>CM061147.1:34521286-34826286 GCA_030710495.1 Labroides dimidiatus
GTAGTTTCTTATTTGGTCCTTCTTACCTTCCTCATAATGTAAATAGTTCCTCTCGATCTCGTTTTAGTACTTAGTTCTTATTTCACTGCTTATCACTGATTTTATGACCTCTTCAGTCTGACTTCACACTGCTGCACTTTGAGTTTCTGATCTCAGACCAGCGGATGATACTTGATAAATACATCAACTCCTCACTTTGCATCCTGGGAAAAGTTGTCTCGAACAAAGAAAAGTAGAGTTAAAAAGAAGATCGGCTCTCCAAAACAAACACAGAACCTGGAAGGAGTCGGTCTTTACCACAGAGGGGGCACAGGAGGAGCAGGAGACCAGGTCCAGAAGATCTGAGGAGAAGATGGTTCAAGTTTCTCCTCAAGATTCATATGAAGACAGAGCACAGGCTTCATACTAACAGCTCTCTCTCTCTCTCTCTCTCTCTCTCTCTCTCCCTCTCTCTCTCTCTCTCTCTCTCTCTCTCTCTCTCTCTCCTCTCTCTCTGTGTGTGTGTGTGTGTGTGTGTGTGTGTGTGTGTGTGTGTGTGTGAGCATGCAGACTGACTTGCTGCTGTCAGAGCTCATTAGGATAATGACTGTGGGACCTGGCAGGTGTCCAGACTCAGAGAGAGGGATGGTTAGAGACACTGAGAGCTATAATGGCCCTGGGGGGGGGGGGGGGGGGGGGGGGGGGGCTGTTTAATGGGATCACATTTCATACAAACACACACACACACACACACACACACACACACACACACACACACACACACACACACACACACACACACACACAGCCTTCTTGTTTAGTCAGTTATAAACAGACAGAAACATTTCTGCTGCTCACAGATCAGCAGAAACTCATCAGTAAGAGGACAAACATGTTGTGAAGTGTAGGAGTCCTTTTCCTCCTCCTCCTTCTCCTCATGTGTGTGTCATCACACACACACACACACACACACACATGGTTTATGTTACGGCGTGTCTCTGAGCTCGCCAACATGTTCAGGATTTGAAGGATTGTCTAACAGGAGAGCTGCTGCACACGCTGCACCATTTACTCCTCATGTGTGTGTGTGTGTGTGTGGGGGGGGGGGGGGGTGTCAAACAGGCGAAATTAAAGAGAGGGTATTGTGGGTTTTTTTTCTCTCTCTATTCTGTCCCCTTGGGGCCCCCATAGTATCAGCTCAGAGCGGCAATATTGGAAATGAGGCTTTGAGTCTCCACAGTAACAGCCGTAGGGCGCCTGGCAGTCACATGAGCTGAGCTGAGCCTCTGATTGGGCGAACACATGATCTTAATATCATCTAAACCTCTGAATAAGAAAATTCACCCTTCATTCAGCGCCTGCTGTCACTGAAGTTACTGATTCAGACCGGAGACGTTTTTCACAGCAGGCTGTAAACATGTTTGTTTTTGTTTTGGTGTGTTTGTGACTTCCTGTCCCTCTGGAGCCTCAACAGGACACTCGATGAACTGCAGGTTTCAGCATCATCTCATATCTTCAGGTTGCTGCTTGGTTCAACTCTTATTTCCTCCTTCAGACTCTGCTCTGGCTCCTGTTTCTTTAAGAGTCGATGTTAAAGTCCTTTTTCTTGTTTTTAAAGCTCTACAAGGCCTTCATGTTGCAGCTCCACACACACCTGTTGGTTGGCCAGCCCTCTGGAGGCCTTTCAGGAGGCAGAACTAGGGCAGACCTTGGTGTTTGAGGGCCCGACCTCATTATTTCTGGTTAGTATCTGTTGTAGATCTGAGTCCCAGTCCCAGTCTCAGTCTCAGTCATCAGCCTGGAGTCAAACTCTGGGGGAGCTTCAGATCGGATCAGGACAGTCCTGGTTCAGACTTCCTGTCTTTGAGAGCAGAGTACCTGAGCGTGTTCAGTGACATCACCTTGAGGGGAAAGTGAGACTGTTGTTTTCTGGATCTGCTCCTTTTCTTCTTGAGCCTCTTACGTAACAACCCCCCCCCCCCCCCCCTGAATAAGGAGCAGCGGATCCCTACCTGCCCACTGTATTCAGCTGCCTGGTGGCCCTGTATCCCTTACTGCTCTGAATGGTCTCATGGTCTCAGTGCACCCGGCTCTTTGTGGAGACGGAGGCCCGGGCCCCCTTGGTGATCTGGTGTCCTGCCGGCTCAGGTTTCCTTCAGGAAAACCCTCGAGTCTCCCCGTTTGGCCGACACCGTGTGTGACTTCCTGTCTGAGGCGGGGACGGGGCTGCGGGAGGTCTCCGGGGACGCGCTGACAATCGTCCTGGTTTTTGGTTTCCCTCTTTTCAGGTTCTTGTTTTGGACAGAGAGGAGGAGGAGTGTGTGAGCTCTTCGTCTAATTCACCTGAGGAGCATCCTCCTCTCAGATCCACTCTAACTGACGTCTGAGGCTCAGCCTGGGCCGGTGGAGTCCTCCTGAGTCACTATCTCACCATGCAGCGCTGCAGAAACACGGCTGTAATTACTGTAATTTGGAGCTGGAAATAGTCTGCCTCAGTATTCACCCACAGCTCTTTTATTAAACTTGAGGGTTTATGAGTCTCAGAGACGGTGAAACTCTCCTTTAAAGGGATGAATCAGGTTCAGAACCTGAACCCGGGCCGCAGAGACACGAGTCCTCTCCACCGTTAGCAGATGAAGTGATCCTGAAACAGCCTGTAAGTGGAAACAGAACGATTCCTCTCAAACATCTTCAACAGAAGAAGAAATATTCAGAACACTCAGTTTGGATTCTGTTGTTTTGCTCGAGCTCTCTTCACTCCTAGTTTTTGCCTCCTCTGCTTCCATGAGCGTCTGAAGTACCCAGAGTTCAGCAGGACTCTCGAAGAGCCGGACGGCTTCAGAGAAACCAGCTGAGAGCGTTAATGCACGGTCACCTGAGTTCAGCACGGAGCGTTTGGTCAGTGTGAACGAACCCTTTGAGTCTGAAAACAACCTCAGGCTCAGAGAGGAGAAGGTTCAAAGACACTCAGAGAAAAACCTGAACGAGTTCAGTAAAAAACTCCTTGAAGAGTTTTTGCAGGTTGAGGCAGAGTTTGAGGAAACGTTGAGGCCTGGAGCTGAACTTTGATCCGGGCTGCAGATCAGACCTCTGTGGATCAAACACCTTTAGAGCTGTCAGAGAAGTCTCTGAAGTCATGAAGCTCTGTGAGGGGAAACAGCAGCGTGAGGATGAGGATGAGGATGGTTTTTCTGTGATGTTTGGATCAGGTCTCCCTGAGTCCAGCTCAGACCTCTTCCACATATGATCCCCTGAGATATGACATGTATACGTTCCTCTGCCTCGCCTGAGTGCACCTTGTCGGGTTTTATGTCCCCGCTATCTTTCAAACACACCTCAGAGTCCTTTCTGTGTGTAGAAAGGGGGTCATGCTGTCCTGGTCCTGAGAGAGCCGAGCTGGTCCTCCTGGGACTCTGGTAAAAGGTGAAACCTGAGACGGTGTGTAGTCAGTGTAGCAGAGGGTGAAGTGTCCTCCTTTCAGAGCCAGACAAACGGTTTCCACCACAGAGAGGTCAGCTCTCCAGGGACCAGGGGGACCAGGGGGACCACAGGGACCAGGGGGACCAGGGGGACCAGAGAGACCAGAGACCAGAGAGACCAGGGGGACCAGAGAGACTAGAGAGACCAGAGGGACCAGGGGGACCAGGGGGACCAGAGGGACCAGAGGGACCAGGGGGACCAGAGGGACCAGGGGGACCAGAGAGACCAGGGGGACCACAGGGACCAGAGGGACCAGAGAGACCAGAGAGACCAGAGGGACCACAGGGACCAGAGAGACCAGAGACCAGAGAGACCAGGGGGACCAGAGAGACTAGAGAGACCAGAGGGACCAGGGGGACCAGGGGGACCAGAGAGACCAGAGACCAGAGAGACCAGGGGGACCAGAGAGACTAGAGAGACCAGAGGGACCAGGGGGACCAGGGGGACCAGAGGGACCACAGGGACCAGAGAGACCAGGGAGACAAGAGGGACCAGAGGGACCAGAGGGACCAGAGGGACCAGAGAGACCAGAGAGACAAGAGGGACCAGAGGGACCAGAGAGACCACAGAGAGGTCAGCTCTCCAGGGACCAGGGGGACCAGAGGGACCAGAGGGACCAGAGGGACCAGAGAGACCAGAGAGACAAGAGGGACCAGAGAGACCAGAGGGACCAGAGGGACCGGGGGGGACCAGGGGGACCAGAGAGACCAGAGAGACCACAGGGACCAGAGAAACAAGAGAGACCAGGGGGACCAGAGGGACCAGAGAGACCAGGGGGACCAGAGAGACCAGGGGGACCAGAGAGACCAGAGAGACCAGAGGGACAAGAGGTGTGTTAGGAGAGATTTAACTTTAGAGTGAAGAAAAGGCTGCCAGCCATAACCTCACACACACACACACACACACACACACACACACACACACACACACACACACACACACTGACCCCCTCTGCCCTCTTTTGTCTTCAGGCTCAGATCACTTTCCTGCAGCTCTGCAGGAGAACAGCAGGTGAGCTGTGTTCCCTAAGACACCTTCAAAACACACTCAGGTAGGTGAACTTCAACCTTCACCTGTGTGAGGAGGAGGAGGAGGAGGAGGAGGAGGAGGAGGAGGAGGAGGAGGAGGAGGAGGAGACCTGAGGTCTCTGTGGAGCAGCAGCTGTGGTTATTCACCTGCTTCACAGCAGAGAAGAAAACATCTGTGACGGTTTGAAGCTGCAGGTCAGTCAGAGGATCAGACAGAGGAGCAGACGCTCCTCATGACAGAGGAGCAGACGGAGGAGGAGACGCTCCTCATGACGGAGGAGCAGACCCCCCCCCCCCCGGTTTATGTTTGGACCTCAGCTCAGAACCAGAGTCCGGGTCCTCTCAGTCAGCTGTTTTTGACTGACTCATATTTACTGTCCTCTCAGTGAGCCTCGTCTGACCTCTCTTGATTTCTCCAGCCTCACTTTGACAGTCGTTAGCATCATTAGCATCCATTAGCATGTGAAAGTCTTCCTGGGTGAAGCCTCAGCTCCTACCTGAGCTGTCTCCTCTCACTTTCTCCCAAACAAACGAGACCGTCAGCTCCACCTTTGTGTCTGAGCTGAAAGTGAGCAGTCTGACACATTCCTGCATAGATAACGCTTCAGAGACGAGTCTGACCGCGGCGCGAGGAGCTAATACGGCCGCGCTCATCAAAGACTCTTTGTGATGTAGAAGAGGCATCAGGCTGGTCTTTAAGGCCACTGAGGACTGAGATCTGGGACTGATCTGGATCAGTCTGGATAACAAACACATGATAACAGGGTGTAGACGCTTAGACGCAGTCTTTAGAGACTTCAGCTCAGTTTCTTCTAAAAACCTGCTTCAGACTCACTTCAGGTTCTCAACATTATGCTGGTTTTTATGTGGAAAGATAATCAGACTGTTAACTGATAATCAGACTGTTAACTGATAATCAGACTGTTAACTGATAATCAGACTGTTAACTGATAATCAGACTGTTCACTGATAATCAGACTGTTCACTGATAATCAGACTGTTAACTGATAATCAGACTGTTCACTGATAATCAGACTGTTAACTGATAATCAGACTGTTAACTGATAATCAGACTGTTCACTGATAATCAGACTGTTCACTGATAATCAGACTGTTAACTGATAATCAGACTGTTCACTGATAATCAGACTGTTAACTGATAATCAGACTGTTAACTGATAATCAGACTGTTCACTGATAATCAGACTGTTCACTGATAATCAGACTGAAGACTTTAAAGAGTTTCAAACGTTTAAATGATTCTTTAAACTTTTTTTTATTTTTCAATGTGTTTCAGTTTGACCTTTTTATTTAATCCTGAGTCACTGAGTGACTTTGCTCTGTAAAAACCTGGATCTGGTCCTGACTGGATCACTGTGAAAGTTAACTAATGAACATCATGTCAGTCTGTGAGGAACCTGTAGACACCAGGCTCAGAGCCAGAAACACTTCATTGATCCCCGGAGGGAATCTAGAGTTACTCTTTACATGGAGCAGCAGTCAGAAGGAACAGAACCATCAGAAAAGGGATCAAATAAGAAATAAAATAAAATAAAATAAAATAAAATAAAATAAAATAAAATAAAATAAAATAAAATAAAATAAAATAAAATAAAATAAAAATAAAAGTAAAAGTGTTCCTGAATGAACTCCTTCAGTGTGTGATCACACGGCTCATGGAGGACGGCTCAGTTATTCACATGTTGAGTTTTCTGTTGAACCTGTTTCAGGTGTAATGAACAGACGTGTGTTCAGTTAAATCTGAGGAATCATGAGGTGGAGGACGCTCGGCCTGTACGTCCAGTTGGGGCTAAAGGAGCAGACTCCAGGTTCTGACTCAGCCGTGGAGACTCGTGGAGACTCGTGGAGACTCGTGAAGACACGTGGAGGCTCGTGGAGGCTCATGGAGACTCGTGGAGACTAGTGAAGACAAGTGGAGGCTCGTGGAGACTAGTGAAGACACGTGGAGGCTCGTGGAGGCTCATGGAGACTAGTGAAGACACGTGGAGGCTCGTGGAGACTCGTGGAGACACGTGGAGACTCGTGGAGACTCGTGGAGGCTCGTGGAGACACGTGGAGACTCGTGGAGACACATGGAGACACGTGGAGACTCGTGGAGACTAGTGAAGACAAGTGGAGGCTCGTGGAGACTAGTGAAGACACGTGGAGGCTCGTGGAGGCTCATGGAGACTAGTGAAGACACGTGGAGGCTCGTGGAGACTCGTGGAGACACGTGGAGACTCGTGGAGACTCGTGGAGGCTCGTGGAGACACGTGGAGACTCGTGGAGACACATGGAGACTCACGGAGACTCTCGTGGAGACTAGTGGAGACTCGTGGAGACTAGTGAAGACTAGTGGAGACTAGTGGAGACTCGTGGAGACTCGTGGTGTCAGGAGAGGGACGTGGAAAGTTTTCATCCTGTTTGTAGACACGATGAGTCCAATCATCTCTGCATGACTCGGCTCAGACTCTGACTCTGATCGAGGAGGTATTTAGACGGTCTGTGGATGGGGGACAGGATGGACTCCCACAGTCTCAGCGTTACGGAGCAGAGAGTCTCAGAACCTGCTGAGCTGTCAGTCGGTCTTTTCTTTAACACGTTCATGAAAAGTTCTCTGACTGCAGGAATCAGGCTCTAGATGATCTTCAGGATCATGAAGCTCCGTCACTTCTTTATTCAGTTTAATCTTTTACTGGCCTTCATTTGATCATCGAGCAGCTCAGTTTGTTCATGCTTTCATTTTTCTTTAACTCTCATTCTCACCTTTTTAATTTGTTTTAATCAGTTACAGTCTTATGTCTGTTTGTTTAGCTTATTATGAACCTTTAAACTGCCTGAAGAGATAAACTTTAAGAGTGTGTGTTAGTCTCTCTGAATCCTTCTTTAAAATGTTTTTATCATTATTCTGTTTTCATCATCGTTTTCTTTGGATGAAGATGCTTCATGAAGAAAAGTCGACTGATTGATTCACTGATTTGCTTTTTCACGTCTGGACCAACAGGTCCATCATCATCATCATCAGCCTGCTGTGCTCTAACTCCTGATCAGTGTGTGTTTGGACTGAAGGAGGACGTCAGAGGAAACACACACAAGCAAACTGCACACAGGAAGGAACCTGGGAATTGAACCAGTGACTTTCTTGCTGAAAGTCAGCAGTGCTAACCACTGCAGCACTGAACAGACTTCCAGAACCAGTAAAGAGTCCAGAGTCCACTGATGTACTTTGATTTATTTCACTGAGTGAAACACACAGACAGGAAGTCACAGTGAAATCTCTCCTTTGATTTTGTGCTTTCAGAATAAAAAGATGTTTAAAGGATCACGGCTGAATAATCTGGACTGAGTCAGTTTATAACGCTGACTGTAACCACATGCTAACAGCAGTAAAAACAGTGATGTGTTGATGTAAACTGGACGCACGGATCAGAAACTAAAAGTTTAATGTGCTGAAGACTTCCTTTAGATTCTTCTCTGAGCTCATTTTTCACGTGTCTTTAAAAGTCTTCTTGCTGTCAGTTCATCCACTCAGTCAAATCCTCCAGGTCCAAACTTTAATCAAACCATCCCCATCAGTCATCATCAGACTCCTCCTCCTCCTCCTCCTCCTCCTCCTCCTCCTCCTCCTACTCCTCCTCCTCCTCCTCCTCTCAGGTCTTCATCGTGCGGCTCCTGAGGAAGTCTCTGACCTTCTTTAACGCCTGGATGAAATAAGAGCGGGAAACCTTTACGTTCTGGACTCTGTGCTCCATGAAGCCTTCAACACATCATCATCATCATCATCATCATCATCATCATCATCATCATCATCAGACAGTCAGAGACACACAGACAGAGTGAGGACACGCAGGAGTTCATCTCATCTCATTAAATCTTCTTTTGATCTGATTTATGAACAAACTGCATCAGGACAGTTTCTCTGTTATGACACCAAACATAAAGTCTTACTCTCTCTCTCTCTCTCTCTCTCTCTCTCTCTCTCTCTCTCTCTCCAGTCCCTCCCTGTGCATGCTGGATCTGAGTCAATATCCTGGAGTCAAAGGAGACCAGGTCTGTGTTTCTTCTTGTCGAGCTGCAGGTGATCCACCTTTGAATAAAGTGTTGATGTGTTCAGTTCATGGGGTCAGGTTCCCAAGCGTTCAGGACGTTTAACATCTGAGGGTGAAGGAGGTCAACTCAGAGAAGCTGTGGGTCTACACGCTGTGAGTGACCCGATCACGTCCACATCAAGCAGAGATGTTAACCACACAGGCTTCAACCTCCACAGACGCTCCGATGTTTCAGATGAGGTTTCAGGAGACAGAGATCTTTGTGTGAGCGGTCAGAGCTGAAGTCAGGACTTCATATCAACCCTACAGAGAGGTCGTCCTGCTGTCAGCGACACAAACCAGACCAGAGGACCAGAGGACCAGAGGACAGCGCTCCACGTTCAGCACTGAACCCAGGCTGTTACAGCTCGGTGTGTCTGTCTGGATGAGTCACAGATCCACAGTCTGCAGGTGAACATTAACGCTCAGAGAGTCCCAGCTGGTCCCACAGGAAGAAGACACCTTCATCAGGTGTTTGATATTCAAGCCAGAGGCTGAACCTGAGCGCTGCTGTCAGGAGGACAAATTCATCAATCAGAATCTGCATTTTCACGACTCTAAATGAGCCAAAAGTGCAAATATACACTCAGATTCTGGATCTGCAGTTTAAGATACGACGAGATAAACTTCACTGATCCACACTGAGATAAATGAGACAACAGCAGCTTACAGCAAGACACTGAGACAAGGCTTCACAGCGATTCACCCCAAAACACAAAAAAACATTAGAAAAAAAAATCTGTTTATACGGAAACACTGAGGGACTGAAAACACTGTAGTATGTATACGAGGCCTGCAGGTGGCGATATAACTGTAGGGTCTTTTGGTGGTCTGCTGCTGAAGAAGAAGCGTAATCATATATCAAACTAAACATGGACGCATTCAGAGGACTTCTTCTTCTGTGTTTGAACAGCTGCTGTAAACTGGATATCCACTGACACGTTCAGCTGAAGGTCACCAGTTTACAGGGTCACTCTTTAAACTGGAACACCGGGAGCTGATCATCAGGCTCAAAGGAGACCATTGATCAGGAGGAACTAAACCAAGTCCATCACAGCTGGGGGGGTCAGCTTATTGTGCTGTCCAGCTTGCAGGCCCTTCCCCCAAAGTTCCTGGAACTTTCAGGGGGAGATTCACAACAGAGGTACTAAATTTGAACCCTAAACCTTCAAGTTCTCCTCAGGTGTAAAACCAAAGAAGAAACACAATAAGGTAAAACTCAGGTGTTCCAGGGAGTGTGAAGTCAAGTCTGAAGAAACGTTGGGCCACATCTGCACACACACACACACACACACACACACACACACACACACACACACACACACACACACACACACACACACACACAGTGATCTGGATGGACCCCCCCCCCCTCCTCCTGGGGAATCTAATTGAAACCTGTTGCCAGCAGTCGCAGCTTTTGCTTTTACAGCCCAAATTCAGCAGATGATTTTGATGAGAGGGTAGCGAGGGCTGAGCCGCGCGAGGAGTGCAGCTTCTGTTTCTGCAGACGCTTGATTTAAAACAAATGTTGGTGTTTATCGCTGAGCAGACTGAAGGTAGAGGAGAAAACCTGAGAGCAGGATTCAAGCTTCAGAAACCAGACTGTGTGGATGTAAACAAAGGGTCTACAGGAGTCCTGAGCCCCTCTTTGAGACCTCAGGGTCCCCGTCTGTGGACTCAGTCTGCTGAACCCACCTCAAAGACCTTAAATTACTGTTTTGAGGACTCTGGTGGAACATGAGGCTCAGAGGCCTCCAGGCACTGTGTCTGTGCTGGGCTCCGGAGGTCTGCAGCCGGTCGGGGAGTCTTGGGACTGATGTGGTGAGCTGCATGTGATCAGTGCCGCTCTGATTTGGGTGGAGTCATGATGTGGTGCTGAACGGGCGGAGTGAGGATGGAGGAGACCGTCCCCTCGTCCCCTCGGCCCCTCGTCCCCTCTCTCTCTCTCTCTCTCTCTCTCTCTCTCTCTCTCTCTCTCTCTCTCTTTGATCAGAGCACAGGTTGGAGGTGGTTCAGTCTTGTGTTCTTGTTTCACTGAGTGAACTCTGATCTGAAGCTGTTCCTTCTTCTCTCTGTGGTTCCTGGTTTTCCCCTTCTGTCACTTTGATTCTCAGTTCAGAAGCTGCTTGAAGAGGACTGTGAGATTTTCCTGTTTCTAGTCTTTCTTCTGTCCCTCTGGGGCCTCCGTAGTTTCTTTAAATGATCTACAGCTCATAGACGTCCCGTGTTTCCTCTTTGCTGTTTATTCAGTCTGTCTGAAACACTTCGTTCTGGCTGCTGTCTCTTTAAGACAGCAGCCAGGGATCGATCTGTGGGTCGTATGAGCTCTTAGAAACGAGCTGCTCCTGTGGTGGAGCAGCTCAGGAACACCAGAGTCCAGGACAGGACTCAGGAACACCAGAGTCCAGGACAGGACTCAGGAACACCAGAGTCCAGGACAGGACTCAGGAACACCAGAGTCCAGGACAGGACTCAGGAACACCAGAGTCCAGGACAGGACTCAGGAACACCAGAGTCCAGGACAGGACTCAGGAACACCAGAGTCCAGGACAGGACTCAGAAACACGAGGACTGAAGCTCATCCAGCGAGAGAGACGAGGAGAGAATCTGCTGACTCAGCGCCTCTCAGCGTACCAGCTGCTGAATGACACAGAGGCTAGCTCCCAAATCCTCCCACTCACACACCTGCAGACTGACTCACACACACACACACACACACACACACACACACACACACACACACACACACACAGCCTCCCGACCCCCTCTCTGGCCGTGCCCCCGGAGCCCCTGAGGCCCTCGGGCCCTCAGAGCGACAGAGGCATGTCTGGACGTCTGGCTGCTGTGTGACTCACGCGTGAAGCTCCTGGAGGGACTCAGCGCCGACGATCGTCTGACTGAACTCACAGTTTGGTTTGTTTCGACTCACATGAGAGAACATCTGAGGAAACGCTCAGATTTCACTGCAGCGTCCGGCGTCCAGCGTCCGGCGTCCAGCGTCCGGCGTCCAGCGTCCGGCGTCCAGCGTCCGGCGTCCGGCGTCCAGAGTCCAGAGTCCAGAGTCCAGCATCCGGCGTCCGGCGTCCGGCGTCCGGCGTCCAGAGTCCAGAGTCCGGCGTCCGGCGTCCGGCGTCCGGCGTCAGGCGTCAGGCGTCAGGCGTCAGGCGTCAGGCGTCAGGCGTCAGGCGTCAGGCGTCAGGCGTCAGGCGTCAGGCGTCCGGCGTCCGGCGTCCGGCGTCCGGCGTCCGGCGTCCAGCGTCCAGCGTTCCTGCAGAGGTTTAGGAACCGTGAGGTTCTGCAAAGACAGGAAGAAGGTGAAGGAACGTTTCACCTTCTGTTGCTGCTCTGATAAGAATCACACACTCTGTGTGTCGGTGCGTCAAAGAGCTTTTTGACCTCTGACCCCTCAGACTGATCAAAGTCTTCCTGTCACCTGGACTCAGACCTCAGCGTGGACTCTGGTTTTATCTCCAGGTCTGTTATTTTGGAGGATCCGTCGAGACCTGACCCCGACCCCGGACTTCTTTAAAGTTTGGAGGCCAGATGAAGTCGACTTGAGATAAAATCTCAGGATAAAAAGATCAAAATGAGACACAAGAGAAGATTTTCTCATTTTCCATATGAGACACGTTGTCCATTTCCCTCTGTACCCCAAACCTGACCCGGACCTGGACCCAGACCCGGACCCTGACCCCTGTTCACTGGCATTAAATAGACGTCAGATTTGAATTGAACTCTGTGGATTATTCCAGGTTAACTTATTCCTCTGTTTTCATCTAAAATAATGAAGCGTAGCAGCACAGATGTTTTATATCTGAGGTTTAAGACAACTGGAAACGTTTTCTTTAAAGATACTTAAAGCAAACTGAATCCAAACTGAACTGATCCAAACTGGACTGATCCAAACCGGACTGATCCAAACCGGACTGATCCAAACCGGACTGATCCAAACTGGACTGATCCAAACCGGACTGATCCAAACCGGACTGATCCAAACCGGACTGATCCAAACCGGACTGATCCAAACCGGACTGATCCAAACTGGACTGATCCAAACCGGACTGATCCAAACCGGACTGATCCAAACCGGACTGATCCAAACTGGACTGATCCAAACCGGACTGATCCAAACCGGACTGATCCAAACCGGACTGATCCAAACTGGACTGATCCAAACCGGACTGATCCAAACTGGACTGATCCAAACCGGACTGATCCAAACTGGATTGATCCAAACCGGACTGATCCAAACTGGACTGATCCAAACCGGACTGCTTGGTGGAAACGGGGCTTCAGAAAGTCTTTATTTTCGTCTTTAAGACTCTGTGTTGACACAAACACACAACAAGAGCTACACAACAAACAACAACAGAAGAGAACAAACCGTCACCACCAGTCAAACCCTTGAGACCCATGAAGAAGAAAGTTCCACCACACCACCAAAAGGCCATGACCCAGTTCCTTGTTCCCTGATCAGGAAGACGCTCTCATGGCCTTAAGGCCACAGTCAGATTGGCCATCCAAACCATGCCACACTCAAGTACGATGTTACGCCGATGACACCCTGTTATACAGCAAGTATTTAAATCACCTTCGCACCTCTGACATCATCATCTCAGAAACATAAAGAACTTAAATCTCCTCAGAGAAAAGCTTCTCATGGTCACAGTTTAATGATCACCTTCAGTCTGTGTACCTGAACCTGTGGTGTGTGAAAGGCTGCGTTCAATCTCCTCTGTGTGTTCAGACACGTTCATGAAGCTGGAACAATACGGAGACTTCAGCTGAGACTCTGAGTGACGGCATCATGTGACAGGAAACAACTCCAGCGTACCTGAACAATCCACTTCCTGTTTTCTGACAGGGTGCAGAATTCACACAAGTTTAATTGTTTGTTTATTTATTCATGTTTTTGTTTCATGGAAAAAACTTTAATTGTTATTTTTCTATGACTGAATGAATCTTTTAAAGTTCTGTGACTGCAGCACAGGAGACTTAAAGAAACCACAGGAGACTTTTGTGGAGTTACGGAGCTAAATGTGGCTCCAGGAATAAAAAAAAAACAGACTGAATAACAAACCTCAGTGAATACTGAGTAACAGTATGATGGACGTTGATGACGTTAACGTGTCTGTAGCTGAGCCCTGAAACTAAAACCTGCTTCTGTCTCAGATTTGTTCGATCAAATCTGAATTATTGGCTGTTTTATCTGAACCACACAGTTCCTTCTAATCCTGAAAGTTCTTCAAGCTTCCATCAGTTTGTTCTGTGAGCGTGTCCACACGTCTCTCACAGCAGACAGTGTCTCCTGTCCAAACACAGGGGGACACAGAGTTACTCCAGTGAGTAACTTTATTTGGCTTCTTCATTATAACGTGTATCCAGTTTATTCCACGCGGTCTCGCCGAAAGTCTCTGACTTTGGAAAGTCAGACAGTAGTTTTGTGACGCTGCTGCTGTCCCTCTCTCTGCTCTGCAGACTAAAAGGTTTGAGTGTTAAACCTGCTGTGAGTTTGGCGCGTGTGTGAATGCAGCTGATGTGTCTGTTTCACCTGGAGCATGAATCTGTCTGCAGACTGCAGAGGCTGGACGTCAGTTAGGGGGGTCAGCCTGGAGCAGATAATCCAGCTCCTTGTTCAGAGTGAGAGAGGCGGCTGTGAGGCTAATTGTTTAATAGCGCTCTCATTTAGCCGTGTTACGGTCCTCAGCGGCGCTGTAACCTCTGACCCACGGCGGCTCGGCTACACAGCGTCTCATTTGTCTTCAGTCTTTCCGTGGTCGTGACATTTTTCAGGCAGGTCTTAAAGACACAGGAGCTGTGTTAAAAAAAGGTTCCTCTGTTTGGGAGCAGGAACCACTCACTGCTTCATGGAGCCACAATTCAGACTGTTGTCAGGTAGAAACACAAAAGAGACGCCTGGATGCTCAGATTTGTTTTTGCACGTCTGAAGCTTCACATCCTCACCTGGAGTTTATGTTGAGTCTAATGAAGCTTCCCTGCAGGATGTTTGTCCGTCATACGTTTTTCATACATGTTTAACCTGCTCTGTTTTATCCACTGGAATTAAAACACGTAACATAAACACAGCAAGACCAGAAACACGTCATCAACACGTCATTAACACGCCTTCAACAAGCCATCAACAAGCCATCAACAAGTCATCAACACGCCAACAACACGCCATCAACACGCCATCAACACGCCAACAACACGCCATCAACATGCCATCAACAAGCCATCAACACGTCATCAACACGCCATCAACACGCCATCAACAAGCCATCAACACACCATCAACACTTCATCAACACGCCATCAACACGTCATCAACACGCCATCAACACGTCATCAACACGCCATCAACGCGTCATCAACACGTCATCAACACGTCATCAATATGCCATCAACACGCCATCAACACGCCATCAACACGCCAACAACACGTCATCAACACGTCATCAACACGCCATCAACACGCCATCAACACGCCATCAACACGCCATCAACACGTCATCAACACGCCATCAACACGCCATCAACAAGCCATCAACACACCATCAACACTTCATCAACACGCCATCAACACGTCATCAATATGCCATCAACACGCCATCAACACGCCATCAACACGCCATCAACAAGCCATCAACACACCATCAACACTTCATCAACACGCCATCAACACGTCATCAATATGCCATCAACACGCCATCAACACGTCATCAACACGCCATCAACACGCCATCAACAAGCCATCAACACACCATCAACACTTCATCAACACGTCATCAACACGTCATCAATATGCCATCAACACGCCATCAACACGCCATCAACACGCCAACAACACGTCATCAACACGTCATCAACACGCCATCAACACGCCATCAACACGCCATCAACACGCCAACAACACGTCATCAACACGTCATCAACACGCCATCAACACGCCATCAACATGCCATCAACACGCCATCAACACGTCATCAACACGCCATCAACACGCCATCAACAAGCCATCAACACACCATCAACACTTCATCAACACGCCATCAACACGTCATCAACACGCCATCAACGCGTCATCAACACGTCATCAACACGCCATCAACAAGCCATCAACACGTCATCAATATGCCATCAACACGCCATCAACACGCCATCAACACGCCAACAACACGCCATCAACACGCCTTCAACACGCCATCAACACGCCATCAACACGCCTTCAACACGTCATCAACACGTCATTAACAAGCCATCAACACGCCATCAACACGCCATCAACACGTGTGATGTGGATGATGTAACGGTCGAGCCATGCTCAACTGAAACAGATTTTTTTTTCATTTCTGAACTGACAGAATGTGAAGAGTTGAATTTTTAAGCAGGTTAAATTAAATGTTAAAACATGACGTTCAACCTCAGATCATATAATGATTCAAAGTGTGTTTCTGGAGGCACAAACGAGCAGCAGATAGAACAGAACAGCGTTTGTTGTTTTTGACTTTTGTTTGCAGCTTCTGGAACCTCCAGAACCTGACTGGCACTTCTGACTGGTCTGGATGACGGGACCAGTACCAAGTCCGGAGTGGAGACGTCCAAGTCTCATATGTCAGGGACGTTAAAAGACGCAGTCAGTTAGTAAAACTGATAAATGTGTGACCAGTGTTTGAATAAAAATCTGACTTACAAAATAAAGTTGATCTGAATCTGATTCAGTCGACTACACTGTAAAAAATGAACTTTAAACCAGCTGATCCACAAACAGCAAACACTGACGTCAACAACACGCCGCTCACTCAGTACAGAAACAAACAGCATCGAGTTCAGAGATGGAATATTTGAAGATGATGTTTCATAACTAATAACTGACATCATCAGTAAACTGTCAAACTTGTAGGAAGGTGAATGATTTGATCCTTGTTGTGTGTTTGTGGTTCCACCATCAGACAGTTTAATGGGACTGGTTAACTGGTTAACTGGTTAAAGTGGTAGAGATGAAACGAACAGCTGACATGTTGGTTTAACAGCTTTAAAGCAGCTGTTTGATGCTAACATTATTTGTCGCTGTCCCTCGGCATTGGCAGAGAAGATTTGGCTGATTTTTCACGTGTGCAGTGCTCACACTCACACTGCATCTCATTTAAAAGGAAAATAAACTTTTTCTAACTCCACATGATTTTTTTTTCACCAAGAGGAATGAAGGCAACAAAGAAACAGTCCTTCAAACACGAGTTTACTCACTTCTGGTGCAAAGTTTAAGATTCTGTTCTGGACTCTGCAGCTTAAATGAGATAAGACCAGAACAGTTAAGGGTTAAAGCTCCTGAGAGTCACCTGTGGATCCTGCTCAGGTATCCTCAGGTATCCTCAGGTATCCTCAGGTATCCTCAGGTATCCTCAGGTCTTGAAGGTGCTGCTGGGCCCAGTTAAAGGCTTGTTGACGTGGTTATTCTGGGTCAGCAGGTGTTTATCGAGTGTAAACACAGGTTTGTGTTTGCCGTGCGGCTCCATCGGTGTGTTTATATGTGAGGCTTGTGTCCACTCGGCCGCTCTGCGGGCTGCTCGTGCTGGAGTCTGAAAATAGCTCTGGCTCAGTGTGATGGTGTGTTTACATGTGACAGACGTGTCTAAAAGCAGGGCCTGGGGGGGGGGTTTGAGCTGCCTTGGAGCCAAACCTCCGGCTCAGTGTGTGGTTAGCCTGCCAGGCTATACTTAGCGCAGTGTGCAGCCCTGTGTGTAACGCTGTGTGCAGATGGGGGGTCTGCCAGAGGGAGACAAGGGGGAGCCTGTGTCCACACCTACCTATTAGTTCTCCAGGGGTGGGGGCTGCGGCTAACGGGTAAGCTAACCACAGCTAAATAGAGCTGTTGGTAAATCCAGACTGAGAACATATTAGTGGATGTGTGTTAAAAGTGGGTCGTGTGTAGACCAGGACTGGAGTGTGTTTGTATATGGGACCTTATTTACCGCCCATCGAGGGGGGGGGGGGGGGGGGGGGGGGGGGCTGAAAGAGACCTTGAAGAAACAGAACATAAGATGAACGTCTACAGCTCTGAAACTACACATCCTGTCATCACACGTATGTTTCTGGGTCAGCATCATAGGAACCTATGAACCTGTTTACTGGACTCTGAGGGTCCCCGAGCTTTGATCAGCACACGGTATGGGAAGGAGAGCGGACACTTTGGATCAAATCAGAGACCAGAAAGGTTCAAAGGGTCCCAGACATTTAAAAAATTAGCTCAAGTTGCCCTCGTCTACTTCAACAAACCACAGCAGCTCATGAGGATACCGTAACTCTTCTAATATAAGCCTGTCCCCATTAAAGCAGGGTCCCTTTAGGAGCCCGGTGTGGCTGCACAACCTGGAAGCAGAGAGAGAGATCAGAGAGTTTTTTCCGAATGGTTTTTAAAAGAAAGAGAACCTGTTGTTGTTGTTTTTGTTGTTTTTTGTTGTTGTTGTTGTTGTTGTTGTTGTTTAACTTGTTGTTGTTGTTGTTGTTGTTGTTGGACTTGTTGTTGTTGTTGTTAAACCTGTTGTTGTTGTTGTTAAACTTGTTGTTGTTGTTGTTGTTGTTGTAGTTGTTGGACTTGTTGTTGTTGTTGTTAAACCTGTTGTTGTTGTTGTTAAACTTGTTGTTGTTGTTGTTGTTGTTGTTGTTAAACTTGTTGTTGTTTTTGGACTTGTTGTTGTTGTTGTTAAACTTGTTGTTGTTGTTGTTTTTGTTGTTGTTAAACTTGTTGTTGTTGTTGTTAAACTTGTTGTTGTTAAACTTGTTGTTGTTGTTGTTGTTGTTGTTTGACACGTTACACATGTCATTGACATACAGAATGAATCATTTAGGACCCAGCACTGATCCTTGTGGGACCCCACCTGTGACCTGTAACATGTCTGACTTGTTGTTGTTTATTTGTACGTACTGATGTCTGTTCTTTAGGTAGCTGCTCAGCCCTTTCTGTGCGGCTCCTCTGATTGGGTATCTTTGTGCTTCAGACAGTAATAATGTATGGTCTGTGGTGTTCAAGGCTTTTTTAATGGATGAAAAAACAAACTGTGTGTTCTTTATCGTCTACTGCTGTGGATCTTTGTTCTGTCAGATCTTGGACTGATGTGGAGCGGTTTGATCTGAAGCGGACTGATGTTCACTCAGTCAGTTACGGTCCTCTATGAAGTGATGAAGTCTGTGAACAGAGCTCATGTTTCAGAGCGGTGGAAGTAGAGGAATGGGTCTGTTGGTGACTCAGTGACCTGAAGAATAGAGATCCATGAACTTACGGATACTGTGACTTTAAACAGGTATGAAGGTGAAGTTAGTCACGTCAGAACTTCTCCCAGATGGATGTTTCAGATTTTTGACTGTTTGTTTCTGCTCTGTGTTTAAACTGTCAGGAGGCTTCAGGAGCGGGAACAAGGGTTCAAACCCTGAAGTTTGGGTGGATCTCTAATGAAGGCCCATGAGGACAGGTGAAGAGGTCTGAGGTGAACTCTGAGTGTTTTTCATTGTGTGTTTATCTGGGGTTAAGTTTAGGTCTCTCTCTCTCTCTCTCTCTCTCTCTCTCTGCTCCGCCTCAGGGCCGACATGTGGGATCATTTCAGGCCTCAGTGTTCAGACAATAGTACCCAACGCTACACACATGTGTGTGTGTGTGTGTGTGTGTGTGTGTGTGTGTGTGTGTGTGTGTGTGTGTGTGTGTGTGTGTGTGTGTGTTCATGTCAGTGTTTGAGGACAATGTGATGAAGGTACACAGTGTACTGGATCAGGAGAGCTGGCACAGCATCAAGTCCCTGGACTGGAGTAACCTCAGAATCCTCTGGTTTACATTAACTCAGAGTTTAACCTCCACAGAGACACACACAGAGACACACACTATAACACACACAGGAACACACACTGTATAACACACACACACACACAGGAAAACACAGGAACACACACTGTATAACACACACACACACACAGGAAAACACAGGAACACACACTGAGACACACACTGAGACACACACAGGAACACACACTGTAACACACACACACACACACACCCAGGAAAACACAGGAACACACACTATAACACACAAACACACACACAGGAACACACAGGAACACACAAACACACAGGAACACGCATCCAAATTGAACTGCTGATGAAACAACATTTATACCCCCCACATGTTCTCAATGAGGACTCGATTACACAGATCAGGAACAGAACAACCTCAAGACAGAATGTCCTCAGGTATCAGAACGTCCTCAGGTATCAGAACGTCCTCAGGTATCAGAACGTCCTCAGGTATCAGAACGTCCTCAGGTATCAGATCGTCCTCAGGTATCAGAACGTCCTCAGGTATCAGAACGTCCTCAGGTATCAGAACGTCCTCAGGTATCAGAACGTCCTCAGGTATCAGAACGTCCTCAGGTATCAGAACGTCCTCAGGTATCAGATCGTCCTCAGGTATCAGAACGTCCTCAGGTATCAGAACGTCCTCAGGTATCAGAACGTCCTCAGGTATCAGATCGTCCTCAGGTATCAGAACGTCCTCAGGTATCAGAACGTCCTCAGGTATCAGATCGTCCTCAGGTATCAGATCGTCCTCAGGTAGCAGAACGTCCTCAGGTATCAGATCGTCCTCAGGTAACAGAACCTCCTCAGGTATCAGATCGTCCTCAGGTAACAGAACCTCCTCAGGTATCAGAACGTCCTCAGGTATCAGAACGTCCTCAGGTAACAGAACGTCCTCAGGTATCAGATCGTCCTCAGGTAACAGAACCTCCTCAGGTATCAGATGGTCCTCAGGTATCAGAACGTCCTCAGGTATCAGATCGTCCTCAGGTATCAGATCGTCCTCAGGTATCAGATCGTCCTCAGGTATCAGAACCTCCTCAGGTATCAGATCGTCCTCAGGTATCAGAACGTCCTCAGGTATCAGAACGTCCTCAGGTATCAGAACGTCCTCAGGTATCAGAACGTCCTCAGGTAGCAGAACGTCCTCAGGTATCAGATCGTCCTCAGGTATCAGATCGTCCTCATGTATCAGAACCTCCTCAGGTATCAGAACGTCCTCAGGTATCAGATCGTCCTCAGGTATCAGAACGTCCTCAGGTATCAGATCGTCCTCAGGTATCAGATCGTCCTCAGGTATCAGAACCTCCTCAGGTATCAGATCGTCCTCAGGTAACAGAACGTCCTCAGGTATCAGAACGTCCTCAGGTATCAGAACGTCCTCAGGTATCAGAACGTCCTCAGGTAACAGATCGTCCTCAGGTAACAGAACGTCCTCAGGTATCAGATCGTCCTCAGGTAACAGAACGTCCTCAGGTATCAGATCGTCCTCAGGTATCAGATCGTCCTCAGGTATCAGAACGTCCTCAGGTATCAGAACGTCCTCAGGTATCAGATCGTCCTCAGGTATCAGAACGTCCTCAGGTAACAGAACGTCCTCAGGTATCAGATCGTCCTCATGTATCAGAACCTCCTCAGGTATCAGATCGTCCTCAGGTATCAGAACGTCCTCAGGTAGCAGATCGTCCTCAGGTATCAGATCGTCCTCAGGTATCAGAACGTCCTCAGGTATCAGAACGTCCTCAGGTAGCAGATCGTCCTCAGGTATCAGATCGTCCTCAGGTATCAGAACGTCCTCAGGTATCAGAACGTCCTCAGGTATCAGATCGTCCTCAGGTATCAGAACGTCCTCAGGTAACAGAACGTCCTCAGGTATCAGATCGTCCTCATGTATCAGAACCTCCTCAGGTATCAGATCGTCCTCAGGTAACAGAACGTCCTCAGGTAACAGAACGTCCTCAGGTATCAGATCGTCCTCATGTATCAGATCGTCCTCATGTATGAGAACCTCCTCAGGTATCAGATCGTCCTCAGGTAACAGAACGTCCTCAGGTAACAGATCGTCCTCATGTATCAGATCGTCCTCATGTATCAGAACCTCCTCAGGTATCAGATCGTCCTCAGGTAACAGAACGTCCTCAGGTATCAGATCGTCCTCAGGTATCAGAACGTCCTCAGGTATCAGAACGTCCTCAGGTATCAGAACGTCCTCAGGTATCAGATCGTCCTCAGGTATCAGATCGTCCTCAGGTAACAGAACGTCCTCAGGTATCAGATCGTCCTCAGGTATCAGAACGTCCTCAGGTATCAGATCGTCCTCAGGTATCAGAACGTCCTCAGGTATCAGAACCTCCTCAGGTATCAGATCGTCCTCAGGTAACAGAACGTCCTCAGGTAACAGAACGTCCTCAGGTAACAGAACGTCCTCAGGTAACAGAACGTCCTCAGGTAACAGAACGTCCTCAGGTATCAGAACGTCCTCAGGTATCAGAACCTCCTCAGGTATCAGATCGTCCTCAGGTATCAGATCGTCCTCAGGTATCAGATCGTCCTCAGGTAACAGAACGTCCTCAGGTAACAGAACGTCCTCAGGTATCAGAACCTCCTCAGGTATCAGAACGTCCTCAGGTATCAGAACGTCCTCAGGTATCTGCTTTTAAAGTTATTTTAGGATCATTTAGGATTTTTCTCTGTAACTCTCAGGATTCATTTGACCTCTGACCTCTTTGTTATTGGAACAACAAAATCAGGGTACTTCCTCCTTCCAGTAAAACTGTACGACAACAAATTGTGTCAGAGTAGAAGTTTGTTCCTTAGTGTCTGTCTTTGTTTACACTTGGAGCTTCATTTCAGGTGTGAATTTAAAGCAGCTTTAAGAGGTCACCAGGCAGCTACAGAGGTACATTTACACTGTCATGTCTGGATGAATCCCTGTTTCACTCCCTGCAGACCTGCAGACCTGCAGCCCTGCAGACCTGCAGCCCTGCAGACCTGCAGCCCTGCAGACCTGCAGCCCTGCAGACCTGCAGACCTGCAGCCCTGCAGCCCTGCAGACCTGCAGACCTGCAGACCTGCACTGGGAGGGTTTTGATCCAGCTCATGAGGCCCTTCCTGAGTCCTGATTTATGAAGTTGGCACGAGGCACTTCATGAGACGTGGGTGTACTACAAATCTAAAGCCATAAATGTCTAAGACTCTCTTGGCCTCCTGGGAGATTTGTGACTCCTGCTCGTACTGAGCTGGACAGGAACAGGGCTGGGTCTGTGGCCTGTAATAATGACCCGTTCTGCACCGGCAGGGTCTGGACTGATCATTTTATAAGCTGTGATTGGTGGCCTGAGGTGTGGAGGCTGTGAATGTTCCTCTTGTTTGGGCAGAAGAGAGCTGGAGCGGGCAGGGTTTGACTGCTGTGATGGATGTTGAGGTCTGGAAGGTTCTGTGGTCCGAGTACCCCTTCCCCTTCCTCCTTGGCTTTCAGACTCCACAGTGAGAGGGGGGGGTGGGGGGGGGGGGGTCCGTTCTTAGGGCTGAAGAAAGTTCAGTCACAGGAAACCAGAAAGTCTTCTGGCTCCGTGCGGTTCCTCCGTATTGTCTCAACCAGCAGGAAGTCTGTGATTATCACCGCTGCAGTGTGTGTGTGTGTGTGTGTGTGTGTGTGTGTGTGTGTGTGTGTGTGTGTGTGTGTGTGTGTGTGTGTGTGTGTGTGCTGGGACTGACTGGGTTTAATGACTCCTCAACGATGGTTTGAAATATTGATATTTTACAAACACTGTCAGGAGGTTTTATTTGTCTATAAAAAAGTCAAATTTTTGATGCTTTTTGACTGCAGGAACTTTCTCCAGGAACTCGATACTTTTTGAGGGACTATGTGCTTTTCAGCAGCAGGAACAAGAGTCTAAATTTGTCCTGTATAACCATTCTGAAAACACAGACAAGGGGCCTCAGAAATCATCTAGTCTGGACCAGAGGGTCCAGGAACTTATGGTTCCTGTTCAAACATTCCCCAGAGTTGCTGGACCTCTGGAAAGTACCCCAGTAAGGCTTTTTTCAGACGTCAATCTGTCCCCAAGAGCTAAATTTAGACCCAGACTGTCTAAGTGCAAATAGTTCTTGGGGAAAACTCTTATGGTTGAAACACAGCTTTAGTACCTGGAAGGGTAGTTCCTGGAACTTCTTTATTGATGCACATCACAAGTGATTTCACAGAGTGAGGAAAGCCAAGTCAAACCTTTAAAATATGACCAAACATGTTTTAATTTATTTACCATAAACTCATCAGCTGAAATAAACAGAATGTTGTAGTTCGTGAAGAACCCAAAGAGCGGATCACAACAGGACCGTCTTTAACTCTCTAAAAGTCCGACCTGAAACTCTTTACCTGTTTTCTTCTCAGAAAGGTGATGAGCCATCAGGTAGCTAACCTGGTCCCTGTTTCTGGCTCAGGGCCATGTTTACATGACAACAGTATCAGGATGAAACATCCTCGTTTATACTGAAACGACCTAAAACGCATCTTTTTAAAACGCCTCCAGAGTGGAACTTTTCTGACACGCTGCAGCCTCCGTCACCGTATGGAGGAGGAGTCAGAGTTTTCAGTGGAAACACGGACATCACGCTCTGTTTTACGTGTTTGGATTCCAGTTTCCTTGTGGGAACTTTTAATTACCATTCGGACGCCAACAACGGTTCAACGGCGGACTCACCGGACTGATGCTGAATCTGCTGAATCTGCCGAATCTGCTGAATCTGCTGATTGCCTTCAACAACATGCTCATCTGTTGCTCCACTTCTGCTCTCAGATAAGACGCATTTAATATATATTAATGGAGGGGATGTCCAGATCATCAGCCCACCTCTTCTTCGGCGGCAGACTACCAAAAGACTCGACGGTTACATCGCCACCTACAGGCCTGCACTCAGATGTTCTTCTCTCATTTGTTTCTCACTGTGGCTCCCACTCAGGAACCACAGCAGCCAGGTGGGATGCAGACCTCCACAGACCGTACTGCAGACCCAGATCGTGCTGCAGACCCAGACCGTGCTGCAGACGCAGCGCTGAGTCGGCCTGCTGTGCAGCACCTGGAGCTGCTGGTGCTGCAGAAGTTTTGCCTCCATTATTCTCAAACTGGTGTCTCGTCTTGGGTGGTCTGCTCCGTATGTCGGCCCCTGGTGTGAATAAGTAAATATGTGTAAATGAGTCTGTGTCTTCTTGCTTGCACATTTTGTGAATAAATTTTGCCCCTGTGGCTTTGAACGTGTGCGCTTTTGCCCCAAAACTGCACAAGTCACGGATTTCCTTCCCACATAATTAGCCATGGCTGCTTTTTACGAGGGTGATAATCTGAGCAGCGCTGCAGCCAAGAGGACGTTTAAAAACAGACGGCGTCCACAGAGGAGGAAACTGGAGCATTTGACTCAAGACTGCTTGAAGTGTCGTCTGTTCTATAAGACCCTGAAGGTTCCTGTGACAGAAGCTGTTCACAGAGATCTGGATCCAAGCAGGTTACTAGAAAGAGGAGAGGGGGGGGGGGTTCTTCCAGAAACAGGAAGAACTGCAGGACTTGGCTCCTGCCCACAGAGCCTCAAGAACCAAGAACTAGTTAAAGGACCAATCAGCAGAGCACAGAGACGAGCAGGAGTGTTTCAGTTCCACAGCGTGTGTGAGTGAACCCGTGTCCGTGTTCGTGTGAACATGCCTTCTTCTCCCCCGCTGACAGCAACAATAATCCTGCGGTGACGTCCTGAGGAGCAGCCAAAGCCCAGAACAATGAGAGGGGCGTCGCGTGCCTCGGCAGGAGGTGGTTCATGGCCCGGTCCTGGCCAGGGGAGGACGTCCAGAGGCAGCACCAGGACCAGGACCAGGACCAGGACCAGGTGAAATGCCGGGCATGCCGCGGTCCCATCTGGCTTCCTGCAATGGAAAGAGGGAGACAGAGAGAGGGGGGGCGTTATGTTCACTTCCTGCTGGAGGGATGTCTGGGCTGAGAGAGAGAGAGAGAGAGAGAGAGAGAGAGAGAGAGGAGGGCTTTAACAAGAGGCTCTCACACCAAAGTTTGTCCTCAGACACAACCGAAGGGTCCTACAGCTCTTTAAAGAGTCCATGTTTCAAACACGCCCGTCCTGGATGTTCAGACTGAGCGTGTGCAGAGGTTCAAACCTCCACATGTGTCGTAGAAATCCTGAATCTGTCTGAGACCTGATCAGAACTCTGTTCATCAGACCTGCTGGAACGATGAGGTCACCCTGACGAGCCTCCAGAGGGCTGGCCAATCAGAGGGAAGGGGGACTGAGGAGAGGGGAGCCTTAAAGAGACAGCAGCTAAAACAAAGTGTTTTATACTGAAGCAGAAATAAGAGTTAATCAAACAGCAGAGAGAAAAACAGAGATTTATCTGAGCTGATGTGACGATACTACGGAGGCCCCAGAGGGACAGAATAAAACCAGAATAATACCCCCTCTTTAACATCTCTGTTTGTAGATCGTAGTGGATTTGACCTCCACAGGGTCCAACGTTGGGCCCTCAGGACCTGCTGAAGTGGTTTGACACCTTTGAACTCCAGAATCTGGTTTACATGTTAAAAAAGAAAACGATGATGATTTTAAACACAAACAGACTCTTTTCAGTCTGACTCTCTTTGGACCGTCCGTCCTGTTGAATGATGTGTTTAATATCAGCTGGCGGCTCTCAGCTGAGCTGACCTCCTCCTGAAGCCGGCGGTCTTCTCCTCCAACCTTTCATTGAGATGCTGTTACCTGAACAACACCTGCTCTCCTTTTATGGCCTCACATCGGTCGTTTCCTGTGATGTAACAGGTTAAATCCAGGAAGTGACAGAGACTGACGTGCACATGTGCTGCAAGGACTCAGGAAATTAAAGAACGAACAGAAAAACTCAGAAAAGATCCAGATTGAAGAGCAGGTGTAAAAGTCAGAGATGAATTCAGGAACAGTGAAGCTCTACCTGACACATCACCTGTGACCTGCTTGAATTCAAGCAGAGTCGTGTGTTAACCAACACTCCTCCTTCAGTCTGCTGCTCTGTACCAACAACACACAGGGGGGGGGGGGGGGGGGGTTGTTTCCCTGTAAACTTTAACGTATACACACAAACAGCCATGTGTTGTTAACACACACACACACACACACATGCTTCACCCCCCCCCCCCCCCCCCTCCTCTGCTGATCTGACACAAACACTCTGAGCTGAATGAAGAACAGGCCTGAACACATCGCCGCGCTCCGCGTCACGTCCCAGATCTCTGCGTCAGTCATGGAGCGAGCGCGGCGTGAAGAGTTCCCATCAGCTGAGACGAGTTCTGATGTGAACGCCCTCACTTTCCCACCCTGCATCTCTCTGTGGATCCGTCAGTCCCCCAAGGTGTGAGTCTGAGGAGAACCCTGTGTTCTGATTGGCCTCGAGACGTCGAGACAGAGCCACGACTCATTCATGTCCCCACAGAGAGGACGGAGCAGGACGCCCGAACACCTGGAACCCCTGAGAGCTTTAAGATGAACAGGCTTTAAGGGCCGATACTGAGAGAGAGAGAGAGAGAGAGAGAGAGAGAAAGAGAGACAGAGAGAGAGAGAGAGAGATAAAGAGAGAGAGAGAGAGAGAGAGAGAGATAAAGAGAGAGAGAGAGAGAGAGAGAGAGAGAGATAAAGAGAGAGAGAGAGAGAGAGAGAGAGATAAAGAGAGAGAGAGAGAGAGAGAGAGCAACGTATTTCAGCATGGGAATAACTGTGAAACATGGACATGTTTTCATGAAGGTTGATCTCCTCGATGTCTCTTAAGGTCACCAGTTTTGCTTTTCCACTGCAGGAACTTTCCCCAAAAACTAGGAACCTTTTGAGGAACTAAAGCTGCATCTCAACCAGAGGAACTATCCCTGAAACTACACACATTTTGTCCGTAAGAACTAGGGTCGTAAGTTAGTTCTGGGGTACCTGATCACCCCCTGAATGACCCCTTCATGAGGTCTTCTCAGAAGCTTTAAAGGTTAACCCTTTAAACTCTGATTCTCACCTGGAGGTTTTTTCTTATTTTGAGAATAAAAAGTTCAAAAGTCATCCTGAAAGTTCAAAGCTTTGGCCCACTTTTCTGGAACACCTGGAACTTTCAGTATCTGGAGTTTTTTTAATGTTGTTATCTGAGAGTAAAACAGCTTGAAAACAAAGAAAAAACAAACTTGAATTTAGAGGTTTAGTGACGGAAAAAAACAATCAAACACTGACGTCTGATTTTACAGGATGAACTTAAACTCTGAACATTAAAAAGCACATACATGTTAACTTTATGAGCCTCAGCATGAGCTGGACCTCAGCATCCCCACAGCCAGCTCCTCATCACCAGACGATCTGAGACAAGATCACAGCACAGAACCAACACGGAACCAACACAGAACCAAAACAGAACCAACACAGAACCAACACGGAACCAACACGGAACCAACACGGAACCAACACGGAACCAACATGGAACCAACACGGAACCAGCAAGGAACCAACACGGAACCAACACGGAACCAACACGGAACCAACACGGAACCAGCACGGAACCAACACGGAACCAGCACGGAACCAGCACGGAACCAACACGGAACCAACACGGAACCAACACGGAACCAAAACAGAACCAACACAGAACCAACACAGAACCAACACAGAACCAACACAGAACCAACACAGAACCAAAACAGAACCAACACAGAACCAACACGGAACCAACACAGACCCAACACAGAACCAACACAGAACCAACACGGAACCAACACGGAACCAAAACAGAACCAAAACAGAACCAAAACAGAACCAAAACAGAACCAACACGGAACCAACACGGAACCAACACGGAACCAACACGGAACCAACACAGAACCAACACAGAACCAAAACGGAACCAACACGGAACCAACACGGAACCAACATGGAACCAACACGGAACCAACACAGAACCAACACAGAACCAGCACAGAACCAACACAGAACCAAAACAGAACCAACACAGAACCAAAGCAGAACCAACACAGAACCAAAACAGAACCAACACAGAACCAAAGCAGAACCAAAACAGAACCAACACAGAACCAACACAGAACCAACACAGAACCAACACGGAACCAAAACAGAACCAAAACAGAACCAAAACAGAACCAACACGGAACCAACACAGAACCAACACGGAACCAACACGGAACCAACACGGAACCAACACAGAACCAACACAGAACCAAAACGGAACCAACACGGAACCAACACGGAACCAACATGGAACCAACACGGAACCAACACAGAACCAACACAGAACCAAAACAGAACCATGATAGAACCAACACAGAACGGTACTCTGCTCTGAAACGGTTACTTCACATCGGTAACTCTAAATTAGGCACATTGTACAAAAAAGACTTCAAAGAAAAAAATTCAAAAAAGGTCAAAAAGCGTTTCTGAGCTGCAGCAGATTAAAGTCCAAACACAGCTTCACATATTTAAAATCAAACACAGTCACATCTTCAGAACTGAACTGTCTGATCACAGTAACCAACAGGAAACAGGCAGTCAGAGGAACAAACAGGTTTTAAAGTAAACGAGTTGACAAATGTTGGATATTTCCCTGAAGTGGAGGACAAAGCATCAGTCAACAGCAGAATTAGTGTTCAGGTGTCAGTTGTAAACACTCCTCATGGTTTGCATACAGACTTCAAACGTCCTGTTTTAACTGTTGGCTCTCAAGCTGTGCATACATCCCAACATGTACACACACACGCGGGTTCAGGGCGGCTGCAGAGTGACAGCAGCGTGTTCAAAGATCAGAGTCCAAAACATGACCGAAACGACTCATCCTTCACTAAACAATCTGAAAGTCCACCACAGCTCTGATCCAGAGCTCACAGACGGGCCCTCCAGACCTCCATCAGGAGTTCTTAAACATCCAGGAAGTACACTCACCAATGAGGGCTTTTCAACTGCAGGAACTGGGGTCTGAATTTAGTTCTGGGGTCAGTGATCTTTCTAACAGCGCCATAAACAGCAGTACGACTGGTCTCACTGTTGATGGTCTTTTTAGGTCCAAACAGGTGGAACTGACTCCAGGAACTACTGTAGGTACCCTGTAACCCTGCATCCCCCAGTTTTCATCCAGGTGACCTGGACTTTTTTTCAATTGTTATTATTTTGTTCTGTTACAGTCAGAAATCATACATGAAAAGCTCCACTTCTCTTATTTCAGGAACATTTTTTTTTCTCTTGCGCCAATAGTTGAAGAGTTACGGTAACGAGAGCAGCGTGCATCAGTTACTGCCTGTGATTGGAGCTTCGTTGCACATGGTTCCCTCTGCAGTACAGTAATAACATACAGACGTCACCGTAAAGCTCGTCTCGTCTTCTTTAAGGAGCCGTTTGATTTGTGGTTGAGGAGTTACGGTAATTTAAAGAGCACCTGGAAAATGGGAGCGGTGGTGCTCTGAGGGGTTTAAAAGAGT
Organism: Labroides dimidiatus; assembly: GCA_030710495.1. Lineage (NCBI taxonomy): Eukaryota > Metazoa > Chordata > Actinopteri > Labriformes > Labridae > Labroides > Labroides dimidiatus. Next base: position 34,551,186 of record CM061147.1, read on the forward strand.
TCAGTATCTTCTGGGCTTTTCAACCACAAGAGGGTTTGATGAAAACATGAACCATGAGCCACAGGGAATATCTAGTTCCTGGAACTAAAATGTGGTGCCATGAGAGTTGTTATTAGGTATTAAAACAGAGTTATTTAAAGCTCCAAAGCCTGGAACCTGTTTATTTGTCCTCTGACCATTTAACGGACGGTTCAGCTCCAGCTGACTGAGGCTGGTTTGTGCAGGTGCTTCAGTAACAGACCGTGAACTGAAAATCAGCTGCTGGTTAAAAACAGATGTGCACTGAAGGTCTGCAGCTGGTTACTGACGCCTGTACGACTCAGTGAGGACGTGTGGTCATTATTTATCAGAGTCTGAAGGAACAGACACAGATTGTGGATCATTCGGCTCCTTTCAGCCTGTTGGTGTCAGATTTAAATTTCAAAAAGACCTCATTAAGGTTTATCGACTCACTGAGAATTAAATCAAAGCTCTAATTTGCATCTCCAGTGAGTCGGATTAACCTGCATGTCGTTGGCATCCTGCCTCTGATTTTATCACTCAGGCCTCCGGGGGTGTTGATTGGTGTTTTGGGACGTGTTTAACCCTTCTGTCTCTGCGTCGTGGCGTCCTGTCCTCTGTGTCAGATTTCCTTTAATCACTGTTATTGATTGCTCCTAATCCCTGCTTTTGGTTTCATCTCGTTCGCTGAGCACTTCTGCAGTCATGATGATACGCCCAGCACCATCTGCTCGGAGCACGCGCTCGGTCTCGTTATCGGCCATGTGGCACCAATTCCCTGCAGACGTGCCCATGCAATGACCTGCTCGTCACTGGTTCCTGGAGGACGCAGCTGCATGTGAGGATGTGAATATTCTCCTCCAAAGCTGCAGAAAAGTTGTTTGTTTGGGGAAAAAAAAAACAATGTTTGCATGTTTAGGGATGCAATCATGCAAATTATGAGCGTCCTGACTGGAGGTTTGTCCTCACAGAGAATCAGACTGAGGGTGAGGAGGACACCGGACTGATAATAGGAGCTCTGTTCTCTCACAGCTTTACAGCCTTTTACTGCACGCTAACTCAGCGCCAACAGATGTGTTTACACAACCTTTATTACCTGTCATTCACAAGCTGTCTGTGTGTGTGTGTGTGTGTGTGTGTGTGTGAGTTTACCTCAGAGATGTGTGAGCAGGGTGTGAGCTGGTTTCAACCTGATGAAGGTTTCAGGAAATGTGACAGAGGGAAAAAAGCTCCTGTCTGCTGGATAACCTCAGACTGAAGCTGTGCTTGATTAGAGTTTGATGTCTTCACGTGTCTGTGCATGTGTGTGTGCATGCATGTGTGTGCATGTGTGTGACGTGTTCTAGGACATGTCAGGTTTTGCATTAGTTTGGCACAAAGACAGAGAGATGGACAGAGTTGGTGCTGCATGGGTTTTAAAGGGACCTCAGAGACTGGGGACCTGACTTGGCCAAATGTGACCTGTTCTCATCTAAGGTGTGTTACTCATCATGCTGTATTATCACACTCACTGCATCATGGCCTGTAATCACTTTGCTTTCATGCAAAACTCACTGGATTCATCAACACGCTCCAGAAACCGCTCTGTTCCTTTCTTAGTGCAGCCTCAGGGTGCTGCAACAGACCTCATCTCAAAAATCATGCTGCTGCTACCAGTGAAGTTCACTGAGTCACATGTGGAGGCTGAAGATATGGTGAACAAACCAACCCAGAGTCAGTCAGAGTCAGAGTCAGAGCCAGAGTCAGAATCAGAGTCGGAGTCAGAGTTAGTCAGAGTCAGAGTCAGTCAGAGTCAGTCAGAGTCAGTCAGAGTCAGAGTCCCTCAGAGTCCCTCAGAGTCCCTCAGAGTCCTTCAGAGTCAGAGTCCCTCAGAGTCCCTCAGAGTCAGTCAGAGTCAGAGTCAGAGTCAGAATCAGAGTCGGAGTCAGAGTCAGTCAGAGTCAGAGTCAGAGTCAGAGTCAGAGTCAGAGTCAGAGTCAGTCAGAGTCAGAGTCAGAGTCAGAGTCAGTCAGAGTCAGAGTCAGAGTCAGAGTCAGTCAGAGTCAGAGTCAGAGTCAGAGTCAGAGTCAGAGTCAGTCAGAGTCAGAGCCAGAGTCAGTCAGAGTCAGAGTCAGAGTCAGTCAGAGTCAGTCAGAGTCAGAGTCAGAGTCAGAGTCAGTCAGAGTCAGAGTCAGTCAGAGTCAGTCAGAGTCAGTCAGAGTCAGAGTCAGAGTCAGAGTCAGTCAGAGTCAGTCAGAGTCAGTCAGAGTCAGAGTCAGAGTCAGAGTCAGAGTCAGAGTCAGAGTCAGAGTCAGTCAGAGTCAGAGTCAGAGTCAGAGTCAGTCAGAGTCAGAGTCAGTCAGAGTCAGTCAGAGTCAGAGTCAGAGTCAGAGTCAGAGTCAGAGTCAGAGTCAGTCAGAGTCAGAGTCAGAGTCAGTCAGAGTCAGAGTCAGTCAGAGTCAGAGTCAGTCAGAGTCAGTCAGAGCCAGAGTCAGAGTCAGAATCAGAGTCGGAGTCAGAGTCAGTCAGAGTCAGAGTCAGAGTCAGAGTCAGAGTCAGTCAGAGTCAGAGTCAGAGTCAGAGTCAGTCAGAGTCAGAGTCAGAGTCAGTCAGAGTCAGAGTCAGAGTCAGAGTCAGAGTCAGTCAGAGTCAGAGCCAGAGTCAGTCAGAGTCAGAGTCAGTCAGAGTCAGAGCCAGAGTCAGTCAGAGTCAGAGTCAGTCAGAGTCAGAGTCAGAGTCAGTCAGAGTCAGTCAGAGTCAGTCAGAGTCAGAGTCAGAGTCAGTCAGAGTCAGTCAGAGTCAGTCAGAGTCAGAGTCAGAGTCAGAGTCAGAGTCAGTCAGAGTCAGAGTCAGAGTCAGTCAGAGTCAGAGTCAGTCAGAGTCAGTCAGAGTCAGAGTCAGAGTCAGAGTCAGTCAGAGTCAGAGTCAGTCAGAGTCAGAGTCAGTCAGAGTCAGAGTCAGTCAGAGTCAGTCAGAGTCAGAGTCAGAGTCAGAGTCAGAGTCAGTCAGAGTCAGAGTCAGTCAGAGTCAGAGTCAGTCAGAGTCAGTCAGAGTCAGAGTCAGTCAGAGTCAGTCAGAGTCAGAGTCAGAGTCAGAGTCAGTCAGAGTCAGAGTCAGTCAGAGTCAGAGTCAGTCAGAGTCAGTCAGAGCCAGAGTCAGAGTCAGTCAGAGTCAGTCAGAGTCAGAGTCAGAGTCAGTCAGAGTCAGTCAGAGTCAGAGTCAGAGTCAGAGTCAGAGTCAGAGTCAGTCAGAGTCAGTCAGAGTCAGAGTCAGAGTCAGTCAGAGTCAGAGTCAGTCAGAGTCAGTCAGAGTCAGAGTCAGAGTCAGAGTCAGAGTCAGAGTCAGTCAGAGTCAGTCAGAGTCAGAATTTTGCCCCAATGCGTTCACAGACACACAAACAGCAGATAGAGTTGAGAAAAATAACGTCACAACCACAAGAAACACAGATAAAAAAACCTCTGCTTTTTAAAAGTGCTCCCAGTTCCATCTCTGTTTAATAAGAATGACGTTGATGAGAGTAACTCCGCCCCCTGCTTTTAGCCTCAGGATGCCTCCTGAATACAGGCCCTTATTTATGGTGCATGAGCCACATGTTGGATCAGGATTAAACTACAGGAACAGATAATGAATCAGGTAACTCTAAAGAGGAGTGAAGGAGAAACAGGGAGAACTGCAGGACTTGGCTCCTGCCCACAGCACCAAAAGAACCAGAAAATGCTTAAAGGACCAGGATGTTACTGACATACTGAGTTTAGTGTTTTCATTAACTGTGAGCCGTAATCATCACAGCTGACAGAGATAAATGCTGATAAGTTTACAGTTCTGAGATGAATTCACTGTAACAGCATTTCCTCATTCACTGAGACACACCTGGAACACACCTGGAACACACCTGGAACACACCTGGAACACACCTGGAACACACCTGGAACACACCTGGACTCTTTCTTTCTGTTCTGTTGTTGTTTTCAGGACGAGTTCATGCACCAAAGCATCAGTCACAGTTTAGCAGGTTTATTTATGAGTCTTTGAACGTGTATCATTCAGTAGACCAGGATGTTCTGCAGGGTGCATGCTAAGCTAAGCTAATGTGCTTTCATTTCTGTATTTCCAGGAAGAGAACGTGAGTCATAAAACCTGAGCAGGTCTGGAAATGTCATTTATTGTGTGCAGTACATGCTGTGGAACATAAAGAGAGCGATCCCATTAGTTTGTGTGTGTGTGTGTGTGTGTGTGTGTGTGTGTGTGTGTGTGTGTGTGTGTGTGTGTGTGTGTGTGTGTGTGTTGTTTTCTGTCCTCAGTGTGTTTCTCTTTCTGCTCGGCTGCAGCCAAAGCTTTACAACGACCACAGCTGCAGGTTGAAGAGCAGCAAACAGCTACAGTGGACACTCTGCAGAGTGAGTGTGTGTGTGTGTGTTTCATGTGTGTGTGTGTGTGTGTGTGTTTTGTTATGGACAGCTGCCAGTGTTAGGGCAGAGCAGTGGGGGGGTCGGGTGTGTATCAGTGTTTGCTCTGGATCAGAGCCAGAAGAGTCGGTTTTTCTCAGACATCAGGGAAAAACTGAGAGGACTCAGGTCTTCAGGGTCTTTATCAGGACCTGTCAGATCCTCTGAATGATGATAAGTCATCAGAGACCTGATGCTCTTCAACAGCGTCTGGATGTTTGTTTTGTTGGAGGGATTTACATAAAGATCAGACCCTTCAGTTCGTCTCAGTACAGCTCGTGTTTTATTACGTTTCCTTTGACTGAAACCAGGACAGGTCCCTAAATGACCGACCCGTACCGTCCCAACTTCTGGTCCCCTTCTGTTGGGGTCTCAGACAAACTGATCCAACCATGGGGGGGTGGAGCTAGAAACACTGCAGTCTGCTGATTGGTGGAAAGACTCATCACTTCCTGTGTGACAGCAGTGATAAAGACCAACACATAACCCGCCATGTTTAAATCTCCAGACCACTTCCTGAAGACAGCTGTCTGTCTGTCTGTCTGTCTGTCTGTCTGTCTGTCTGTCTGTCTGTTTGGGTTCACTGTGTCGCTGCTATGATTTCATGCTATCACGTAGCCTACGCAGCTATCAGCATCCAGCTTACAAACCACCGACCAATAAGGAACCAGCTGGCTGTGGAAACACAAACAGGATCAGGTTTTACTGATCTGACCCGAACCAAACTGGACTGATCCAGACCGGACCACTTGGTGGACACGAGGCTGAAGATCATCAAACCAAAAGACACTTTAATGTGTGGGCTGCAGAGGCTGGGAATCAAACCAACAACCCTGGGTCAGAGACAGCTGCTTCAATATGAACACACACACACACACACACACACACACACACTGCTTGAAAAAAACACACTCGTACACACAGAGTGCGTCAGAGGGGAGCATGTCAGCGTCATGTTCGCTCATTAAACTGTGCGGCGGTTACAATCAGAGGTTTCCAACCACAGAAGCCGTATGTCACACACACACACACACACACACACACACACACACACACACACACACACACACACATGCATGCAGCAGTCCCAGCAGTCTCTCTGTGACTTTGATCCCCGATCTTTGCGTGTTTATAGCGTGTAGTTGTCGCCCCTCTGCAGCTGGAGCTGAGGAAGAGGGCGGCACGGCGTGCTGGATGACATCAAGCTTCATAACGAGCAGCCAAGACCAATTAGTCCTGTTTTTACACTTGATGCTTTTACCCAGAAGCCTCTGCTCCTTTAATGTCAGTGAACACGCTCTGTGAGCCACATCTGATGTCAGGCCTGAGCCACATGTGACTTCGCGGCCGATGAAAGACTCTGAGAGGGACGGTTTTTCCATCCAGCTGAGGTTTGTTCAGTGACGGAGGGTTTTTCAGAAGATAAGACGGAGAATCGGTTTAACGTGCCGGCTGTGAGTGATCCCAAATCAAAGTGAGGGAGATAAAAGCGTGGTGGTGTTTGTTGCTGCTCTTTTTGAAGTCTCTGCTGGTGATAAGATCCCCTCTGATCATCAGCTCCATTATCCTGCTCCTCAGAGGAGGAGCCCATTACAGCCATCTGATAGAGAGACAAAACAAAGAGGCTGATGTGTGTTTTCAGAACTCAACATAAACACACATCATCTCTGTCCCAGTGCCTCCCCTCCCGTTTGCGTTGTCTCTGGAGGCCGACGGCGTCTTTAAAGACCTTGAAGCTCGCCGTCTTTGTGTGACTCAAAGGGGTGAAAATCCTCTTGGATGCAGGAGAAGCAGAGATTGGATCTGACGCCGAGGCGCTCAGCGAGTCACTCGGTTATGCAGAAGAGCCGAACACGTCACCCTGAGCTGGAGGCAGAGAACATGCAGCTCTGCAGCTCTTCAACCTGTAACTCAAATTCAGCTCATGAACATCATCTGTACCAACCACAGTCTGAGAGTCCAGCATGCACGGTGCGTCTGACCTGAAGTGTTCACATGTTGGCCTCTGCTACTCCTGCACACCTGTATGCAACCAGCTCAGCACCTGTCCTCACCTGCTCACCTGCCCCTCATCAGATCAGCATCCATTCTCCTCTGATCTCCGGGTTGTTGGTGCAGCCTGCTGGCAGCTTCAGTCTGTTCCTGAGCTTCTCATGTGCTGACCTGCCTCTCTTTTGTCTCAGGGTCTCATCTGCCTCCAGTCGGCCCAGCAGCCCACCTGCCTGACAGACACTTCCCATTGCTTCCAAGCTAAAACACCTGCTCAACACACTTTCTCTTATTCTGCTCCACTCGCATCAACCTGTTATATTCCCCTCTCACTGATCCAGACTCACCCTGCTCAGACGTCAGCTGTTTCCTCTGAGCTCCGGTTCAAGAACAGGATAAGAATCCAGCAGCAGGCAAATTACAAAGACTAGCTACAGGTATTAGCAACAGTTGCACAACTGCTAACATTAGCATTTAGCCACAGTCATCATATCGAACAGTTATTTAAAGGTTTTTCACAATATGGAGGAAAGCAGACATTAGTCTACTAGCTTATGCAAAGTTAGCCGGCTGATAGATACGCTGATTAAGAAATGCTATCAGATAAAAGCTAACTTTATGCTAAAAATATTTGCTATTTAAGATGGTAGCTAACATTACTGTGTGACTTTTTTGCTAACACAATTTTTAGATGTTAAACATATAATAGGAAGGTTTTAAGACTTAGCTAGCAGAGAATTTGATCACAAAATGAAATAAGATGAAAACTAGCCTGGAAACATCTGACAGTGTTATAAAAGAAAACAGGAAGGGTGTTCAATTCTTTCTGTCAGTGGCTTCAGAAACTTGTGATGACTAAGACTAAGGGTGATTTCAGCTATCTGAGAAATGTCTGTTAGCTAACATTACCCATTACCTTACATGAACTACATTTAGACAACCGTTAGCATTAGCATTTAGCTACATTCATAATATCAAACACATGTTTTAAGGTTTTTTTTTTTTTTTTTTTTTACAATGACTAGCTAATGCAAAGTTAGCCAGCTAACAGATACATTGATTAGGAAATGCTATCCCATGAAAGCTAACTATCAGATGGCTAAAACCATCTGATAGTTTTACAAAAAAAAAAGTAGGATACGAGTAAAGTTCTGCTAACAGTAATGTTAGCTAGCTTAACACTGACTATTAGCTCATATTACTGTTGAGACTTTCCTGCAAATATCATGAACATGACTGCTAAATATGATAGTGTTAGCTTAATTCCTCACTAACAGTACTGTTAGCTTACACTAACCTTAGCTTGAAGAGACTAATGATCAGTAAGAAATTGTTGGTTGCTAACTTCAACTGGTACGACTTAGCTGTTCTTCGCTATAAGTCGTCTCACATCCTGTTACACCCTGAAATTTAACCCAAATATATTCCACAGTTTCCTCTTTCTGACTCTGAAGTCGTGATTAATTATTAAAGGTCCCATATTATGCTCTTTTTCTGCAGGTTCATATAGCTCTTAGAGGTCCCAGAATAGTCAATATGAAGTTTTTTATCTCAAAAAACTGTTTTTTACTGGACTTTAGCCAGCCTGAAAACTCTCTCTAGAGAGCTCTACCGAGAATAAGCTGTTTTTGTGGGCTGTCCCTTCTTCAGCGCAGGCCACGCCCCTACCTGCCCCTCTTTTTATCGAGTTGGGGAGGGGCGTGGCCTGCGTTCAGGCGCGTGCTCTGATGTTTACAAACACAGTTCGCAGGTATGATGGCTAGACACAAACAACCCCAATACTAGCGTCCACAACAACAACAACAACAACAGCTCACAACAGCTGCTTAAAAAGCACCGCGAAAATGTTACATGCATAAACAAAACACCGAATTCTGTCTGTATAGCTTCTTATCTGAATGAAGCCTTATCAGCTTGATTTATTAGACAAAAACAACCCCAATACTAGCGTCCACAACAACAACAGTTGCTTAAAAAGCACCGCGAAAAAAAGTTACATGCATAAACAAGACACCGAGTTCTATGTCCGTATAGCTTTTTATCTGAATGAAGCTTTATCAGCTTGATTTTTTAGACACAAACAACCCCAATACTAGCGTCCACAACAACAACAGCTCACAGCAGCTGCTTAAAAAGCACCGCGAAAAAAAGTTACATGCATAAACTAAAGAGATATTGCGTAAAGATAGCTCTATATGACATATATGGTCACAAAACTTCTCTTCAATTATTTATTTATTGTGTGACGTGTATATTACCAACACCGACTCATGTTAGCTGCCATGCTAACAAGTCAACAGGCTACGAGGCTGGGTAGGCCACTACAGTAAAGCAGCATAAAATACTGAAACTTTCAGCTCGTACCTTAGTTGGGTCACGGATAGTTGGAAGTGATCCAGGTTTCAGCTTTAAAGTCTTTGCAAATCCTGCTTTGAGCTGTCCCTCGTTCAGAAAGCAGTCCCCCATGAAGTGGTGAGCACAAACATACAACATTTTCGGGGTTGTTGTAGGTATTTCGCCGGCATAAATTAAATTAATCCACTCTTCCATCAAAGTTTCAGGTGAAGATGGAGGTAAAAAAAAGACTTTTGTGCTGCTCCATGCAGCCAACAACAGTGCATTTGCCATGCTTTGTTCGTACCTTTGCCATGTTAGACTAGTGTTGACTAATGACTGAGGACCGGGGAAATGGTGGGGGAAAAGCTTTTGGAGGCAGAACTACCTTTGGTAGGGAGCCAATCAGGGAGCTGGGCGGAGTATTTGCGCCCTTTGTGACGTCACAAAGGGCGATTTCTAAAACGGCTCATTACTGCCCCCAGGAGCAGAGATTTTCTGAAAAGTGCAGCTTGCAGGAGAGGGAGAGGATAGAATTTCCTCACGTTGAGGGGTGTTGTTAACAGGCTGGGGGTGCATATTGTTATGAGGAAACCATTCAAAAGTGAATTTTGCATAATATGGCCCCTTTAAGATTCTGATCTTTTTATTTTTTTCAACGTGATTTTTACAGATTTTATATTTCAGCAGTTAAACATTGTGAGAGCGTTTCAACTTTACCTTTCAAGCTTGATGTCAGAGGTGAAGAACGGCTGTTTGAATATGCTGAATAAAATGATGGACTGGTCCTTTAATTTGAGGCCAGTCTGTCTTTGAGTCATTGAAAGATGAACTCTCAGATTTTAATGTGTCTGAATGGAAGAAATCAAAACATCATCTCCACTCTTTGATTCTCACAGCGGTCACATGGGGGCATACTAGAACCGGCACACTGCTCTCTCTCACTCGCTCAAGCCTGTTGTCACACACACACACACACACACACACACACGCACACACACACACACACACACACAGGGCCTCACTCGCAGAGGGCTCCGACATTCACTCTCACACAGGGAGACACCCCCTCTCTTTTCAAAGTACACAATCCCCATTCACTCTGCAAAACCCACACACACCACGTCCTGTCTGCTCGGGTACACTCCATCAACACACACACGCTCCTGCACACGCACGCACACTCAGACACACACACTCACACACACTTCACAGAGGGCCCCTCGCCTTATTGCCTCTCCATTTGGCTGGTGCCATTTGTTCCACAGGTTTTGTCGGAGGCTGATGGAGAGCTGCTCAGAGCTGGTGGCGCTCTGAGGCGGCGTGATGGAGGCGCTGGGTGGCGAGTTATAACCTGACCTGAGACTTCACTGAGCGTCTGTCTGACACACAGGTCTGACACTGGGGGGCCGTCCAGGTTCAGACACCTGAACAGGTAACTCAGGGACTTACAGGGACGGCAAACCAGCACGTTTAAAGTGTCTGAAATCCTAGTTTTTTTCTGATTATCTTGAAATTGTTTTTGTGTATAAAAGACACATTGATGAGTGAAAGTTATTAAAGGAATTTTTATCTCAGTGGGCGTGGCCAGGACAGGCTGCCAAAATCGATGATTTTTTTTCTGCTGCTTTTACTCCAGATTCGGTGCCTTCAGCCTGATTAAGGCCAAAACGAAACAGGCCAGAAAATTCACTCATGATGGAAAGTTTATACTTGCAGTGTTTAGGTGCTAATACCTACTCCACAGCGCCCCCCATTGAGTCAAAACTGCAACCCCAAACCAATTTTGTTATCCCGCCATGAACCAGGAACTCAGTGAAACGCTGTGAAGTGTTGTCGTATAAACGGGGCCTGATTCAAACTTCACACTCATAATGAAGGTCCACCTCCAAACACATCCATGGAATCAAGTCCAGACCTTTAACTGCTCATCTGATCTGACACCTGGCTCGATTCTTACTTTTGAAAAAGAAGCAGCTGAATATTAAAGAGTTAATTCCTCAACCCTTCCTCTGATCTGATGTGAGTCTTTGTTTACAGCTGAGAGTCGGTGCTTTGAGCCCACAGTCATTAAAACTCTGTCCTGAACATGGTTTCATTAACAGGTAAAATAATAAACCTCACATCTCTGTCCAAAGATCTCTGGGCCTGATTATATTTCAGCTTTTATCTCTTTAAACTGAGATGATTGTGACCTACAGTTCAAACACTCAGCAGCTCATGAAATAAGAATCTAGTGAAGACGTTGACTGGAAGGAAGAAAGATGCTCAAGAAAAATGGATGACAGCAGGACTGGGCTCCTGCCCACAGCGCCAAAACACCACGAGGACGATGTATTGACTTCTATATGATGTTGAAGGGTCACATGATGAGCTGAGATAAATGAACTCTACAACAAGTGCTCATTGGCTGAGCTCAGGTCTTTGTGTTGTTGTTGGTTTCTCTCTCTCTCTCTCTCTCTCTCCCTCTCTCTCTCTCTCTCTCTCTCTCTCTCTCTCTCTCTGCCCGTTAGAGCTACATTAGTTGTTTTCTACGTGCTCATGCAGGCACGTACCAGACCAAGGACAACCATCTGATTATACTCACACCAAGTGGACAGACCACACACCAGCAGCAAGAACACACACTCACTCACACACACACACACTCACTCACTCACTCATTCACTCACTCACACACACACCTGAGCCACACTTCTCTCAGTGGGTGGTGGGGCGCTCACTCCTGAAACAGTGGTATGGAGGAGGAGGAGGAGGAGAGGAGGAGAGGAGGAGGAAAGGAGGAGGAGGAGGAGGAGGAAAGGAGGAGGAGGAGGAAGAAGAGGAGGAGAGGAGGAGGAGGAGAGGAGGAGGAGGAGGAGGAGGGTCTAATCTGGGTTTAGCTTGTTGGTTTTGTGATGAAGGTAAATCAGTATCTTTAAAGTCATGTCAGAGTTTTTGTTCCTGTATCATTCTGACTTTATTTCATCTTCACACGTCTTCAGACAGAAAACAGAAAATTTTAGGAACAAAAATTCGACTCAAAGAGAAGAAAAATCCTGAAACATCATCAGAACGAACTCAAGACGGATCCACCAAAGACCCCAAGAGACCAAGAGACCATCACTGAATTAACCCCCCAAAAACTCTCACTGAGAGTCCAGATCCAGATCATCTGCTGTCTCTCTTCTGTCTCTCTTCTGTCTCTCTTCTGTCTCTCTTCTGTCTCTCTCCTGTCTCTCTTCTGTCTCTCTGCTGTCTCTCTTCTGTCTCTCTTCTGTCTCTCTTCTGTCTCTCTTCTGTCTCTCTCCTGTCTCTCTCCTGTCTCTCTGCTGTCTCTCTTCTCTCTCTACTGTCTCTCTGCTGTCTCACTTCTGTCTCTCTGCTGTCTCTCTTCTGTCTCTCTCCTGTCTCTCTGCTGTCTCTCTTCTGTCTCTACTTTCTCTCTTCTGTCTCTCTCCTGTCTCTCTGCTGTCTCTCTTCTGTCTCTACTGTCTCTCTTCTGTCTCTCTCCTGTCTCTCTGCTGTCTCTCTTCTGTCTCTCTCCTGTCTCTCTGCTGTCTCTCTTCTGTCTCTCTGCTGTCTCTCTTCTGTCTCTCTCCTGTCTCTCTGCTGTCTCTCTTCTCTCTCTCCTGTCTCTCTTCTGTCTCTCTCCTGTCTCTCTCCTGTCTCTCTTCTGTCTCTCTCCTGTCTCTCTGCTGTCTCTCTCCTGTCTCTCTGCTGTCTCTCTGCTGTCTCTCTCCTGTCTCTCTTCTGTCTCTCTTCTGTCTCTCTTCTGTCTCTCTCCTGTCTCTCTGCTGTCTCTCTCCTGTCTCTCTGCTGTCTCTCTGCTGTCTCTCTCCTGTCTCTCTGCTGTCTCTCTCCTGTCTCTCTGCTGTCTCTCTTCTCTCTCTCCTGTCTCTCTGCTGTCTCTCTCCTGTCTCTCTTCTGTCTCTCTCTTCTCTCTCTCCTGTCTCTCTGCTGTCTCTCTTCTGTCTCTCTGCTGTCTCTCTTCTGTCTCTCTGCTGTCTCTCTTCTGTCTCTCTGCTGTCTCTCTTCTGTCTCTCTGCTGTCTCTCTCCTGTCTCTCTTCTGTCTCTCTGCTGTCTCTCTTCTGTCTCTCTTCTGTCTCTCTTCTGTCTCTCTTCTCTCTCTCCTGTCTCTCTCTTCTCTCTCTCCTGTCTCTCTGCTGTCTCTCTTCTGTCTCTCTGCTGTCTCTCTTCTGTCTCTCTGCTGTCTCTCTTCTGTCTCTCTCCTGTCTCTCTTCTGTCTCTCTCTTCTCTCTCTCCTGTCTCTCTGCTGTCTCTCTTCTGTCTCTCTGCTGTCTCTCTTCTGTCTCTCTGCTGTCTCTCTTCTGTCTCTCTCCTGTCTCTCTTCTGTCTCTCTTCTGTCTCTCTTCTGTCTCTCTTCTGTCTCTCTTCTGTCTCTCTGCTGTCTCTCTTCTGTCTCTCTGCTGTCTCTCTCCTGTCTCTCTTCTGTCTCTCTGCTGTCTCTCTTCTGTCTCTCTTCTGTCTCTCTTCTGTCTCTCTTCTCTCTCTCCTGTCTCTCTCTTCTCTCTCTCCTGTCTCTCTGCTGTCTCTCTTCTGTCTCTCTGCTGTCTCTCTTCTCTCTCTCCTGTCTCTCTGCTGTCTCTCTCCTGTCTCTCTTCTGTCTCTCTCTTCTCTCTCTCCTGTCTCTCTGCTGTCTCTCTTCTGTCTCTCTGCTGTCTCTCTTCTGTCTCTCTGCTGTCTCTCTTCTGTCTCTCTCCTGTCTCTCTTCTGTCTCTCTTCTGTCTCTCTTCTGTCTCTCTTCTGTCTCTCTTCTGTCTCTCTTCTCTCTCTCCTGTCTCTCTTCTGTCTCTCTTCTGTCTCTCTGCCGTCTCTCTGCTGTCTCTCTTCTCTCTCTCCTGTCTCTCTTCTGTCTCTCTTCTGTCTCTCTCCTGTCTCTCTTCTGTCTCTCTGCTGTCTCTCTTCTGTCTCTCTCCTGTCTCTCTTCTGTCTCTCTTCTGTCTCTCTCCTGTCTCTCTGCTGTCTCTCTTCTCTCTCTTCTGTCTCTCTGCCGTCTCTCTGCTGTCTCTCTTCTCTCTCTTCTGTCTCTCTTCTGTCTCTCTGCTGTCTCTCTTCTGTCTCTCTTCTGTCTCTCTTCTGTCTCTCTCCTGTCTCTCTGCTGTCTCTCTCCTGTCTCTCTTCTGTCTCTCTGCTGTCTCTCTTCTGTCTCTCTCCTGTCTCTCTTCTGTCTCTCTGCCGTCTCTCTGCTGTCTCTCTTCTCTCTCTCCTGTCTCTCTTCTGTCTCTCTTCTGTCTCTCTTCTGTCTCTCTTCTGTCTCTCTTCTGTCTCTCTCCTGTCTCTCTTCTGTCTCTCTTCTGTCTCTCTGCCGTCTCTCTGCTGTCTCTCTTCTCTCTCTCCTGTCTCTCTTCTGTCTCTCTCCTGTCTCTCTCCTGTCTCTCTTCTGTCTCTCTTCTGTCTCTCTTCTGTCTCTCTTCTGTCTCTCTTCTGTCTCTCTTCTCTCTCTCCTGTCTCTCTTCTGTCTCTCTCCTGTCTCTCTCCTGTCTCTCTTCTGTCTCTCTTCTGTCTCTCTGCCGTCTCTCTGCTGTCTCTCTTCTCTCTCTCCTGTCTCTCTTCTGTCTCTCTTCTGTCTCTCTTCTGTCTCTCTTCTGTCTCTCTGCTGTCTCTCTCCTGTCTCTCTTCTGTCTCTCTTCTGTCTCTCTGCTGTCTCTCTTCTGTCTCTCTTCTGTCTCTCTTCTGTCTCTCTGCCGTCTCTCTGCTGTCTCTCTTCTCTCTCTTCTGTCTCTCTGCTGTCTCTCTCCTGTCTCTCTTCTGTCTCTCTTCTGTCTCTCTGCCGTCTCTCTGCTGTCTCTCTTCTCTCTCTTCTGTCTCTCTGCTGTCTCTCTCCTGTCTCTCTTCTGTCTCTCTTCTCTCTCTTCTGTCTCTCTTCTGTCTCTCTCCTGTCTCTCTCCTGTCTCTCTGCCGTCTCTCTCCTGTCTCTCTTCTGTCTCTCTTCTGTCTCTCTCCTGTCTCTCTTCTGTCTCTCTCCTGTCTCTCTTCTGTCTCTCTCCTGTCTCTCTCCTGTCTCTCTTCTGTCTCTCTTCTGTCTCTCTTCTGTCTCTCTCCTGTCTCTCTCCTGTCTCTCTCCTGTCTCTCTTCCGTCTCTCTCCTGTCTCTCTTCTGTCTCTCTCCTGTCTCTCTTCTGTCTCTCTGCTGTCTTTCTTCTGTCTTTCTCCTGTCTCTCTTCTGTCTCTCTCCTGTCTCTCTCCTGTCTCTCTTCTTTCTCTCTCCTGTCTCTCTCCTGTCTCTCTCCTGTCTCTCTTCTGTCTCTCTTCCGTCTCTCTCCTGTCTCTCTTCTGTCTCTCTCCTGTCTCTCTTCTGTCTCTCTGCTGTCTTTCTTCTGTCTCTCTCCTGTCTCTCTTCTGTCTCTCTCCTGTCTCTCTCCTGTCTCTCTTCTTTCTCTCTCCTGTCTCTCTTCTGTCTCTCTCCTGTCTCTCTTCTGTCTCTCTGCTGTCTCTCTCCTGTCTATCTTCTGTCTCTCTCCTGTCTCTCTCCTGTCTCTCTCCTGTCTCTCTGCTGTCTCTCTCCTGTCTCTCTTCTGTCTCTCTTCTGTCTCTCTTCTGTCTCTCTCCTGTCTCTCTGCTGTCTCTCTCCTGTCTCTCTGCTGTCTCTCTGCTGTCTCTCTCCTGTCTCTCTGCTGTCTCTCTCCTGTCTCTCTGCTGTCTCTCTGCTGTCTCTCTCCTGTCTCTCTTCTGTCTCTCTTCTGTCTCTCTTCTGTCTCTCTGCTGTCTCTCTCCTGTCTCTCTCCTGTCTCTCTTCTGTCTCTCTGCTGTCTCTCTCCTGTCTCTCTGCTGTCTCTCTCCTGTCTCTCTGCTGTCTCTCTTCTCTCTCTCCTGTCTCTCTTCTGTCTCTCTCCTGTCTCTCTTCTGTCTCTCTGCTGTCTCTCTCCTGTCTCTCTTCCGTCTCTCTCCTGTCTCTCTTCTGTCTCTCTCCTGTCTCTCTTCTGTCTCTCTGCTGTCTTTCTTCTGTCTCTCTCCTGTCTCTCTTCTGTCTCTCTCCTGTCTCTCTCCTGTCTCTCTTCTTTCTCTCTCCTGTCTCTCTTCTGTCTCTCTCCTGTCTCTCTTCTGTCTCTCTGCTGTCTCTCTCCTGTCTCTCTTCTGTCTCTCTCCTGTCTCTCTCCTGTCTCTCTCCTGTCTCTCTGCTGTCTCTCTCCTGTCTCTCTTCTGTCTCTCTCCTGTCTCTCTTCTGTCTCTCTCCTGTCTCTCTTCTGTCTCTCTGCTGTCTCTCTCCTGTCTCTCTTCTGTCTCTCTCCTGTCTCTCTTCTGTCTCTCTCCTGTCTCTCTTCTGTCTCTCTCCTGTCTCTCTCCTGTCTCTCTTCTTTCTCTCTCCTGTCTCTCTTCTGTCTCTCTCCTGTCTCTCTTCTGTCTCTCTGCTGTCTCTCTCCTGTCTCTCTTCTGTCTCTCTCCTGTCTCTCTCCTGTCTCTCTCCTGTCTCTCTTCTGTCTCTCTTCTGTCTCTCTTCTGTCTCTCTGCTGTCTCTCTTCTGTCTCTCTTCTGTCTTTCTTCTGTCTCTCTCCTGTCTCTCTTCTGTCTCTCTGCTGTCTCTCTTCTGTCTCTCTTCTGTCTCTCTGCTGTCTCTCTGCTGTCTCTCTTCTGTCTCTCTTCTGTCTCTCTTCTGTCTCTCTTCTGTCTCTCTGCTGTCTCGCTTCTGTCTCTCTCCTGTCTCTCTTCTGTCTCTCTTCTGTCTCTCTGCCGTCTCTCTTCTGTCTCTCTGCTGTCTCTCTCCTGTCTCTCTCCTGTCTCTCTCCTGTCTCTCTCCTGTCTCTCTTCTGTCTCTCTTCTGTCTCTCTCCTGTCTCTCTTCTGTCTCTCTGCTGTCTCTCTCCTGTCTCTCTTCTGTCTCTCTCCTGTCTCTCTCCTGTCTCTCTCCTGTCTCTCTCCTGTCTCTCTTCTGTCTCTCTGCTGTCTCTCTTCTGTCTCTCTTCTGTCTCTCTGCTGTCTCTCTTCTGTCTCTCTCCTGTCTCTCTCCTGTCTCTCTTCTGTCTCTCTTCTGTCTCTCTGCTGTCTCTCTTCTGTCTCTCTTCTGTCTCTCTGCTGTCTCTCTCCTGTCTCTCTCCTGTCTCTCTTCTGTCTCTCTTCTGTCTCTCTTCTGTCTCTCTCCTGTCTCTCTTCTGTCTCTCTGCTGTCTCTCTTCTGTCTCTCTTCTGTCTCTCTGCTGTCTCTCTGCTGTCTCTCTTCTGTCTCTCTTCTGTCTCTCTCCTGTCTCTCTGCTGTCTCTCTTCTGTCTCTCTTCTGTCTCTCTGCTGTCTCTCTTCTGTCTCTCTTCTGTCTCTCTTCTGTCTCTCTGCTGTCTCTCTGCTGTCTCTCTTCTGTCTCTCTTCTGTCTCTCTGCTGTCTCTCTGCTGTCTCTCTTCTGTCTCTCTTCTGTCTCTCTTCTGTCTCTCTGCTGTCTCTCTTCTGTCTCTCTGCTGTCTCTCTCCTGTCTCTCTTCTGTCTCTCTTCTGTCTCTCTGCTGTCTCTCTTCTGTCTCTCTTCTGTCTCTCTGCTGTCTCTCTTCTGTCTCTCTTCTGTCTCTCTCCTGTCTCTCTCCTGTCTCTCTTCTGTCTCTCTTCTGTCTCTCTGCTGTCTCTCTTCTTTCTCTCTTCTGTCTCTCTGCTGTCTCTCTCCTGTCTCTCTCCTGTCTCTCTTCTGTCTCTCTTCTGTCTCTCTCCTGTCTCTCTTCTGTCTCTCTTCTGTCTCTCTCCTGTCTCTCTCCTGTCTCTCTCCTGTCTCTCTTCTGTCTCTCTCCTGTCTCTCTCCTGTCTCTCTTCTGTCTCTCTTCTGTCTCTCTTCTCTCTCTCCTGTCTCTCTCCTGTCTCTCTTCTGTCTCTCTGTCGTCTCTCTGCCGTCTCTCTGCCGTCTCTCTTCTGTCTCTCTCCTGTCTCTCTCCTGTCTCTCTCCTGTCTCTCTCCTGTCTCTCTTCTGTCTCTCTTCTGTCTCTCTCCTGTCTCTCTCCTGTCTCTCTGCCGTCTCTCTGCCGTCTCTCTTCTGTCTCTCTGCTGTCTCTCTTCTGTCTCTCTTCTGTCTCTCTTCTGTCTCTCTTCTGTCTCTCTGCTGTCTCTCTTCTGTCTCTCTGCTGTCTTTCTCCTGTCTCTCTTCTGTCTCTCTTCTGTCTCTCTCCTGTCTCTCTCCTGTCTCTCTTCTGTCTCTCTCCTGTCTCTCTCCTGTCTCTCTCCTGTCTCTCTTCTGTCTCTCTGCCGTCTCTCTGCCGTCTCTCTTCTGTCTCTCTTCTGTCTCTCTTCTGTCTCTCTCCTGTCTCTCTCCTGTCTCTCTTCTGTCTCTCTTCTGTCTCTCTGCTGTCTCTCTCCTGTCTCTCTTCTGTCTCTCTTCTGTCTCTCTTCTGTCTCTCTTCTGTCTCTCTTCTGTCTCTCTGCTGTCTCTCTTCTGTCTCTCTGCTGTCTCTCTGCCGTCTCTCTTCTGTCTCTCTTCTGTCTCTCTTCTGTCTCTCTTCTGTCTCTCTTCTGTCTCTCTTCTCTCTCTTCTGTCTCTCTCCTGTCTCTCTTCTGTCTCTCTTCTGTCTCTCTTCTGTCTCTCTTCTGTCTCTCTGCTGTCTCTCTCCTGTCTCTCTCCTGTCTCTCTTCTGTCTCTCTGCTGTCTCTCTTCTGTCTCTCTTCTGTCTCTCTGCTGTCTCTCTGCCGTCTCTCTTCTGTCTCTCTTCTGTCTCTCTGCTGTCTCTCTTCTGTCTTTCTTCTGTCTCTCTCCTGTCTCTCTTCTGTCTCTCTTCTGTCTCTCTGCCGTCTCTCTTCTGTCTCTCTTCTGTCTCTCTTCTGTCTCTCTTCTGTCTCTCTTCTGTCTCTTTGCTGTCTCTCTTCTGTCTCTCTTCTGTCTCTCTTCTGTCTCTCTTCTGTCTCTCTTCTGTCTCTCTGCCGTCTCTCTTCTGTCTCTCTCCTGTCTCTCTGCTGTCTCTCTTCTGTCTCTCTTCTGTCTCTCTTCTGTCTCTCTTCTGTCTCTCTTCTGTCTCTTTGCTGTCTCTCTTCTGTCTCTCTTCTGTCTCTCTGCCGTCTCTCTTCTGTCTCTCTCCTGTCTCTCTTCTGTCTCTCTTCTGTCTCTCTCCTGTCTCTCTTCTGTCTCTCTTCTGTCTCTCTTCTGTCTCTCTCCTGTCTCTCTTCTGTCTCTCTTCTGTCTCTCTCCTGTCTCTCACCTGTCTCTCTTCCGTCTCTCTCCTGTCTCTCTTCTGTCTCTCTGCTGTCTCTCTTCTGTCTCTCTCCTGTCTCTCTCCTGTCTCTCTTCTGTCTCTCTTCTGTCTCTCTTCTGTCTCTCTTCTGTCTCTCTTCTGTCTCTCTCCTGTCTCTCTTCCGTCTCGCTTCTGTCTCTCTTCTGTCTCTCTTCTGTCTCTCTTCTGTCTCTCTTCTGTCTCTCTTCTGTCTCTCTGCTGTCTCTCTTCTGTCTCTCTTCCGTCTCGCTTCCGTCTCTCTTCCGTCTCTCTTCTGTCTCTCTTCTGTCTCTCTTCTGTCTCTCTTCTGTCTCTCTTCTGTCTCTCTTCTGTCTCTCTGCTGTCTCTCTTCTGTCTCTCTTCCGTCTCGCTTCTGTCTCTCTTCTGTCTCTCTCCTGTCTCTCTTCTGTCTCTCTCCTGTCTCGCTTCTGTCTCTCTTCTGTCTCTCTGCTGTCTCTCTTCTGTCTCTCTTCTGTCTCTCTGCTGTCTCTCTTCTGTCTCTCTCCTGTCTCTCTTCTGTCTCTCTCCTGTCTCTCTCCTGTCTCTCTTCTGTCTCTCTCCTGTCTCTCTCCTGTCTCTCTCCTGTCTCTCTTTTGTCTCTCTCCTGTCTCTCTCCTGTCTCTCTTCTGTCTCTCTCCTGTCTCTCTCCTGTCTCTCTCCTGTCTCTCTTCTGTCTCTCTTCTCTCTCTCCTGTCTCTCTTCTGTCTCTCTTCTGTCTCTCTCCTGTCTCTCTTCTGTCTCTCTTCTGTCTCTCTCCTGTCTCTCTCCTGTCTCTCTTCTGTCTCTCTCCTGTCTCTCTCCTGTCTCTCTTCTGTCTCTCTTCTGTCTCTCTTCTCTCTCTCCTGTCTCTCTCCTGTCTCTCTCCTGTCTCTCTGCCGTCTCTCTGCCGTCTCTCTGCCGTCTCTCTGCCGTCTCTCTTCTGTCTCTCTCCTGTCTCTCTCCTGTCTCTCTCCTGTCTCTCTCCTGTCTCTCTTCTGTCTCTCTTCTGTCTCTCTTCTGTCTCTCTCCTGTCTCTCTTCTGTCTCTCTTCTGTCTCTCTTCTGTCTCTCTTCTGTCTCTCTTCTCTCTCTTCTGTCTCTCTTCTGTCTCTCTTCTGTCTCTCTTCTGTCTCTCTTCTGTCTCTCTTCTGTCTCTCTTCTGTCTCTCTTCTGTCTCTCTCCTGTCTCTCTTCTGTCTCTCTTCTGTCTCTCTGCCGTCTCTCTGCCGTCTCTCTGCCGTCTCTCTCCTGTCTCTCTCCTGTCTCTCTCCTGTCTCTCTCCTGTCTCTCTTCTGTCTCTCTTCTGTCTCTCTTCTGTCTCTCTGCCGTCTCTCTGCCGTCTCTCTTCTGTCTCTCTCCTGTCTCTCTCCTGTCTCTCTCCTGTCTCTCTCCTGTCTCTCTTCTGTCTCTCTTCTGTCTCTCTTCTGTCTCTCTCCTGTCTCTCTTCTGTCTCTCTTCTGTCTCTCTTCTGTCTCTCTTCTCTCTCTTCTGTCTCTCTCCTGTCTCTCTTCTGTCTCTCTTCTGTCTCTCTTCTGTCTCTCTCCTGTCTCTCTTCTGTCTCTCTTCTGTCTCTCTTCTGTCTCTCTTCTCTCTCTTCTGTCTCTCTCCTGTCTCTCTCCTGTCTCTCTCCTGTCTCTCTTCTGTCTCTCTTCTGTCTCTCTTCTGTCTCTCTTCTCTCTCTTCTGTCTCTCTTCTGTCTCTCTCCTGTCTCTCTCCTGTCTCTCTTCTGTCTCTCTTCTGTCTCTCTTCTGTCTCTCTCCTGTCTCTCTTCTGTCTCTCTTCTGTCTCTCTTCTGTCTCTCTCCTGTCTCTCTTCTGTCTCTCTTCTGTCTCTCTTCTGTCTCTCTCCTGTCTCTCTTCTGTCTCTCTTCTGTCTCTCTTCTGTCTCTCTTCTGTCTCTCTTCTGTCTCTCTCCTGTCTCTCTCCTGTCTCTCTTCTGTCTCTCTGCCGTCTCTCTGCCGTCTCTCTGCCGTCTCTCTTCTGTCTCTCTCCTGTCTCTCTCCTGTCTCTCTCCTGTCTCTCTCCTGTCTCTCTTCTGTCTCTCTTCTGTCTCTCTTCTGTCTCTCTGCCGTCTCTCTGCCGTCTCTCTCCTGTCTCTCTCCTGTCTCTCTCCTGTCTCTCTCCTGTCTCTCTTCTGTCTCTCTTCTGTCTCTCTTCTGTCTCTCTCCTGTCTCTCTTCTGTCTCTCTTCTGTCTCTCTTCTGTCTCTCTTCTCTCTCTTCTGTCTCTCTTCTGTCTCTCTTCTGTCTCTCTGCCGTCTCTCTGCTGTCTCTCTTCTCTCTCTCCTGTCTCTCTTCTGTCTCTCTTCTGTCTCTCTTCTGTCTCTCTTCTGTCTCTCTTCTGTCTCTCTTCTCTCTCTTCTGTCTCTCTTCTGTCTCTCTCCTGTCTCTCTTCTGTCTCTCTCCTGTCTCGCTTCTGTCTCTCTTCTGTCTCTCTCCTGTCTCTCTTCTGTCTCTCTCCTGTCTCTCTTCTGTCTCTCTTCTGTCTCTCTCCTGTCTCTCTTCTGTCTCTCTTCTGTCTCTCTTCTGTCTCTCTTCTGTCTCTCTTCTCTCTCTTCTGTCTCTCTCCTGTCTCTCTTCTGTCTCTCTTCTGTCTCTCTTCTGTCTCTCTTCTCTCTCTTCTGTCTCTCTCCTGTCTCTCTTCTGTCTCTCTCCTGTCTCTCTCCTGTCTCTCTTCTGTCTCTCTGCCGTCTCTCTGCCGTCTCTCTGCCGTCTCTCTGCCGTCTCTCTTCTGTCTCTCTCCTGTCTCTCTCCTGTCTCTCTTCTGTCTCTCTCCTGTCTCTCTTCTCTCTCTCCTGTCTCTCTTCTGTCTCTCTTCTGTCTCTCTCCTGTCTCTCTTCTGTCTCTCTTCTGTCTCTCTCCTGTCTCTCTCCTGTCTCTCTTCTGTCTCTCTCCTGTCTCTCTCCTGTCTCTCTTCTGTCTCTCTTCTGTCTCTCTTCTCTCTCTCCTGTCTCTCTCCTGTCTCTCTTCTGTCTCTCTGCCGTCTCTCTGCCGTCTCTCTGCCGTCTCTCTGCCGTCTCTCTTCTGTCTCTCTCCTGTCTCTCTCCTGTCTCTCTCCTGTCTCTCTCCTGTCTCTCTTCTGTCTCTCTTCTGTCTCTCTTCTGTCTCTCTCCTGTCTCTCTTCTGTCTCTCTTCTTTCTCTCTGCCGTCTCTCTGCCGTCTCTCTGCCGTCTCTCTTCTGTCTCTCTCCTGTCTCTCTCCTGTCTCTCTCCTGTCTCTCTCCTGTCTCTCTCCTGTCTCTCTTCTGTCTCTCTTCTGTCTCTCTGCCGTCTCTCTTCTGTCTCTCTCCTGTCTCTCTCCTGTCTCTCTCCTGTCTCTCTCCTGTCTCTCTTCTGTCTCTCTCCTGTCTCTCTTCTGTCTCTCTTCTGTCTCTCTTCTGTCTCTCTTCTGTCTCTCTTCTCTCTCTTCTGTCTCTCTCCTGTCTCTCTTCTGTCTCTCTTCTGTCTCTCTTCTGTCTCTCTTCTCTCTCTTCTGTCTCTCTTCTGTCTCTCTCCTGTCTCTCTTCTGTCTCTCTCCTGTCTCGCTTCTGTCTCTCTTCTGTCTCTCTCCTGTCTCTCTTCTGTCTCTCTCCTGTCTCTCTTCTGTCTCTCTTCTGTCTCTCTCCTGTCTCTCTTCTGTCTCTCTTCTGTCTCTCTTCTGTCTCTCTTCTGTCTCTCTTCTCTCTCTTCTGTCTCTCTCCTGTCTCTCTTCTGTCTCTCTTCTGTCTCTCTTCTGTCTCTCTTCTCTCTCTTCTGTCTCTCTCCTGTCTCTCTTCTGTCTCTCTCCTGTCTCTCTCCTGTCTCTCTTCTGTCTCTCTGCCGTCTCTCTGCCGTCTCTCTGCCGTCTCTCTTCTGTCTCTCTCCTGTCTCTCTCCTGTCTCTCTCCTGTCTCTCTTCTGTCTCTCTTCTGTCTCTCTTCTGTCTCTCTCCTGTCTCTCTTCTGTCTCTCTCCTGTCTCTCTTCTGTCTCTCTTCTGTCTCTCTTCTGTCTCTCTTCTGTCTCTCTTCTCTCTCTTCTGTCTCTCTCCTGTCTCTCTCCTGTCTCTCTTCTGTCTCTCTGCCGTCTCTCTGCCGTCTCTCTTCTGTCTCTCTTCTGTCTCTCTTCTGTCTCTCTCCTGTCTCTCTCCTGTCTCTCTTCTGTCTCTCTTCTGTCTCTCTGCTGTCTCTCTCCTGTCTCTCTTCTGTCTCTCTTCTGTCTCTCTTCTGTCTCTCTTCTGTCTCTCTTCTCTCTCTTCTGTCTCTCTCCTGTCTCTCTTCTGTCTCTCTTCTGTCTCTCTTCTGTCTCTCTTCTGTCTCTCTTCTCTCTCTTCTGTCTCTCTCCTGTCTCTCTTCTGTCTCTCTTCTGTCTCTCTTCTGTCTCTCTTCTCTCTCTTCTGTCTCTCTCCTGTCTCTCTTCTGTCTCTCTTCTGTCTCTCTTCTGTCTCTCTTCTGTCTCTCTGCTGTCTCTCTTCTGTCTCTCTTCCGTCTCGCTTCTGTCTCTCTTCTGTCTCTCTCCTGTCTCTCTTCTGTCTCTCTTCTGTCTCTCTTCTGTCTCTCTGCTGTCTCTCTCCTGTCTCTCTTCTGTCTCTCTTCTGTCTCTCTTCTGTCTCTCTCCTGTCTCTCTTCTGTCTCTCTTCTGTCTCTCTTCTGTCTCTCTCCTGTCTCTCTTCTGTCTCTCTGCTGTCTCTCTCCTGTCTCTCTTCTGTCTCTCTTCTGTCTCTCTTCTGTCTCTCTCCTGTCTCTCTCCTGTCTCTCTTCTGTCTCTCTTCTGTCTCTCTTCTCTCTCTTCTGTCTCTCTTCTGTCTCTCTTCTGTCTCTCTTCCGTCTCTCTCCTGTCTCTCTTCTGTCTCTCTGCTGTCTCTCTTCTGTCTCTCTCCTGTCTCTCTCCTGTCTCTCTTCTGTCTCTCTTCTGTCTCTCTTCTGTCTCTCTTCTGTCTCTCTCCTGTCTCTCTTCTGTCTCTCTTCTGTCTCTCTTCTGTCTCTCTGCTGTCTCTCTCCTGTCTCTCTTCTGTCTCTCTTCTGTCTCTCTTCTGTCTCTCTCCTGTCTCTCTTCTGTCTCTCTTCTGTCTCTCTTCTGTCTCTCTCCTGTCTCTCTTCTGTCTCTCTTCTGTCTCTCTCCTGTCTCTCACCTGTCTCTCTCCTGTCTCTCTTCTGTCTCTCTGCTGTCTCTCTTCTGTCTCTCTCCTGTCTCTCACCTGTCTCTCTTCCGTCTCTCTCCTGTCTCTCTTCTGTCTCTCTTCTGTCTCTCTTCTGTCTCTCTCCTGTCTCTCTTCTGTCTCTCTTCTGTCTCTCTTCTGTCTCTCTTCTCTCTCTTCTGTCTCTCTTCTGTCTCTCTGCTGTCTCTCTTCTGTCTCTCTTCCGTCTCGCTTCTGTCTCTCTTCTGTCTCTCTCCTGTCTCTCTTCTGTCTCTCTCCTGTCTCGCTTCTGTCTCTCTTCTGTCTCTCTCCTGTCTCTCTTCTGTCTCTCTCCTGTCTCTCTTCTGTCTCTCTTCTGTCTCTCTCCTGTCTCTCTTCTGTCTCTCTGCTGTCTCTCTTCTGTCTCTCTGCCGTCCTCAGGAGTCAGACAGGTTTCAGGGGTTGAAGGTTAAAGAAAAAGAAAGATGGGGGATGAACTTTTTAGGGCACACAGCAAAAGTGGTGGTGGGGGGGGGGGGGGGTCCACAGTGCTGCAAGCAGATGGCGTGCCTCTCTCTCTCCCCCTCTCTCTCTCTCTCTCTCTGTCCCCCTCTCTCTCTCTCTTTCGGTGACGTCCGCTGGGAATTGGAGGGCCCTTTAAGCATTCCTTTAGAGGCCTGAGACAGATAAGTGAGTTATGCAGCTCTGCACCATCTGGGCTCAGACTGAGGCTGGACTGCAGCTGACGAGTGCCTGCGTGTGTTAGTGTGTACCATCATAAGGGCTCTGGGAGGGGTCCAGGATCTGGGAGGGGTCCAGGTTCTGGGAGGGGTCCAGGTTCTGGGAGGGGTCCAGGCTCTGTTTCCACACATATTCCTGGTGAGAGGTCCGTGCTCACAGCGGCCTGCTCCTCCTCCTCCTCCTCCTCCTCCTCCTCCTCCTCCTCCTCCTCAGCGCTGTGTCCTCGTTGTTAACTCTGACTTTAACAATGATTTCTTGTTTCTTTCTCTGTTTTTTTTTCCTTCTCTGATTTTTTTTTTCTTTCTCTGTTTTTTTTCTTGCTGTTTTTTTTTTTTTCTTGCTGTGTTGTTTTTTCTTGCTGTGTTGTTTTTGTTCTGGCCCGTCATTGTCAACACATTGGGGCTCTTTCTGGTGCAGCTGACAGTGTCTGTGAGGATCATAGCATCTGTTGTGACACAGAGGGAGGGGGCACGGGATGATGGCAGGGGACCATGTTGGCTCTGCCAGTTCCTCTCCTCCATCCCTCTGGGCTTTGTGTGCATTGTAAGGTGCAGAGCCGTGCTGCCAGATCTGATCTGCGCTTGACCTGCTGCAGCTCTGCCTGTTGCTGAGCGTGTTCAGCTCTTTGTTTTTAGCAGGGTAACATTGTGCACATGCATCTGGGAGCAGAATGAGAGGGTCTCTCTCTCTTTAGGAGCAGAGTGTTACTGAAAGGCTTCAGTCTGATGATCCTGAGGAGACACATCAGGGTTTGTGTTCAGACATTAAACTGATAATAACCTGCTGCTGACGGCTGACAGAATCAAACCAGAAGTGTTTCAGTGTTTCAGCTTCAACATGAGGCTCTGAGGAGAGGAGAGATTTAAACAGTTCCACGTTAATGTTCTACACTCAGCAGTTCAAACTACAATCACTGTTATTTAAGGTGTTTAAACACAAAAAAGAAAAAAAGGTACGACTCTCCAGATGTTCTGCATCTGTTCATCTTATTTACTCGGTCTCTGAACCTTCAGACTGAGCGATGGATTAAACATCAGGAGTCCACCTCGTGGTTAATCTGATGTCAGTGACGTGGATCAAACTGTGAATGAGATGAGAACAAAACACACAGGACAGAACTCCTGCTGTTAGAATGTGAAGCTGAAGCGCTAAAAACTGCAGTTCACTGAGTGTCCACCAGAGGCTGTGAGCAGGAACATCTTCACAGCCCGGTTCAGGATCTCAGTCCGGACAGATCATCTCTCTATAGGGATCAGGAGTTTTTCCATATAAGGGCATGACTGACTGACTGACAGGTGGGCATTGTGTAGCTGTTAGCAGGAAGCTAAAGGTCCGCCTCTTCACCTCACCCTCATATAAACACAGCTGGGTTGAGTTCAGGTTTTTATTATGGCCCCCGCTGATAATGGGCTTCAAAACAAACGTGTGACATCATCACATCACAAAGGCCGTTCACACCTGTGGATGGTTTGATCTGATTCAGGGGCAAAAATGATCCAGTTATCCACAGTTATAAACACGTGCCATCAAATTTTCCTCTCATCGGTCAGAAACTGGGGCGGAACTCTGCTGTGTCTGATCCAGAGAGCAGAGGAGAGGCGTGAGCGCGGGAACATTCTCCGTGATGAAAACAGATTTTGCCATCGAGCCTTTTTCTCAAAAATCTCAGACAAAGAGGTTCAGATCGACACGGTAATCATCTCTAAATCACCTTCTCTTCTTCTTCTGCTGCTGATTTCACTACTTCTTCTTCTTCTTCTATTGTTTTGACTGAACGGTTGGCAACGGAGCGGACTTTAGATTTGTTTCAGAAAAAACTGCCCCAAACGAGCCAGGTGTGAATGCATCCTCTATTAAAATACATCATTAAAAGCGACGCCATCAAGGGCTGTTCACAGAGACCTGGATCCAAAGAGGAAGTGAGGACAGAGGAAGTGAGGAAAGAGGAAGTGAAGGAGGAGGGGATGACCCAGAAACAGGGAGAAGTGAGGGCTGCTTTCAGAGCTCCCTGAGCTTCATAGGAGCAGAGCCTCAGGCTGACCTCCAGGACCGAGCGCAGTGACGCATGAATTCAAGAAGCCACAACCCAAGACAGCCCGACCACGTCTGGATCAAAACGCCTCTGCTGCTCTGAACCTGGGTTTATTTACTCCCCTCGCTTTGATCATGATTCACGCACAGTAGCTCTGAAGGAAGCGAGAACCTACACAGGACAAATGACTTTAAAATGACACGGTGTGTGTTTACAGGCCAACAAACAAACAAACAAACAAACAAACAAACAAACAAACAAACAAACAAACAAACAGTTTTCAAAGAGAAGTCTGGAGGAATGTGTGTCCGTCATTATCACTAGTTTTGTCAACAATCTTTCTCTGAGCAGAGCTTCAATAATATGAAAATGACTCTGACCACAGACAGACGGCTTTCGTTCTGGTTCCAGAGGAGCTCAGAGGAGCTGAGAGGAGCTGAGAGGAGCTCAGAGGAGCTCAGAGGAGCTCAGAGGAGCTCAGAGGAGCTCCTCTGAGCTCCTCTGAGCTCCTCTGAGCTCCTCAGCCTCTGAATCGGATCAGTTTGGCTCCTTTGCTGCTCGTCAGGCGTTTGGATGATTCTGAGCCATCTCTGTGAAGATAATCTGCGGCTCAGCCTCTGGAAACACTGATTTCCATGTCTACAGTGTGAGCTGGAGACCCACTGAGCGAGTACAAAACCCTGAAACACAGACTGAGACTGTTTCCTTCACTGAAGACTTCAAAGCTGCAAACCGTCACATCACCTGCTTCTCTTTCTCTGCACACGATTCACCCCTGTGTGTGTGTGTGTGTGTGTGTGTGTGTGTGTGTGTGTGTGTGTGTGTGTGTGTGTGTGTGTGTGTGTGTGTGTGTGTGTGTGTGTTTCTGTTGCCCTGCTCACAGTGTTGCTAATCCGCCAACAGAATACAGCAGGTCAAGCAGCCAGCAGCGGCTGAATTCAACCCCGGGACCACTGCCACAAATTAGGACACGCTGACAAGGCCCTGTGGCATTCTGGGTATTGTTGCGAGCTGCCAACGGGCCTCTAAAGCTGCTGGCCCTGAGTGACGGAGCCGCCGCGGAAAGGTGAAGATTAATAGTGGCTTGGTGACCCGGGAGCAGGATATAAATCTATATCACCAGCCGGATCCTGGCTGTGGTGCTCGTCTGTCATCCTGACACGAACACTCACACATCATCAGCATCACGACGGATCAAAAACTGATGCAAACATGACAGAAGAGGAAGAAATCTGCAGAACTTCAGCCTCTCTGGATCCTTTTCCAGGAGAATCCTGAGCAGGATGCTAACCGAGAGCTAACGGGATGATCCACGTCTTCTCCTCCGTCCGATGAATGACGGCTCTTTGTTGCGCGTCTCATAAAGGCAGCCGTGCCCATCTCTTTTCTTGGGACCTGGCGAGCAAATGTGAGGCGTGAATAGCATTAGTCCGAGTCAGTGCACCCATAGCGGTGTAGCCAGCCCTGAAAACACAGCCTGCTCGCCCTCCTCCCAAAGTTTTATGAGCCAAGATGATTGAAGGAGAAGAGAAAGTGCTCACAGGAGGAGGAGGAGGAGGAGGAGGAGGAGAGGCGTCAGGGATGGATGGATGGACAGATAAAACAGAGGCAGCAGCCGCTCCACAGAAGACTCACGTCCCCGTGTGAGGAGGGACGTGAAGGGGAACAGGTTTGGAGCAGAGCGGCTGAAAAGCCTGCAGACAAAGGGAGGAAGAGGAAGAATGGAGGTGGAGGACTGGAGCTGTCAGGACTGGCGCTGGGATGGAGTTAGATCTCATTTCTCAAGTGTCATCGCACTATCTGCGTCTCCTCCTCTCTCCTCTCCCTCCAATTACAGGCACAAAGCAGCCGGCCTCCTCCTGCTGAGCTGCGTATGGCTCCCTGCTCGTAAAGCCTCCGTCCACAGCGGAGCTATGCAGACGCTGACGGGGACAGTATGAGGGGCAAAGAGGGGCCGGACCGGACCGGACCGGACCGGACCGGACCGGACTGGACCGGACCGGACCGGGCCGGACCTGCTGCTGCTATGACATGATCGTCTCACCATGAGCTCCTCTGGACGTCCACCAGAGCATCACAGCACGGCAGAGAGAGAGAGAGAGAGAGAGAGAGAGAGAGAGAGAGAGAGAGAGAGAGAGGCTTTTCCAGCTCCTCCGTGCAAACTGGTCTTTAAGAAAAGGATGTAGAGATCTGAGACCTGATCCCAAAACAGAGCTCAGAGACCACCACCCACCAAAAACCTCCACAGAGATCTGAGCTCAGAGACCACCACCCACCAAAAACCTCCACAGAGATCTGATCACAGAGACCACCACCCACCAAAAACCTCCACAGAGATCTGATCACAGAGACCACCACCCACCAAAAACCTCCACAGAGATCTGATCACAGAGACCACCACCCACCAAAAACCTCCACAGAGATCTGATCACAGAGACCACCACCCACCAAAAACCTCCACAGAGATCTGAGCTCAGAGACCACCACCCACCAAAAACCTCCACAGAGATCTGATCACAGAGACCACCACCCACCAAAAACCTCCACAAGGATCTGAGCTCAGAGACCACCACCCACCAAAAACCTCCACAGAGATCTGAGCTCAGAGACCACCACCCACCAAAAACCTCCACAGAGATCTGATCACAGAGACCACCACCCACCAAAAACCTCCACAAGGATCTGAGCTCAGAGACCACCACCCACCAAAAACCTCCACAGAGATCTGATCACAGAGACCACCACCCACCAAAAACCTCCACAAAACCTGCAACACATGAGACAGACAGTTACAGCCGAGACTAGAGGACAGACGAGGGACAAGACACATGAAAGGGACAGTCCAGAGGAGGAGGAGAGTCTGGAGGAGGAGAGTCTGGAGGAGAGTCTGGATGAGAGTCTGGAGGAGAGTCTGGAGGAGGAGAGTCTGGAGGAGAGTCTGGAGGAGGAGAGTCTGGAGGAGAGTCTGGAGGAGAGTCTGGAGGAGGAGAGTCTGGAGGAGAGTCTGGAGGAGAGTCTGGAGGAGGAGAGTCTGGAGGAGAGTCTGGAGGAGAGTCTGGAGGAGGAGAGTCTGGTGGAGGAGAGTCTGGAGGAGGAGAGTCTGGAGGAGAGTCTGGAGGAGAGTCTGGAGAAGGAGAGTCTGGAGGAGAGTCTGGAGGAGGAGAGTCTGGAGGAGAGTCTGGAGGAGAGTCTGGAGGAGAGTCTGGAGGAGAGTCTGGAGGAGGAGAGTCTGGTGGAGAGTCTGGAGGAGAGTCTGGAGGAGAGTCTGGAGGAGGAGAGTCTGGAGGAAGAGAGTCTGGAGGAGAGTCTGGAGGAGAGTCTGGAGGAGGAGAGTCTGGAGGAAGAGAGTCTGGAGGAGAGTCTGGAGGAGGAGAGTCTGGAGGAAGAGAGTCTGGAGGAGAGTCTGGAGGAGGAGAGTCTGGAGGAGGAGAGTCTGGAGGAGGAGAGTCTGGAGGAGAGTCTGGAGGAGAGTCTGGAGGAGGAGAGTCTGGAGGAGAGTCTGGAGGAGGAGAGTCTGGAGGAGAGTCTGGAGGAGGAGAGTCTGGAGGAGAGTCTGGAGGAGGAGAGTCTGGAGGAGGAGAGTCTGGAGGAGGCGTGTAGTGGACTGTGGACAGAGTCCTCTGAGGACTCAAGTTTGAAACACAAAGTTTTATTTACTTCAAGTCAGAAACAAGAGGACTTGAATCACTGGGCCTCTAGTCTGTTTCCTTCACTGTCTCCTTCCCTTTAACCTTCCTTGTTTCCTTCCTTGCCTCCTCCTCTGTCTCCTCCACCTTTGATTCGATTTTTAACGTTTCTTTATTTTTCCGTCTTTCTGGATCTTATTCCTGCTCGAGCTCTTCGGTCCGTCTCTCTGGACCTCCTGACCTCCTGTCTCTGTTTGTCTTTGTGTCGTGGACTCTGAAGGTCCCTCCTTCATGAGGCGTCGAGTCAGTCCAGAGTCAGAGGGGGGTTCATCGTCAGCTGTGGACCTGAGTCCTGCTGACCTGCTCTCTGTGGAGGCGTTGGGTCGTCACATATCACCACTGGGAGCACTGGTGTGTGTCTTCTGTGGGAATGTGGCTCTTGTAAATCACACACACACACACACACACACACACACACACACACACACACACACACACACACCATATGCTGCCTGTGACGGGGTGTGTGAGCCTGACAGAGCGCTGTTTGCTGCAGATCCATCAGAGGTGTCAGAGGATCAGTGAGAGGTCAGAGGAAGAGAAGCTTTGAGCGAATGAATGAATGAATGAATGAATGAATGAATGGATGAATATTCACAGATGTTATTATGACTTCAGTATTTAACTCACTTCTTCATAAATAAATACAAACGTGTTGTTTGTAATTATTGTCGGACAATAAACCCTGAAGATGTCTGACTGTGTTTCTACGAAACGGTTCAACCAAAGATGTTTTATTTAACGGAACAAACAGAATAAACTCGTCACAGCGTCTGTGCTGTAATGATGACATTAAAGGACCCTTTCGTAGACTTTAATGGGCTGTTTCAGAATACGACCTTTTCATCGTTACAGGCAGGACAACTGGTGAGGCCCTTAAAGGAGGGGGGGGGGGGTGTTAGTCTGTATTTTGTCCCTCTGGTGCCTCCGTAGTGTCTCTCTGTGATTCACGGCTCATCTGTATTTTTCTCTCTGCTGTTTTATAAACTCTAATTTCAGCCTCAGTCTGAAACACTTTGTGTTCGCTGCTGTCTCTTTAAGGCTCCTCACTCCACAAACCCCCTTCGCTCTGATTGGCCAGCCCTCTGGAGGCCTGTCAGGGGTGGAGCTATGGGCAGACCTTGGTGTTTGAGGCCCACAGATCCTCATGTGATGACCTCCTCCTTTCAGCAGGTCTGGTGAAGATCTGGTGTTCCTGTTTTTGTTCTGATCAGTTCACACACAGGTTCAGGGATTTCTACGACACAGGAACATGTGGAGGTTTGAACATCTGCACGCGCTCAGTCTGAACATCCAGGACTGAGACTTTAGTTCCATGTTTCAGGTGTCAGAGAGCTTCATGCTCCCTCTTAAGGTGGTCCTGAGTTTCTTGCAGCAGAATCTGCATCAGCCAATCAGGAGTCCTCGTTGGTTCAGATTGAAATTAAAAGTGATTTTTTTTTTTTTTTCAGTGTTTTCTGACTGTTGAAGGTTTTTTTTAAATCTCTTTGTGTTTAAACCTGCAGACTTTAAGTCTCCTGCAGGTTTTGATGATTAAATGAAAACACGCGCACATGTCTTTAGCACTTTAGCAGAGCCTTCATGGAGACATGAAGGGCCTCAGACTGATGGTCTGGACCCTGGATCTGCTGCCCCCACAGCGGACCAGACTGCACATTAGCCGCTCCCTGCAGCACGTCCTGAAACTTTGTGAAGGGTCTGCTTTCTGCTGCGCAGCGTTAAATCTGATCCCCTTGATGCGTGGGGGAGAGCAGAGTGAACTGATTGAGATGAGAGGCTGATCACCCCCCCCCCCCCCCCCCCCCCACCCCCCCCCCTCTCTCTCTCTCTCCTCCAGCAGAGACCAAAGTCTCGATGCAAAGAAAAGGAGGAGACAGAAAGAAGATATCTGAAAGCTGCCACGAGCTCCTGTCACACCTCCTCCTGCGTGGACTGAGCCGAGCGCTTTGTTCCGCGCGGACATGAATACTGAGTGGATGTAAGGAAGAGAGAGGCCGGGAGAGAGAGAGGCCGGGAGAGAGAGGCCGGGAGAGAGAGAGGCCGGGAGAGAGAGGCCGGGAGAGAGAGAGGCCGGGAGAGAGAGAGGCCGGGAGAGAGAGAGGCCGGGAGAGAGAGGCCGGGAGAGAGAGAGGCCGGGAGAGAGAGGCCGGGAGAGAGAGAGGCCGGGAGAGAGCGGGCAGGGAGAGAGAGAGGCCGGGGAGAGAGAGGCCGGGAGAGAGAGAGGCCGGGAGAGAGAGGCCGGGAGAGAGAGAGGCCGGGAGAGAGAGGCCGGGAGAGAGAGGCCGGGAGAGAGAGAGGCCGGGAGAGAGAGGCCGGGAGGAGAGAGAGGCCGGGAGAGAGCGGGCAGGGAGAGAGAGAGGCCGGGAGAGAGAGAGGCCGGGAGAGAGAGGCCGGGAGAGAGAGGCCGGGAGAGAGAGAGGCCGGGAGAGAGAGAGAGGCAGGGAGAGAGAGGCCGGGAGAGAGAGAGGCAGGGAGAGAGAGAGGCCGGGAGAGAGAGGCAGGGAGAGAGAGAGGCAGGGAGAGAGAGAGGCAGGGAGAGAGAGAGGCTGGGAGAGAGAGAGGCAGGGAGAGAGAGAGGCCGGGAGAGAGAGGCAGGGAGAGAGAGAGGCCGGGAGAGAGAGAGGCAGGGAGAGAGAGGCCGGGAGAGAGAGAGGCAGGGAGAGAGAGAGGCCGGGAGAGAGAGGCAGGGAGAGGAGAGGCCGGGAGAGAGAGAGGCAGGGAGAGAGAGAGGCCGGGAGAGAGAGAGGCAGGGAGAGAGAGAGGCCGGGAGAGAGAGGCAGGAGAGAGAGAGGCCGGGAGAGAGAGAGGCCGGGAGAGAGCGGGCAGGGAGAGAGCGGGCAGGGAGAGAGAGAGGCTCTGCGGTCAGAGCGTCTCTTCCGCCGACGGGACGCACGAAACGTTCCGCGGGTTGTATTAAAGGTGTGAACCACAAACAGCTCAGAACACTCTGCTGATCCTGTCAGCTGCTGCACCAGAAAGTCATCCTGTGATTAAAGAGCGCTGTTAGAGAGGGAGGGGGGGGGGGGGGGTGAGAGAGAGAGAGAGAGAGAGAGAGAGAGCTGCAGGAACAGCAGACCCTCCGGATATAATCACCTTCATGCAAACGTGGGTCTGTGTGTGTGTGTGCCCACTTCAGCCGTGGAGTGTGTGAGTGGAGGAGGAGGGGGGGGGGGGGGGGGGGGGGCACAGGTGTCCCTCCAGTTCATTCACCCCTTCCCCCAATCAACACACCATTTGCACTTAAACATGCGCGCGCGCACACACACACACACACACACGAACTCTCGCATTAAAATCCGCAACAAAAAGCTAAAAACTGGATTCACAGCATGAACATCTTTAACCGGTGATAATTAATATTTTATTCCATCCGCAGCTTTATTTTAATAATTTAATAATTTATAATTATATTTAATAATTATTATTTTAATTCATCGTCTTCGGGCTGATTTTCAGGCAGGATGTGAAATAAACGCAGAAGAAGCTGAAAGAGG
This sequence comes from Labroides dimidiatus, assembly GCA_030710495.1. Lineage (NCBI taxonomy): Eukaryota > Metazoa > Chordata > Actinopteri > Labriformes > Labridae > Labroides > Labroides dimidiatus. Next base: position 34,585,040 of record CM061147.1, read on the forward strand.
CGCGTCATGGAGACGTCTGAGCGGAGAGCCGCGCAGGACGCGCCGCGTCAGGAGGTGAAATCGAGGCCTGCATGAAGAGAAGCGCGTCAGAGTTTAAAGCTGCTTAAAAATAAAATCCTTCGCTTCGTTCGTCTCAGTTTTGATTTAATCACTTCTTTAAATTCACGGACTGAATTCTTTGAGACGGAGAAAGTCTGAGGAGGAGAAACTTTGATCTCTGATATCTGAGCCCGCAGCACCTGAACATCTCCTCCCTGCTGCATCCTGCAGGCCTCACTATATGTTAAAGAGAGGAGTCTTCCTGGGGGAGGGGGGCGCGGGGGGGTCAGGGAGCTTTAACTCGGTGACAAAGCCTCATTTGCAGGTCAATGCGATGGCACACTCGCCTCTCCTCTCCATCCAGCTCGCCTTTGTTCGCCGTCGCCTGCGCTGATGCCAGATGGTCATGGAAAATGCTAATTCCTCTTGGCTGATTTCCCTCCTTTCTGTCTTTAATTGCAGGCCTCGCAGCCTGCCCCGTTAATTGTGTGTTTGCAGAGGAAAATACGCTTTACTTTTTTTTTTTTGGTCAGGGCTGAAAATGTGGTTTTAGTTGCAACATTTGCAGGAGGCCTGGAGCTGCTGCTGCAGCCTGAAGCGCTTCTTTGTAGGAGCCATGAACGTGATTAAAATCTGCAGATGAAATCATGAGTGAGTCTGCAGGGAGGACAGAGGACTCTCTGAGTCTGACGATCATCACTCTGACTGTCTGCTCTGATTTTCACCGAACAGACTCAAAACATGAATTTATTCAGACTGAAGAATCAGTCATGTTGAAGTTTGTCCAATCAGAACGCACTTTTTCCACCAAGGTTCTGGGAGATTTGATTTTGGTAAAATAAAGATTCACTCTGATCTCTTACCTTTATTAAAATGATGATTGATTTTTTTTTTAATAATTCAGTGTTTCCTGTTTCTTCACAGCTTTAAGAAGCACAAACATCCTGATTTCACATTTTTATCCGTCTCAGTTTGTATTTCATGAAGTAAAGACGAAGATTAGAAGAAAAACTGAAGTTTGATTTGAAATGATTTTGTTTTTCACTGACGTCAGAGACAGAGCTGTGTGTGAGTGTGTGTGAGTGTGTGTTAGTGTGTGTGTGTGTGTGTGTTAGTGTGTGAGTGTGTGTGTGAGTGTGTGTGTGAGTGTGTGTTAAAGGTCAGAGAGGCCGGCTCCGTCCATCAGCAGCTGCTGCTGTAATTCTCCTGCAGTAATGAGCTCTGTATGCTGGCTGTCACCTCCTTCCTCTGGGTCCATCAAACACGCAGGAGCAGCAGGAGGAGGAGGAGCAGGAGGAGCAGGAGGAGCAGGAGGAGCAGGAGGAGCAGGAGGAGCAGGAGGAGGAGAAGCAGGAGGAGCGGGAGGAGCAGGAGCACTAGGAGCAGGAATGACTGAAGTCGTGTCTCTCTCTGGAGGGTCAGAGATTTAACCCTTCGATGGAAACTGAAGATATCCCTGGTTTCGGGGCTCCCTGGTTTCAGGGCTCCTGGTTTCAGGACTTCCTGGTTTCAGGGCTCTGTGGTTTCAGAGCTCCCTGGTTTCAGAGCTCCCTGGTTTCAGAGCTCCCTGGTTTCGGGGCTCCCTGGTTTCAGGGCTCTGTGGTTTCAGAGCTCCCTGGTTTCAGAGCTCCCTGGTTTCAGAGCTCCCTGGTTTCGGGGCTCCCTGGTTTCAGGGCTCCTGGTTTCAGGACTTCCTGGTTTCAGGGCTCCGTGGTTTCAGGGCTCCCTGGTTTCAGGGCTCCTGGTTTCAGGGCTCCTGGTTTCAGTGCTCTGTGGTTTCAGGACTTCCTGGTTTCGGGGCTCCCTGGTTTCAGAGCTCTGTGGTTTCAGAGCTCCCTGGTTTCAGGGCTCTGTGGTTCCAGGGCTCCCTGGTTTCAGAGCTCTGTGGTTTCAGAGCTCCCTGGTTTCAGGGCTCCTGGTTTCAGGGCTCTGTGGTTTCAGGGCTCTGTGGTTTCAGGGCTCCCTGGTTTCAGGGCTCCTGGTTTCAGGGCTCTGTGGTTTCAGAGCTCCCTGGTTTCAGGGCTCCCTGGTTTCAGGACTTCCTGGTTTCAGGGCTCCTGGTTTCAGGGCTCTGTGGTTTCAGGGCTCTGTGGTTCTTCTGTCTGATAAAAACCCCCTCTCTGGAGCCCGGGGCCGTGACCTTTGACCTCTCCCTCTTTGCGGAGCTTGAATGTGATTTTTAGTTGCATTTATTGAGGCAGATTTTAAATAGTTACACAGCTGAGGAGACAAATAAAAGCAGATGACCCTCTAACTGGGGGGTGAGGGTGGGGCGGGGGGGGGGGGGGGGGGGGGGGGGGCCCTGAATGTGTCCAGTCTGCGGCTCTGAGGGGACTTCATTAAAGTAACACATGAACAGCTGTTGTCTTTAACATGTAAACTATTGAGATTTAAAGCTGCTGTGAAAGGCGGCGCAGCTCCCCGCGGGCATATGGGCCTTAATTAGCTGGATATAGATTAATAGATTAATTATAATATTTTTTTAGCCGCTCGCTGTCAATGGAGCCGGCAGACAAAGTGTCTTTTGTTCTGGGATGCAGGACTTTCTGTGGCCCTCTCAATGGGTCTTGGCTATGTCTACATGGATTTGCCATATGGCAACAAAAAGGAAAGAATGGAGCCGCCGAGCGCTTTGTGTTGGCGAGCAGAACAAGGCCGTCAGAGCTCACGGCTGCACGCCGCGGACAAAGTCAGCACCGCCATCAAAAGTCTCTGTTTTCACCGTGTCGCACGGGGGAAGTGATTCAGGGCCACCGAGAAACTCTGGGGCAGGTATTTAACGTGGGCCTGCTTCTTCCTGCCAGCCTGGAGGCCCCGAGCACACACACACACACACACACACACTCACACACTGCTGTTTGGCTTCTTTCAACCAAACTTGTAAGTATGACCTGCTGAATGGTTCCGCCTGAATGGCGAGCACAGTTACAAAGACTAGTAGTTTTCTTTCTGCAGCTCTGGCAGGTGGCCTCCACGCCCGGTGTATCCACGCCGGGGTAAACAGGGTGTGTGAGTGGGTCTTTAGAGGGCTGGTGGAGTGTGTGTGTGTGTGTGTGTGTGTGTGGGGGTGTCTGCGTGGGGACAAAGCGGGGATCCAAAGGCAGCTGCTGCTTCTTTTAAAGGGGCCAAAGGGCCTTTAAATCCCAGCCTATATCCTGCAGCTGCCGTCAGCGGCTCACTGCACCTGCAAGGTGGAGACACCTGAGCCCCAAACCCAGCGTCCAGACCACATGAGAAACCACCAGGACCCAAAACCACAAACACGGTCCAGCTTCAGACAAACAAACAGACCACACAGATCATCTGAGGTGAAAACTTTTTATTCTCTTTTCTGAGATCAAACACGTAAACACACAGACGGCTCAGACACACACAGACAGCTAATAATAATTCAAGTGTAGAAACTAAAGGAGCTACATGATTGCAGAAAAACAAGAACAGAAACAATCCAATAAAATAAGGTGAAATAAAATAATCAAAATTAAAGACAGCGCCCTTTGGCTACAGAGCATCTGACAAATATAAGGAAACATAAATAAATTATAAGTTAAAATAGACTTAAAATAAACAGAGGACACTTTCTCCATAAAGCTGTACACTTTGGGCCAGTGTAGACATCTTTAACTTAGGATTGCACAGATGTTAAAACATTAACACTGTCGAGTGGCTGTATGCGAAAGCAACAATGCTACATTTGTACTGGATAGAAGTCTTTCAGCTCCCCCTCCCCCCAAACCGTTCAGTCCTGAGAGTCTGCTCCGGAGCAGGCTGCGCTGCGCTGCGCCGGGCCAGCCGAGCCGGAGCGGCCGCCGCGGGGCTTTGTCTCCCGAACACCCCGCTGTCCTCACCGGAGGCTCGAGCTGCTGGAGAAACATCGTCCCTCTCTCTCTCTCGTGGCAGAAAAAAAATGCGCAGAAAATAGTGCAAAGAAAGACCTGAAGGAGGAGAAAGAAGAGACGGTGAGTTTTCAGCGGAGCAGCCAGAAAAGACGAGAGTCAGCAGAAGGCGTCACCCTTTAGCGGAGCACTTTCCCGCCACTGCGTGACGCACATCCCCCTCCCCCCACCAGCAGTGTTACTACAGCCCCCACTATCACTACTACTGCGATTTCAACACCACGGACCCCCCCCCCCCCCCCCTGCTGATAAGACTGCTGGCGTAATGTTTGAGGTTTGACGGAAACAAACAGGAAAATCTTCAAATACAAAAACAACAAAAACATTAAAATGTTTTTAATTCACACAAACCAAAACCCTCCTCAGACTCTCTGATCTAAACGAGTCAAACATCAGTTCAGTGATTCTCTGTAGTTTTCTGAGACACTTTCTTCTCACCTTCAGCGGATTCTCTTTCTCGGAGTTTGCTCCACCGGGATCGGGGACTTGGGGAGGAGGCACGCGCTCATCTCAGCTGATTTTCTGTCAGCAGCTCTCCTCCGTTTCACGAAAAAGTCTGATGGAAGGAAGAAAAACGGTTAAATTAACATTAAACTAGGCACACAGAGGAGGAACAGAGCGGAGCATGCGCTGTGCGTCAAATCAGAGTTAAAAACAGGATCCAGGTCTGATCCGGACTGGATTATTTACCTGTGATGTGAGTGTTGTTGTTGTCGGAGGAAGCCGTCCTCTTGCGCCTCACACATGGAGCTGCTCTGTGCCTGCCGGAGTTCAGCTGGTCTGTGCGGTTCTCCTGGTTCAGCTCAGTGGGACACGGGGGCCCGCTGCAGTCCGGCAGAGCCAAGCGCTCCAGTACATCCAAACGCGGAGTCTCCGGGAGGACCGAGTCCGCCGCGGTAGGGGTCTGCTTCACGGGCGTCGCCGGCACCCTGGTCCTGTCGATCTGCACGGAGTCCTGATAAAAGACGGGGGTCTTATCCACGGTCACCTCCTCCCACTTGTAGTCCCCCTCCAGCGGGGTGTTGGTGTCGAAATTAAAGTTCCACCTCTGCTGGTCCCGCTCGGAAATCTCCCTCAGTTTGCTTTTCATCTCCCGGTTCAGCTCGTCGTGGTCTACGGGTCCGAAGAGGTTTCTGCAGACGCCGGTGCGCCTGTGAAGAGGGAAGGTCCTGCGGGCCAGCAGCCTCTCCAGCGCGCTGCTCGATAGCTGGACGTTGGACATCTCCAGGTCTGGTTCTCCAGAGGATAAACACAGAGGTGGTCCGAGATAAGAGTCCGGTGGTGTTGTTGTGGTTCCTGAGGGACGCTCCTGCTCCTGCTCCTGCTCCTGCTCCTGAACCTGCTCCTGCTCCTGCTCCGCTCTGCGGCTCCGCGCTCCACTGATCTGTTTAAATGTACCTTCGTAGTGAAATCTGAAGTTTATAACCTCCTTTCAGCTCAGCACTCAGAGCTACAACCTCTCCAGCTGCTCCCTTATTGGTTCAACCAGCTCGTCGTCACGCCCTCTCCACGAAGTGCGCACAGCCCCCACCCTGATTTCCCATCGGCCCCTGATGAACATTTGGCTGTGCGCCGAGCAAAGCGCAGCGGTCTGAGTCTGAGAGGAGAAGCAGAGAGCGGAGGAACCAGGAGAAGAGGAACCAGGAGGAACCAGGAGGATCCAGGAGGATCCAGGAGGAACCAGGAGGAACCAGGAGTCACAGAGCAGAGCTGCTGCTGCTCGACCGGGACGTTCACACAAACAGCGCAACGAGTGCTTCCATTACCGGACACAGAGTTATTATCAGATGATCTGATGAAAACTCAGTCTGACCCCTTCATGATCACACACACACACACACACACACACACACACACACACACACACACACACACACACACACACACACGGAGAGAGAGAGAGAGAGAGAGAGGGAGAGAGAGAGAGAGAGAGAGAGAGAGAGAGAGAGAGAGACACACAAACACACACACAGAGAGAGAGAGAGAGAGAGAGAGAGAGAGAAACACACACACCTCACCCCTCCTCCTCGTCCTGAAGTGAACACTCAGCACTCTGCGAGGATTCTTCGCAGGCTGTTGAGTTCTGCGCTCAGAAAAGGAGCTCTCTCTCTCTCTCTCTCTCTCTCTCTCTCTCTCTCTCTCTCTCTCTGGTTCAAACTCTGTCTTAAATCACACAGTGAGGAGAGCTGGTCCTGAAATCAATCAGGTCTCAGGTAATCCTGAAGGAGCAGATTGAGCCTGATGCACACAGGTGAACTCTCAGGTGAACACTCAGGTGTTTAAACACAGATGTAGAGAACCGGAAGTGCTTCGTCATTTAAAGTCTCTCACGCTTTACATTTCTTCACTCTATTCCATCAGAATTCCACCTCACACCCAAACAGCCAAACAGCCAAACAGCCGGCTGAGCGCACAGACAGCCTCTACAGCAGAGAGAAGGCGCACAGCGCCACGCGGTGGACTGAACCGGTACTGCAGCCAGTTAAAACTCACTCAGAACAGATGGAACAGCAGCAGCGATTGTTTCAGGTTTTAATGCAGAACTGTGTTAAGACAGAGCAGCATCCTGATGAAGCCATGAATAAGAGGGTTACATGCATGAAAAACCATCCAATCAGAGGACAGAACACTGCTAGGTCAGTCCTCCTTCTTCTCAGAGGGAGAGTCTAACATGTCAGACACTGTGGAGGGCATGTGCTGTGCTGTAGCTCCCTCTAGTGGTCACCTGACATGTTGCAACAGGAGCCTCCAACAGGTCACAGTGTGACTGATTAAAGTGATGACAGGAGCTGAACTCAGATATTCCAAAAACTCCAACAGAGCTCTGAGTTTACCCCTCAGCTCTGAGTTTACCCCTCAGCTCTGAGTTTACCCCCTCAGCTCTGAGTTTACCCCTCAGCTCTGAGTTTACCCCCTCAGCTCTGAGTTTACCCCTCAGCTCTGAGTTTACCCCTCAGCTCTGAGTTTACCCCTCAGCTCTGAGTTTACCCCTCAGCTCTGAGTTTACCCCCCAGCTCTGAGTTTACCCCTCAGCTCTGAGTTTACTGTGTTCCTGTCTCTATCATCAGCTTATATCTCAGTTCTGTTATGTTAGTGTTACTTTAAAAATGTGTTCAGTTTGCAAACGAACAAACAAAAAACTCCGAGCTCGATGTTTCAAAAAGACTTCTTTACATCTCAAAGCTGCTGAAGGATCCTCCTTCAGCAGCTGTGGGACTTTGGCGCCCCCTGTAGGCCAAACTTTGCACAGCATCACTTCTCTAATATCATGCTCATGTGCCAGTGTAGCGTCTCAGCCCCTGAAGTCTCACCCTGCTCTCAGTAAACAGTCATTATGTGTCACACAGTGTGAGGATCAGCCCAGCAGCTCATTCAGGCACAGTGAAATAAAGAAACACTCAGTGATGTTACAGACTCTTTCTCTCTTCTTCTGTCTTCAAACACGGTGAAGGAGTGCCCCCCTACCCCTCACCTGAACAGGTCCTTTTGATGTCCCCGAGCTGCTGCAGGCCTCACCGTGGGGGTCCTCTGGAGGATAAACAGTCATTTGATCCCGCAGCCTTCTGTGACAGCTATAAAAGCGTTTCTCTGCAGGCGGCGGCCTTCATGAAGCTGCTGACACACCCGGCTGGAGGGGTTTCCTGAATGATGGCTGCCGTTTCCTTCTTAACGATCCCCCAACAAATCTGTGGACGACAAAAACAACCTTTAAGATCCGCGAGCTGAACGAAGCAGGTGACTTCAGGTGACTTCAGGTGACTTCAGGTGACTTCAGGTGACTTCAGGTGACTTCAGAATGTGCAGAAACAGAAGAAGAGCTCAGACGATCAAAGGAAACAAACACCTGCAGGAATTCATTCACATCAGTTCATGTCTGTCAGACCAAAGCAGCAGGTGTCAATTAACACACTGACTGATCCAGAACTGATCCAGACTGATCTGATCCAGACTGATCCAGACTGATCTGATCCAGACTGAACCAGAACTGATCCAGACTGATCTGATCCAGACTGATCTGATCCAGACTGATCTGATCCAGACTGATCTGATCCAGACTGATCTGATCCAGACTGATCTGATCCAGACTGATCTGATCCAGACTGATCTGATCCAGACTGATCTGATCCAGACTGATCTGGACTGATCTGGACTTCTGCAGGAATCAGTGTCTGAGTCCTTCAGCTCTTTCTGAGTCCTTCAGCTCTTTCTGAGTCCACCTTGGTTTCTGGTGAACTGTTCTTTCATCCTGGTGTCCTGATGGACACATTCAGGCTCTGTGTGTGATCTGAAGTGTTGGTGACAGCTGCTCTTATCCACATTAAACCAGCAGGAGACGCCTCCACTGACGCTTTTCATAAATCACATTAAACTGAGGACTGAACGATCTTTGAGGAATGAAAAATGTGATAAAAACTGTTAGAATTCCAGAACAGGCTCTGAAATAATTAGTTATGATGAGCTGTGTGCAAAATGTGCCGCAGAAACATTCAGAGCTGCATGTGCAGGTCAAAGCTACGGGAACAACTGTGCAACATTTCTGCAGCAGCAGAGGCCGGAGTGCAAAGAAGCCTGGGAAAAAAATGGCAAATCAAAAGAAGTTTTACTTCCCATGCAGTAAAACATTTCAAAGAAAAGGTTTGATTAATCTTCTGCTGTTCATTCACCCTCACAGTAACAAAGCTCTCTGCTCTGTCTGCGCTTTACGGCCCACAGACCGTCCCTGAGCCTCCAACAGCCTGCAGACAAACCGTAGCCTCAAGCTACCACGCCACAAAAACACACTTCAGAGCCGGGTCATCATGAAGCTGTTTGCAGCTTATCTCAGGAGCCATAAGAGATGTAATGATCCTAATAAAGGAGCACTAAGAAACTTGAAAGTTCTGCAGCAGTCCTCCGAAACACAAGAGGGCAGTGTGGTCCGTATGATCAATGAAATTACAATTCAGCTGCACCATTTGTGGTTAGGTGTGGAGGGAGGGGCTGTACACAGAGTGGAACTACGCCTGGAAAACAACCCAGAATGCAAGAGCAGGGTCAGGATAATACCACACTGCCCTCTGGTGTTTTGGAGAAGTACTGCAGACGCGTTACACATCCAGCAAGAAGATCTCTGAGGCTGACAAGTGAAATAATAACAAATAATGAGTGAAAAACTCTACTAGTGATGCAGTTCTGTTGAATTAGTGAATCAGGACGACAAAGGTCTCGTTTTCTCTTCACCTCTGACCTCATGGCCTGATCATGCCATGTGCTGTCAGCTGAGGGGTTTCCCCACAGGGTTTCCCATGCAGAAGAACTCAGTCTACAGGAGAACTTTAAGCTGTTTCTTCTCCTCTTACAAACAGACAGACTTCAGAAAAAGGCCAAGACATTAGAAAAGTGTTGGGATAGAAATAATAACTCCAGGAGGACTAATGACAGACCTTAACGACTCACTTTAAAGTCTAACCCCGTCAAAATAACCATAAAGATGAATATTACCTTTGGGTGAGCAGGCCTCTTCACTCCACGTTGAGCCTTCATGCATCTACAGGAGCTCAGATTGGACACACCGTTACTTTCGCGCTAAGGGTCGCTCAGTCTGAGCAGAGGTGACGGTCCAACAGGTAAACGATAAAAACAGGCAGAATTATTCTTAGTCTTTAAATGTTTTAATGTCTTTGTTTATATTTATCTTTGTAGTATTTCAATTCTATGATACAAACTGAAGAGCATCGATGAAATTTATTACATTTCGACTTTATGGATGTTAAAGTTTGCCAGACAAAAACATTAAAAAACATTTTTTAAAAAACGTCTCATGATATTTCTTCAGAGAACAAATTAATCTGATCAGATCATTTTAGTTACAGGGCTAAAATGAAACAAATGTTCTGAAGCATTTTTAATGTCTGTACGGTTTTTCCTCCACATTTCGGGCGGAAGTGACGACATATAAATACGCTGTTAAAAAACAGGTTTCAGTCAAAATTTGTTTCTCCATTTAAAATTCAAACCACCTCGTAATGGATGGGCTTAAATTAATCAGTATAACATTTCAGATATTAACTGATGAACTGTTTTAAATAAAAAATAAAAACGGAATATACGACCTCAGCTAAACCACAGGGAGGTCAGACTGATGAAGCTAAACCAAGAGACCAAGCGCTTCCGTTACCAGACCTGGGATTTCAGAATATTATTACATTTATTAAAATATAATAATAATAATAATAATAATAATAATAATAATAATAATAATAATAATAATAATAATAATAATAAAATGTGAAATAAAAGAATAAATGAAGTACAGACGACACTGTTGGATTTCAGCATCATTGTCACTTAGAAGGATTAAAAACAGGAAGTGTTTAACCTAAAATACTGAACGTGAAGACAAGCAGTCTGCTTGTAATGTTCTGCCTTCCATTTAACTATTACTGTTGTATTTCAGCACACAGACGCATTATAATCCATTGTGCAACATATAAACTACATTTCCTCATGTTGATGATCAGACCTGCGAGCTGTTCTTCAGATTTAACTGCAGAGGATGAAAGTTTAAGACATTGGTTTGAATGTTTAATGTTTATGTTATTGCGTCAGGAAGAAACAAGAAGATCAGGAAACGTGAGTGAATTAAACACAGGTGTCTTGTGATATTCGTCAGGCGCAGTCGTGTTTTATTTTGAAGGAATCAGACCGGATATGCTTCATGTGATCGTGTTCGCCTGGCGGCGCGCAGCCTCTGTGCCCATGTGATGTTGGAGTGTCGCCTCCTCTCAGTCCGTCTTCAGAGCTGTTTGTCGTCTTGTCGGGGCTGTAGGTGCATCCCGCGGGCGGACTCTGACTCAGTTTACCGCTCAGTTATTTTTAATTCTGCTTCATTAGGCGCAGATCGGCTCAGAGTGTTTGTTCAGGGGGAGTTTCTCGTTAGCATGCCCTGAACTCAGGCGGACTTCAGTCAGTCACATCAGGTTTATCCTTTAAATTAACTGGTGAGTAGAGCTACCTCATATTTACTGTAACGTTATCACATGTAACCTGTGAGCCTGCATGAAGTGAAACATGTGAGAGAGTGAAGGACGTCTGTCAGCGGCTGGTTGGCGGGATGGTTGGTTAACTTAGCCCTGTTAGCGGGGCTCAAATAGAAAACAAGCGGCTACAAATAGCTAAGACGTTATAAGCCGAGCTGACTGACTCCAGCTCTGACAGTTTGTTTTAGCAGCTGTGATTATTTTACCAACCGAGAGCTTTGAATTCAGCACAGAGCCAGGTGTTGCGTCAGAAACAGATCATTTCTACAGGAACACCGGGGACCTATGAGGGCTGAGACTGACTGTAAACAGGAGCGGATCCAGGAGGGTGTCCAGGACCCCTCCCTGGATTCTGATTGGCCGCCTCAGCTGCTACTCATGATCCTATATTATGATTGGTTCTTTGTCTTGGAGAGGGTGTTACTCATGTTTATGTGGATTGTAAAATACATGGACTGTTTTTCAAACCACCTACTACACTGTTGGTTCCTGCTGATTTGGTGAAAATGTAGTTTGTAAAATAAAGACCAGAATCTGCAGCGTGCCCAAAGATCCTGGATGTTCTACTTCACTGATTAACCTACGTCTCCTCCTGCCCCCCTCAGGGGGAGGCGCTAACGCTCTTCCTTCTCTGTTTATGGCAGCTAGCGCTCCGTCTTAGGTCTTAATGCACCAGCTGGAAGGAGCTGGAATCACAGCCACAACACAACAAACATTAGATGTTCTGTTAGATCAGGTAAATCTGATCACCTGGAGTCATACAAGAGGGTTCACCATCTCACCAGTAACAGTTCACACCCACAAAATCCACAAAAATCAGAACAAACCACATTCTAACCTTTTGACACGACTGAAGCAGTTTTTCTATCAGCCGTTCTTCTGGTTTCTGAAACAGGCCGAACAAAACAGTCAGACAACAAACAACACGTAAAACCAGAAGCAGGATGGACGACATACTACATGCTACATGCTACATACTGGTCAGGTGAAACCGTTTCTGTGATGTCACCCATTTGCTTCTGATACTAAGTTATTATTATTATTATTATTATTATTATTATTATTATTATTATTATTTCTTATGTGAGATATTTTTGGGTCTTTTTATGCCGTTAATCAGACAGGAGAGGACAGTGACGCTGCAGGGTCAGAGTTAGGGTCAGGGTCAGGGTCAGAGCATAGTCTGTATAATTAATGGACGTAGTCTCCGCGACGTCACCCGTCTGTTCCTGAAACGGAGTTTTAAAGCCAAACGGTCGGCGCGGCCATATTGGAAATGAGGCGTGCTGTGAGTCTCCACAGTAACAACCATAGGACGCTCCACAGTCACATGATCTGAGCTGTGCCTCTGATTGGACGAACTGGCGAGCTTGATATTGTGGAAACTGCCGATTTAGAAAAAAATCCACCCCCCGTACAGTGCGTGCTGTTAGTGAAATTAACGATTCAGACGGGAGACATTCTTTGTACCAGGCTGTAAATGTGCTTATTTTGGCCGTGAAAACGACTTTTTTTGTCTTGGTGTGTTTGTGACTTCCAGTACTTCCGGAGCCTCAAGAGGACACTCGAGGAACAGCAGACTTTAGCACTTCAACATCGCCTCATATTTTCAGACCGGAGGTTGCCGCTTGGGTCAGAGTTAGGGCAACAGTTTGGAATGACGTGAGGAGAAACAGGCCGCAGGCTGGATCTGAACCTGGGGCAGCGGCCTGTGAACAAACCTTGTGGAGTGAAACCCAGACCACCTGCAGCTCTGTCTGTCTGTTCAAGTTAGCATCACGCATTAACCTCCTGCCTTAAGATATAAAACCTGTGCAGAAGTGTTGAACACTGCAGTTCCTGGAGTGTCCTCTTGAAGCTGGCTGCACAAACAGCAGAAACCACACACACACACACACACACACACACACCCATTCAAAAGGTCCATATTCAGACCAGAGGTACGAGCTCTGTTTGAGCTGGATGTTTCTGAGTCTCCAGAGGTTTAAAGACAGAATGCAGGGCACATGCAGGACATCTGTGATGAGCAGGGTGAGAGGGTGAGAAGGTGAGAGGGTGAGAAGGTGAGAGGGTGAGAAGGTGAGAGGGTGAGAGGGTGAGAGGGTGAGAGGGCGTCAGTGAGGAGTGTTTGCACTGGAAACAAAGGAGCTCAGGATGTGGTTCAGCAGGAACTGGTGCAGTGAGTCACGTCGTGTGTGTGACAGAAAACAAAGCAGCATCTTCACGGTGCTGCTGAACAGAACAGGTGATGATGTAACAGTGATGTTAACGTATGTGGGCAGGTGAGAGGGGGCGGAGTCTGACCGTCTATAGCTGAGCTCAAACTGCTGCACCTGAAGCATTGCTGCTTACGCTCTTCATGGTCCATCAGTTGGGCTGCTGGAGTCTGCTTTTCCAAGTACTTGAAGGTGCTTTTCAACACAAGTTCCAGGAACATTTAGAGTAGTTCCAGGAACTAAAATGAACTAAATGTTCCTGGAACTACTCTTCGAGGAACTTAATGGCCTAAAGTCACATGTTTATTATGCAGGTCAGATCAGTGATGTCTTGAGAAATAACAAACAAAAGAACAGTATTTGCATTACGCCCCCTGACCAGTAGAGGGCAGCAAGACTGGAGGGCCAGGCTGAAAGAAACTCAGTTACAGCTGGGTGCCATCTGGCTGCTCCACCAATCAGAAACATTCAGCTTGTAAGCCCCATCCCACAGAGTGAGGGACATTTAAAGGGGAAGATCAGGTACCCAAGAACTTAACTTAGACCCTAGTTCCTGCAGTTGAAAAGCACCTTTAATGTGACATTGATGTGATAAGTACCCTGTGTGGGGTCTTAAGGGTTAACATTTGCTGGTGTGTAGAAGTGTGTAGAAGTGTGTTATCTGTATGACATTAAAGTTTTTATAAAAGGAGGGAAAAAGGGCCTTTTTTGTGCCCCCCTCTCCGGATTAGGCCCCCTCAGTAAAAATGGTGGATACGCCCCTGGTCAGAGAGGCGCTCTCCGAGTCATCTGAAGGAGGTGCCGGTCTGTAGTGAGTCTGCCGGTGTGTAGTGAGTCTGCCGGTCTGTAGTGAGTCTGCCGGTGTGTAGTGAGTCTGCCGGTCTGTAGTGAGTCTGCCGGTCTGTAGTGAGTCTGCCGGTCTGTAGTGAGTCTGCCGGTCTGTAGTGAGTCTGCCGGTGTGTAGTGAGTCTGCCGGTCTGTAGTGAGTCTGCCGTGCCCTGCTGGGCGGTGTTCAGGAGTCAGGACGAGCTTTTCAGGTTCTTCTCCTTTTCAAACGTCTGTAACTCTGAACCGTCGTCTCCTCCGACCACCTCAGGATGCCGACAGTCGCCTGGGTGGGGCCGACGCGGATGACAGCAGACGGGAGCAGAGCCCGGGGATAAACCTACTGGATCAGGATCAGGATCAGGATCAGGGTTAGAGAAGAAAGGAGGGGGCGGATTGTCGCTAAAGCCATGACCAAGTCCGAGTCCAAGAGGAGCAGCGCGGCAGCGATCAGCGCCGCCGGCAAGTGCGCCACAGCCGAGCAGGTCAAGAACGGCTCCGTCGAGTCCGGCAGTCCGGATCCGAGCTCCCAAATCAGAGCCGGGGTGATGAAGCAGACCTCCAGGGAGAGCCTGCAGCGGAAAAACACGGAGTGTGAGGTCTACGACGACGGGACCAACACCTTCTTCTGGTGAGTCAATGTCAACTTACAGTCAGAGAGCTGCAGCCTGTGTGTGTGTGTGTGTGTGTGTGTGTGTGTGTGTGTGTGTGTGTGTGTGTGTGTGTGTGTGTGTGTGTGTGTTTCAGTCCCAGCAGGGTGTGTTAAAGCTTCAAGGTGATCTGAAGGCGGAGTCGTGTGAGCTCCACTCAGAACAACAACAACATGCTGGGACAGGTCCTGGTCCTGGTCCTGGTCTGGTCCTGGTCCTGGTCTCAGGTCTCTGCTGCAGCAGCTCCTGCTCAGAGTCCTGCTGGGTTGTTTACAGCTTCATAGTCATAACCCTGCATGCACCTTGAGCGGAGTCACATGACACACACACACACACACACACTCACACACACACACTCAGCCTGTTGAGGTGTGCTGGAAGCATGTGTGTTCTCCTGGCATGAGGAAAGTGTAGTAAAGTCACATTCTTTGCTGCGTTGACTCTTCGACCTGTCGCTTCAGGAACATTTCAACCTGAGTTCATATATAAGCATATATACGCCTCCTCTATCTGCTCTGTGTGTGTGTGTGTGTGTGTGTGTGTGTGTGTGTGTGTGTGTGTGAGAGAGAGAGAGAAGAAGAAAGAGTGCAGGAAGACTCTGCCAAGCTGTCCAGTCCCTCTGACAGCAGAGTCCTCTCAGAGCGAGGCTTTAATGAGAGGCTCTCATTTCAGGGCGGCCATGGAAGCTTCCAGGCTTCCTGCTATTGTTCTGCTCGGGGAATTA
The DNA here is from genome assembly GCA_030710495.1 of Labroides dimidiatus. Classification (NCBI taxonomy): domain Eukaryota; kingdom Metazoa; phylum Chordata; class Actinopteri; order Labriformes; family Labridae; genus Labroides; species Labroides dimidiatus. The sequence goes on from CM061147.1 coordinate 34,600,409, forward strand.
ACAGGAAGTCATACGCTGCTGAGATACTTTGTTTACAGGGTGAGTGGTGGGAAAGCATCCTGCTGCACCAGGAGAGAAACACAGCTTTAAAACCCTCCATCACAGCGGCAGCGTTCGATCCCTGCTTCAGCTCAGGTGGAGGAAGAACTGCACCGAGAGGAGCGGAGAGAAAGAGATGAAGCATCAAACTTCACAAGAATATTAAAGAAACTTTTTCAATGTTTTTAAAAATAAATTATATTTATGACCAGACCGAGGAAAATTCCTCGTTTTATAGAAAACTTCTTGGTAATTAATCTGATTCTGATTCTAGAAAAAAAGAAGAATTCTGTCATTATTCTGACACTGATCCCATATTTGAATGAAAAAAACATCCTGGTTTTAAATGTTCCTCAAAAATCTGACTGTAATCTCAGAACAGAGACTGTTCTCATTAAAGTTCTGAGAAAAATGTCAGAAAATATCAGAGTTCTGAGATGAGAGAATACTGAAAAAGTCAGAATTTAGACGTCACTTTAAAAACTCCAAATGTTTTCCTCTGAATTCAGAAGAAAAGTCAAACAGATGGAAGTTTTCTCACTTCATCCTCAGAGCTCTGAGGAAAAATTAAAAATATCTGGACTCAGATTTGAGTCATAGAATCAAAAAAAGGTCAAAAAGTAAGAATTCTGATAATCAGTCATAATTCTGACTGAAATATTTGAGCTCTTTATTATTTAATTTCTGGAAAAAAAATCTAAATTTTGTGAGAATTCTAAATTTAACCCCCCCCCCCCTGTGAAAAATGTCCAGGTCCCAACACTTTCCTAAAATCCCAACCTCAATCTTCAATCATCCAAATTCTGAGGAATAAAAAGACGTCTCGTTCAGTTTCAGCCTTTATTTTTAATATTCTGTTCGATTGTTTTCTTCATCTCAGGACTCTGATCAGTCTCATTTTAAGCTTGAATCCTCTTTTTTTGTGATTTTATTCTCAGACTCATTTTAGGACTCAGTCAAAGTTTTGTCAGAGTTTCAAACTGGTTTTAGGATTTTATGAGAAATAAATGTGGAACCTAAATTCAGATTTATCTCAGAATAAGGATGAAAATAAAAACACCCAAAACTCTGAATGTTTTCCTCTAAACTCTGAGAGAAATAAGACGAGCTCTCAGCGTCAGACCTGATGTTTAAAGCTGGTTCTGTGTTTTTACTCTAATCTCAGACGTTTGTCACCGAAAGACAAAGATTAGGATTGAACTGAATTTGAGGCGTTTCTCACGATCCTCAGATTAAAGTCAGAGTTAAAAAAAGATTGACTGTTTTTAATCCCTGGTTTACCTTTGACAGCGTTAACGTGTGTGTGTGTGTGTGTGTGTGTGTGTGTGTGTGTGTGTGTGTGTGTGTGTGTGTGGACTCGTCTTTATTCTCTCTCTTTTTGGGGTAATAAAGGATGTGTGATTGTGTCCTGATATGTTGAAGCGTGTCAGTGTCCCTGTGACGGGAACTCGAGCACACCTGGAGGCGGAGCTTTGAGTGTGTGCGTCGGTTGGTCAGCGGTCGGTGCTGGAGCATGTCGGCTGTCTGTACCCAAAGGTCTGTCTGTTAGGATGGAGGCAGCTCCATGGGGCCGTGAAGAGCTGGGAACAGGTTTTCCTCGCAGCTCAAAGCTTGGATGAACCTGATCCAGCCCTCGGCCTGATGAAGCTAACATTTGTGCTGGCACGCTGCGTTTGGTTTCTCTGAATAGCCCTGCTGCCCACTCATCTCTGCTCCTGCTGACGCTGATTTCAGACCTCTAAAAATATCCTGGAAAAGGTTTATTTTTAACGTGTTTTTGAATCGAGAACTCTTCGGTCCAGGTGGAGACTCTGCTCTGAGTCACCATCCAGCCTCTTTCAGCCAATCAGAAGCTGTGTTTATTCAGCAGCACGTTTATTGAGTGTCTCTGATGAAAGGTGTTTCTGCTGCATGGTTCCTCTCCCCGTGGTGGTGCGAGGTTGTCAGGTGAGGGAGAAGCCGAGCCCTCCCTTGTGTCTCCTGCCAAACAGGTTCGATGAGGAGCTCGAGCAGGGACAGCGTGCTAATGACGCCGGCTCACCGTCTCCATGACTCACTGTAGGCCAAAGGGCTGGAGCTGAGGAGACGCTCTGAGGTCTGACACAGGCCAGCAGCCAGTGAGGGGGTCTGTAGAGGGAGGAGCCTTAAAGAGACAGCAGCTCCAACAGAGTGTTTCAGACAGAGGCTGAAACAAAGCTTGACGAAAACACCAGGGAGAGAAAATCTAAAGACACCACGAGGCCACCAGAGGGACGGAACGAAGTCTGACAAACACTCCACCCCCTCTTTAAATAAACACGCTAAGAAAGGCCGGGTCACGCTTTCTGCATGACGTGACGCACGGAAATGAGAAGCGTGGAATCAGCATGAGAGATGGCGTGGGGCTTTGATACTTTTTAACAACCTGCACGCCGTCCGTTTGCATCCGTTGGCGTCCGTTGGCGTCCGTTGGCGTCCGTTGGCGTCCGTTGGCGTCCGTTGGCGACCGTTGGCGACCGTTGGCGACCGTTAGCGACCATTCCCAAACTGCAGGGGGCAGTGTGTCATAAACACACGTCTGTCACAGCACTAAACTACAGTAGAAGAAGTTTTTCCTGACTCTTCTTTTCTGCAAAGTGCAGCTGCAATTCAGACCAGGACTGGTTCACCACGGGGTGACCTCTGTGACCTCTGTGACCTCTGTGACCTTTGGGACCTCTGTGACCTTTTTATACTGACTGTTTTCACACTGACTGTTTTCTTACTGACTGTTTTCACACTGACTGTTTTCACACTGACTGTTTTCACACTGACTGTTTTCTTACTGACTGTTTTCACACTGACTGTTTTCACAATGACTGTTTTCTTACTGACTGTTTTCTTACTGACTGTTTTCTTACTGACTGTTTTCACACTGACTGTTTTCACACTGACTGTTTTCGCACTGACTGTTTTCACACTGACTGTTTTCACACTGACTGTTTTCACACTGACTGTTTTCTTACTGACTGTTTTCATACTGACTGTTTTCACACTGACTGTTTTTATACTGACTGTTTTCACACTGACTGTTTTCACACTGACTGTTTTCATACTGACTGTTTTTATACTGACTGTTTTTATACTGACTGTTTTCACACTGACTGTTTTCATACTGACTGTTTTTATACTGACTGTTTTTATACTGACTGTTTTCATACTGACTGTTTTTATACTGACTGTTTTCAAACTGACTGTTTTTATACTGACTGCTTTTATACTGACTGTTTTCACACTGACTGTTTTCACACTGACTGTTTTATACTGACTGTTTTTATACTGACTGTCTTCACACTGACTGTTTTTATACTGACTGTTTTCATACTGACTGTTTTCACACTGACTGTTTTCACACTGACTGTTTTATACTGACTGTTTTTATACTGACTGTCTTCACACTGACTGTTTTTATACTGACTGTCTTCACACTGACCGTTTTATACTGACTGTTTTTATACTGACTGTCTTCACACTGACTGTTTTTATACTGACTGTTTTCATACTGACTGTTTTCACACTGACTGTTTTTACACTGACTGTTTTTATACTGACTGTTTTCTTACTGACTGTTTTCACACTGACTGTTTTCATACTGACTGTTTTCTTACTGAATGTTTTCACAATGACTGTTTTCATTCTGACTGTTTTCTAACTGACTGTTTTCATACTGACTGTTTGTCTTACTGACTGTTTTCAAACTGACTGTTTTTATACTGACTGCTTTTATACTGACTGTTTTCACACTGACTGTTTTCACACTGCCTGTTTTCACACTGACTGTTTTCACACTGACTGTTTTCACACTGACTGTTTTCTTACTGACTGTTTTCACACTGACTGTTTTCATACTGACTGTTTTCACACTGACTGTTTTCACACTGACTGTTTTCTTACTGACTGTTTTCATACTGACTGTTTTCACACTGACTGTTTTCACACTGACTGTTTTTATACTGACTGTTTTCAGACTGACTGTTTTTATACTGACTGTTTTCTTACTCACTGTTTTCACACTGACTGTTTTCACACTGACTGTTTTTATACTGACTGTTTTTATACTGACTGTTTTCACACTGACTGTTTTTATACTGACTGTTTTCACACTGACTGTTTTCATACTGACTGTTTTCATACTGACTGTTTTCACACTGACTGACTGTTTTCATACTGACTGTTTTCACACTGACTGTTTTCACACTGACTGTTTTCTTACTGACTGTTTTCACACTGACTGTTTTCATACTGACTGTTTTCACACTGACTGTTTTCACACTGACTGTTTTCACACTGACTGTTTTCACACTGACTGTTTTCTTACTGACTGTTTTCATACTGACTGTTTTCACACTGACTGTTTTCACACTGACTGTTTTTATACTGACTGTTTTCAGACTGACTGTTTTTATACTGACTGTTTTCTTACTCACTGTTTTCACACTGACTGTTTTCACACTGACTGTTTTTATACTGACTGTTTTTATACTGACTGTTTTCACACTGACTGTTTTTATACTGACTGTTTTCACACTGACTGTTTTCATACTGACTGTTTTCTTACTGACTGTTTTTATACTGACTGTTTTTATACTGACTGTTTTCACACTGACTGCTTTCTTACTCACTGTTTTCACACTGACTGTTTTCATACTGACTGTTTTCACGCTGTGTTTTCACACTGACTGTTTTCTTACTGACTGTTTACACACTGACTGTTTTTATACTGACTGTTTCCTTACTGACTGTTTTCTTACTGACTGTTTTCACACTGTTTTCTTACTGTTTTCTGACTGACTGTTTTCTTACTGACTGTTTTCTGACTGACTGTTGAGCAGAGCTCGTCACCCTCGTGGCAGCAGACAGGAACGGTTTATGTCTCTGAAGCAGCTCATTATGGCGGCCTTTCCTCTCCCTGGAGCGCGCTCTGTCAGGGACGTGTCACAGAGCGTGCTCCTGGGAAACAATCTGCCGTGTTTGTCAGTGTGATGAGCTGAGGAGCGGAGCAGCGCTCGCTGTTTACGTCTTTGGCGTATCCTCAGGAGAGCAGCGGGATGTTTATCCCATCAGTTGTTCCAGTTGTACTCAGAACGTTCTGCTCCTGCTTCATGGAAGTTTGTTTTCTTCACTGTTTGAGTCAAAGTTCATCCTGGATGATCCAGCTGACCAGTTTCATGAGTCGATGGTTCACTCATTCATTCACTCATTCATTCACTCATTCATTCACTCATTCATTCACTCATTCATTCACTCATTCATTCATCTCCTACCCCGCTTCTCCTGTTCAGGGTCGCAGGTGGCTGGAGCCTATCCCAGCTGGCTTAGGGCGAGAGGCGGGGTCCACCTGGACCGGTCTCCAGTCAGTCCCAGGGCCGACACACACACACACACACACACACACACACACACACACACACACACACACACACACACACACACACACACACACACAGCCTGTCAGGCTCTCGTGAGCTGATGGTTAGAAACATTATTTTATTTAAATTCAAAAGCAGATTTTTCCTCCTGAGTCGCTGCAGGAGGAACCTGACAGTTTATCATCTGTGATTCAGGGTTCATCCTCTGATGAGCTGCATTAGCTCCTCCTTTCTGACTCTACGTGTTTTTTTTATTTGTTTGAGATTCTTGTAGATTTTGTAGATTCTTGTTTTTTCTGGTTTAAATTTTAAACTGATATCTAAAATATGTTCTTTGAAAGAGTTCAGGACTTTTTGAATATTGTGCTTCTCTTTAAGGTTTCTAAAGGTTAGAGGTGGAGGGATGTAATTTCCCACGGTGCAGTGAATGCATCACAGTTCTTCAGTGTTCAGTTAGTGGACATGAAACGTGCAGCGACAGTCGTCTCTTTGCACAGCAGGACTTTTATCAGCAGGATTCATGAAACTTTGAACTTTGAGTTGAGATAAGTCTCAGAGAGTCTGTGTGTGTGTCTGAAACACTGAGCTGTAGAACCATGAAGGTCAGGGTGAGCTGGATGCTGCACAGGTATGATCCTGTGAGGTCACCGGCTCTGAACTCACGGTGTGTTCAGGTATCGTCCCTCAGCGCTGCTCTCAGTCCTTCATGAAGCATCATGCTGTGTATCTGACTGACTGTTTGTTGAGAACTCTTTTTAAACACAGATCTGTTTCCTGTCTCATCACGTCCTGCTTCATATGAACGTCTGGACGCTCTCCAGACTCCTTTAGTTTACCGAGCAGCGTTTGATCCAGAGTTTCTCATCTCTCTCTCTCTCTCTCTCTCTCTCTCTCCCTCTCTCTCTCTCTCTCTCTCTCTGTGCAGGCGAGCCCACACTCTGACCGTGCTGTTCATCCTGACCTGTGCTCTGGTCTACGTCACACTGTTGGAGGAAACACCCCAGGATACGGCCTACAACACCAAGAGGTCAGTAGACTGCAGACCTCACTTCCTCGGATCCACTCAGATCCACTCAGACTTCAGATCCACTCAGACTTCAGATCCACTCAGACTTCAGATCCACTACGATCCACTCAGATCCACTCAGATCCACTCAGACTTCAGATCCACTCGGATCCACTCAGATCCACTCAGACTTCAGATCCACTCAGACCCACTCAGGTCCACTCAGATCCACTCAGATCCACTCAGACTTCAGATCCACTCAGATCCACTCAGACTTCAGATCCACTCAGACTTCAGATCCACTCAGATCCACTCAGATCCACTCAGATCCACTCAGATCCACTCAGACTTCAGATCCACTCGGATCCACTCAGATCCACTCAGACTTCAGATCCACTCGGATCCACTCAGATCCACTCAGACTTCAGATCCACCCAGATCCACTCAGATCCACTCGGATCCACTCAGATCCACTCAGACTTCAGATCCACTCGGATCCACTCAGATCCACTCAGACTTCAGATCCACTCAGATCCACTCAGATCCACTCAGATCCACTCAGACTTCAGATCCACTCAGATCCACTCAGATCCTCTCAGATCCACTCAGATCCACCCAGATCCACTCAGGTCCACTCAGATCCACTCAGATCCTCTCAGATCCACTCAGACCCACTCAGGTCCACTCGGATCCACTCGGATACACTCAGACCCACTAAGATCCACTCAGATCCACCCAGATCCACTCAGATCCTCTCAGATCCACTCAGATCCACTCAGGTCCACTCAGGTCCACTCAGGTCCACCCAGATCCACTCAGATCCTCTCAGATCCACTCAGATCCACTCAGATCCTCTCAGATCCACTCAGATCCACTCAGGTCCACTCAGGTCCACTCAGATCCACCTGTGTCTGGGTTAGTTTAAATCTCTTCTCCTGGATGCTGATCTCTGGAGCGATCTGTCAAACACGCTGATGTTGTGATGTTTTTTACTGATCTGTCTTCTTGTTTGGAGTCATGTTGCCTTGAATCAGTGTCAGAACCTGGAAATGAGCTCCAGCCTTCTTCTCACCTGTAACCTGATGACCTGATGACCTGATGACCTGATGATGTGCGGTGATGTCACAGGGCTGGAGCCCAACAGGAGGTTCAGACTCATAGTTCAGTTCTGAGACCTTCCTCTTTCAGGAGCACGTGGACTGTGTGACGCTTTGAAAACTGGAGACGTTTCTTTGTGGAGTTTCCAGTATGTAAATAAATAAATACCTCCCACACATTCACAGTTTACGGTAATAAAGAGTGGGAACCAGTCCAGTGGTTCCAGCTGAAATGGTACTGGTACTGGTACTGGTACTGGTCTGTAGTGGTGCCTCTGCAGCAGAGGAGAGCTCGCTCAGCTCTTCCTTTGAATTCAGCTGCTTCTGTTCAGAGACGGACGAAAACATTTCAGTGAATCTTTTTTCTTTGGTTAATAATCTCAGAGCTCAGCTCCTCTTCCTCTTCCTCCTCCTCCTCCTCCTCCTCCTCCTCCTCCTCCTCCTCCCTCTGTCTGTGACTCACTGAGAAACACTTCCTGTTTGTCAAAGTCCACTGATGATGAAACCGCTTCATATTTCAGGTTTTATCCTTAAAAGGTGTGTGTGTGTGTGCGTGTGTGTGTGTGTGTGTGTGTGCGTGTGTGTGCCTGCAGCAGAGCGATCAGTCAGTGTTTGTAAAGGATTGTGAGACGGTTCTTAACAGGATTTGCTGAAGTCAGCACAGTCTGGCTTGTTGGGATAAAAACCCTGGAGGACACCCTCACACACACACACACACACACACACACACACACACACACACACACACACACTCTGGTATGCTTTCACACACTAATGGATACACTTACCCCCTCACACTCCTCTTAAAACATCATCCTTTAGACTAATTCTTTCCTCCCACCAGTTCACACACACTCTGAATCTCACCATCAGTCTCACACACACACACACACACACACACACACACACACACACACACACACTGTGAGCGGCCCGTCACTCAGCCTTCTGTTGGTTTGTTAGCAGTCACCTGGTCTCTTGGTGTTCAGGTGTCTCCATGGAGGAGATGAAAGGAAAGACGAGGGAGCAGCAGGTTCAGATCCATGTTTCTAAGTAAACACACACACACACACACACACACACACACTCACAGGGACTAGAAAGGAGGTCAACATGAGGCTGTGCGGCTGAGACAGGCCTCCAGATCCATGTTAAATCTCATTATGTCACATCACACTCCTCTTCCTGCTCTCTGGGTCTATTTATAGACCTCTGACATCAGACGCCTTCTGAAGAGCTTCCTGTTGGTTCAGAGACACAAACAGAGTCTGAACAACCTGAGATTCATTCACCACAAAGTGCTGATTTATGGGTCTGAACAAGCAGCTCTTTGTTCACTTTATCACAGATTTTAAACATTTGAAGCACATTTATATTAACGATGAAGTCTGTGTCTCATGTGTCAAACGAGGCTCCGTTTACACAACAACAGTTTGAGGATGAAAGGCCAAAGTGTTGTTGCATCTCGGCCTCTCGTTTACACGGAGACGGCGTGTTAGCCGACCTTGAACGCCCCTCAGAGTGGAGTTTCTCTGACAGGCTGCAGCCATCGTTTCTGTGGAAACAGCAAACTGGAGCGTTCAGCGGGAACAGACGTCTCGCTTCGCTTTGAGGGAACTTTTAATTTCCATGTGTGAACTGGAAAACAGCAGCAGTTCAATGTCAGACTGAGCGTGATGTTGCTGCATGTCTGCACTCAGATTAGACGCCTTCAGTGGACGATCCGCCCACCTCTGCTTCAGCACAGTGAGATCGCCACCTACAGGCCAGGTAGAGGTACTACAGTGTTTTCAGTCCCCCAGTGTCTCCGTGTAAATGCAGATTTTTTTTTGTGTGTTTTCAGATAAAACAGTTTGAAACGTTGTTGTGTGAACGGGGCCTTTCCAGCTCATTGTCTGTGTGTGTAGAGTTTAGCGCCCTCTGTTGGAAAGTGTAAGACAGACACCTTCACCTCTCAGCCTGTGATATCGATGCTGGAGGCTGGTGACCCCCTGCTGTGTGAATAAACTAACAGACCGTCTGAAACAGACAAACACCAACAGAACAGAGACGTGACCTCCTTAATTTATCTGATGTGTATGAACTCAGTCGTCTCTGGTCACATATTTCTGTTTCCTGAATGAATCCGTCTCCTCTGACACCGTCCTGATCCTGGTTTGTTCCCCTCAGTGAAGAAAAACAGATCAAACGTTTCCTGTTTGTCTTCTTTAAGATTAAATTTAACCTCCATTTTTGATATTTTTACTATAATCTGCAGTTTGAAATGGATTTTATTTTGGAAGGCTTTTTATTGACCCATCTATCAGTTTTTTTGGAGCGTTCTATTTTTCCCCAACAAAACTAAGAATGACAGGACTCAGGATCAGATCTGCAGCCTCCTCCAGTCGTAGCCGTCAGTGACATCAAGGTGTGTAAGTGGAGAACTCTTTGGTAAAGATGTTTCGTTCTCCCAGAGAAACACTGAGTCAGCCAGAGATCCAGGGCCCTGACCTGCCCCCCGACTTCTGCCCCGTTCATCAAAACCTGATACTCAGTCACTTTCCAAGCGAATGCTCGTCTTCCAGGTGTCTGGATTTAAAGGAAAACAGACCCAGTCTGTTCTGTGATAGTGTCATATCAGTGGAACTCTGAGAACAGTGGGAGGAGGTACATCAGTGTGTCATCTGCATAGAGATGTAGCAAGTCTGGATGGAAAAGAAGAGGACTAAGGGCTGAACCCTGGGGAACACCACCTGATATCTGTGAAGAGGAAGAATAAAAACACTGTAAAATACATAAAACATTAAACTAAAACAAATCAAACTAATTAAAATAATCCTCTGATTCTTCATGTGTCACTAAACGTGTTCATTCTCTCCCATAGATTCAGCTTCCTCTTCTTGTCTCTTGCTCTCTGTAGGGGGATTGTAGCAAGCATCCTGGTGTTCCTCTGCTTTGGTGTGACTCAGGCCAAAGATGGACCCTTCAGCCGACCACATCCAGGTAAGAGCAGCGCTCTCATACCTCTGAAACCACCTTTTTACAGCGCAGAAAGAAACGTTTTAACCTGTTCATGACTCATAAAATGTGTCACGATGTTGGGAGAGGGAAATGTTTAACTTCCATGAAAATTCTCTACCTTCAGTTTTTTTCTGATCTGTCAGGACCTGCTGTGCTGGAGTAACATGAAGTCACAGAAACATGTCAGGAAAAGGGCTTTTTTCACTGCAGGAATTCCCCCCAGGAACTAGGAACCTTTAAGGAACTTTGTGTTTTTAGGCCAAAGGACTTAGGGTTGATATATAGTTATATAGACCCCTTCAAACAGCCTTACCTGGGGGTGGTACTTCCCAGAGATCCAGGGGCTTCTGGAGGCGGGGCCTGTTTGACCCCCCCCCCCCGTGTCCGTCCACAGTAAGATGACACCCAGCTGTGAGTGATTTCTTTTAACAACACCTAAGTAATGGTCTTCTTTGAGCCTGGTACTTGAGCCTTACTGCCCTCTACTGGTCTGGTGGTGTGGTACAAATACTTTTATTTTTTCCACCAGACGTCACTGGACTGGTTCACATAATATTCACATTAATCACGGACAAAGTGAAACACTGGACCTCAGGCACCATTTGGTTCCTGGAAGTGAACTCAAAGCTCCTGGGACTTTTGGTCTTGGTGGACCCACACAAATGGTCTAGAGTTTGTCTGAGCCAAAAAGGTTTCTGATGGGACGCCAGTTGGTTCCTACTACGCCTCTAAAAGTAACTGAGTCAGAATCAGGAATCAATAAGCTCCAGAAACCGGATCCAGAATCCTGGTTCATCCAGTGACTGTTTGGTGAGAGGAGAGGAGAGAGCTCATGAAAGCTTTTCCAGCATCGTTTGAGGAGCACATGTTGTTGAGTGCTGTTTGAAAAAGGCGACAGAGGTCAGGAAAGTAGGTCCGCTGTTTGTCTGTCATTGCAGATTCTTCCAGGTCCATCCTGTAAGAACAAACAAACGTCCGTCATGTGTGGAGCTGATTCAGATTTAAAGTTTGTTTGACTGGTTTCTGATTAAAGCTTTAAGTGTAGCTTTAAGATGTCGGGTCACTTTGTGTTGTGTATTTTGAGGTTTGTAAGCAGGTCAGCTGTGCAGAGAAGTCCTGTTGTTGCTGTTTCCTCCTCCTCCAAAGGGAAACACAGAGGAAGGAAGATAAGATAACAGGGGGGGGGCGGCGTCGGTTGTTGAGGGCGTGAAAAACTTGATCTTGTTGTTACTTGTCTCTTCTTGCTGCCGTCATGTGTGAATCCAAAGACAGGAGTTTGTTTAAGTGTGTGTGAGTTTCGCTCGGGGACTTGTTGAGCCAGACCTGTTGAGTCGGTTCAGTTCTGCATCCTGTTGATGTTGCATCACTCGTCTGTTCTTGGGAAAAGACCGGAGGGAGGGGGGGGTTCAGGTTTACAGCGTGAAGCTCCCGTGGTTCACCAGCAGGGGGCGTCACAGCGAACACGTCAGTTTACAGGAAGTCATCAGAAGAGTTTGAGTTTGTTGTTTTGTTTGCAGGATGAGAGCTTCCTGTCTAAATCACATTTGATCCATTTAATGTGTTTTTATTAAGTTTCACTGGTGACGCAGAATTGAATGGAAGCCAAATCATCTGGTACACTCCCTCTGACTCACTGCTGACTACACATCAGCAGATCCTCAGTAATGGAAAAAGCATGATCCAGTTAGTGTTCAAGTCATTTAGAGCAAGAAACGCTGCGACTCACCAAGAAGAGCTGAACTAAAGAATCAGAGAGAATGAAAAGTTCCCTGACAGACGAGAGCTGAAACAGGACCTGAAGAACAGCCTGGAGTCAGACCTTTCTCTGAGGAGTCAGACCTTCCTCTGAGGAGTCAGACCTTCCTCTGAGGAGTCAGACCTTCTCTGAGGAGTCAGACCTCTCTCTGAGGAGTCAGACCTCTCTCTGAGGAGTCAGACCTTTCTCTGAGGAGTCAGACCTCTCTCTGAGGAGTCAGACCTTTCTCTGAGGAGTCAGACCTTTCTCTGAGGAGTCAGACCTTTCTCTGAGGAGTCAGACCTTTCTCTGAGGAGTCAGACCTCTCTCTGAGGAGTCAGACCTTTCTCTGAGGAGTCAGACCTTTCTCTGAGGAGTCAGACCTGTCTCTGAGGAGTCAGACCTTTCTCTGAGGAGTCAGACCTGTCTCTGAGGAGTCAGACCTTTCTCTGAGGAGTCAGACCTTTCTCTGAGGAGTCAGACCTCTCTCTGAGGAGTCAGGGTGCAGACACACAGGCCAGATGGACCCTGCTCCAGCACGCTTCAGTCCTAAAGTCCTACCGCTCCTCTCTACAGTCAGTCTGAACAGTAACGGGCGTGTCGGAGCGTCTTCTCCGTGTCTGACTGTGCCGACTCTGACCAGACCCGCTGCATGTAAACATACGGTTCAGGCTGACTCTGTCTGACTGTCTGAAATCAGTCTGTAGAATGTTCCAGACTAAGGGAGCAGAGTGATCCCTAAAGGCTTTATTTACCAACTCAGTTCAGACTTTAAGAACAACAAACACTGAGAGTTCCATCCTTCAAGTTTAAAAAAAGAATAAGGAGCATTCTGGAATGTTGCTCAGATCAGACTCAGATACACCAAAGACAGCTTGATACTCCACTGATCCACACTCAGAGTCCACTGAAGCTCTGAAACCTTCAGTACAACCACAGACTGTCTGAGTAACGGACCCGTCTGTTTCTGAATGGGGCGGGCTTTGAGTCTCCACGCTAACAGCTATAGGATAGACGTCAGTCACATGATCTGGGCTGTGCCTCTGATTGGACAAACTGGCAATCTTCTAAACTGCCGAGTTATAAGTAAACCCCCCCCCCCCCCCCCCCCCCCCCCCGTACAGTGCCTGCTGTTAGTGAAATTATCGATTCAGAGACATTCTTTGTTCCAGGCTGTAAACATGTTTATTTCTGCTGTGAAACAGCTGTTTTTGTTTTGGTGTGTTTGTGACTTCCTGTTCCTCTGGAGCCTCAAGAGGACACTCGATGAACTGCAGATTTTAACACTTCAGCATCAACTCATATTTTCAGACCAGTGGATGCTGCTTCCCCTGACAAACAGGAACAAAACGAGTTAAAATACCATTTGAAACACAATCAGTTTGGCTCGTTTGTTGACCACTGGGTCACAAGTAATGACAGGCTCCAAATACGAAGAGAAGTTAAAAGAGAAGAAACGATGATTCATGTAAGCAGTGAACGTCAGTGGGCCCATAACTGAACCTTGTGGTACCCCTCATGGATTTGTAGCATTTCCATAACACCAGATTAGCTTCTGTCGGTAAGTTAGCTAACAGCCCACCAAGCGTCTGCTCAGGGCTCCTCAGAGCTGACCTTCGTAGCTGTGGGCTGAACTCTCACCATCACTCCTCCTCCTCTCTGTCTTTCTGCAGCTTACTGGAGATTCTGGCTGTGCGTCTCTGTGGTCTACGAGCTGTTCCTGATATTCATCCTGTTCCAGGTCGGTGCACCATGATACTGAAGTCACAGCAGGCTGAAAACATGTTAAAACATTCACATCAAAGGGAAAACTTCATAGAGATCACATGCTGGACTTACTGCCAAACCACTGAAAGATGTCAGCAGCTCAATTCATAAGACACATTGTGAAAAACATACCTGCCGTTTGGCAAACAGATCCCAGCTTATCTCCCCAAACCTCCGAACTCTGTATCGTTAGTAAAGTGAAGCCTGAACGTTCTTCAGAGAAGTTAGAGTTTCATGATTTACAAACAGATATGAAGATAAAGTGTTGCAGGTCTCTCTACACATGTCCAGAGTGAAATGAGGTGAATGTGTTGGAGTGACTCTGGATGAGATGTGAGCTGTCTAAAGAGTCGTGTTTTGTCGTGTTTTGTCTTGTTTTGTCTTGTGAAAGCCGTGTTTCAGCGAGTTCGCTCAGTTTTCTCTTGTGTCTGTAGACTGTGCACGATGGCCGACAGTTCATGAAGTACATCGACCCCAAGCTTGGAGTCGCTCTCCCTGAGCGCGACTACGGAGGAAACTGTCTGATGTACGACCCCGGAAACACCACTGACCCCTTCCACAACATCTGGGTGAGACTGCTTCATCTCTGTAACTGGATCTGTCTGTGTTCTGTCCATCCATCCGTCCTGCAGTCACCCCCCCTATTGGTGTGTCTGTGTGCTGCTTTGCTCAGAGGTCCATCAGTAGAACCAGCCACCCTGCAGCCCTCAGGGAGAGCCTGCATGAACAACGTGACAGAAACAGAATCAGCACACGCAGAGTAAAATATTTGAGCTTTTATTTCTTTAACTGTGATCATTTATGACTCACAGTTAATGAAAACACAAACATCTCATTAAATCAGATATGATCAGATATGAAATAAAACCGATTAAAGAAAAAGATTAAAATCTGTTGTTTCAGCAGCTTTTGGTTCTTTTGGCGCTGTGGGCAGGTTCCAGGGTTAGCTGGGCCTCCTGCCTGAACCTTTGATCAGAGAGAGGAAAGGAGAGCAGACGAGCGCTGCGTTCAGTCCCACGTCTCTCTGAGCTCCATCAGGATGAGTTCATCTACAGTCTGACCTTAAACACCTGTTTCTACATGGACATGTGACTTAGCCAGACTCCACTCAGATCAGACTCGTGAAGACGACCTCTGAGACCACCAGGCAGTAATCAGTCCACAGCACACGGCGAGGTGGAGCCACACCTTGATTACCTGTGGCAGGTGAACTCAGAGACCCACTCCTCAACAGGAGCCTGTTTCAAGTTCACAACATGTTAAACCATGAGAACATATCAATCACATGTTAACACAGTGTCCCTATAGCAGCCTGCAGCACCTTGAGCACCTTCTCCTGACACACCTGTGTCCTTCCACTCCTCTGTGCAGAGAGCTGGACTCTTATAGATCCATCTGATCCAGTCCAGGACGGATCCCTTTAAATGGGACCTTCACAAAGACTCAGGCTCAGAGAGTGTGTGGTTCCATTGTTCTTCTTCTTGTTGTTGTTCTTGTTCTTGTTGTTCTTTTTCTTGTTGTTGTTGTTGTTGTTCTTGTTGTTGTTCTTGTTCTTCTTGTTCTTGTTGTTGTTTTGATGTCTTGGTTGGACTCTGAGTCCGTCCAGCGTGAGCGCTCAGACCATCAGATGATCAAACTTTGCGGTTGAATGTGAGAATTCATCCCTTTGTTTTCATCCTGCAGGATAAGATGGACGGTTTTGTTCCTGCTCACTTCCTGGGATGGTACATCAAGGTAGGTGTCACCTGTTACCCCTGTGGTCAGGTACTGGTCTGCTCTGGATGGAGGGTCACTGAGGACTGAGGCTGCCTCAGTGTGTTTCCTGGACCTGGACTGGGTTTCTGAGACTATCTGAGCCCCGAGCCTGCTGCTGTCTGAACACACTGACGCTGTTTATTTTCAGTCTGTGCTGTCTCTCTGACCTCCTCCTACTCACCCTCTCCTCCTCCTACTCACCCTCTCCTCCTCCTTCTCACCCTCTCCTCCTCCTTCTCACCCTCTCCTCCTCCTACTCACCCTCTCCTCCTCCTACTCACCCTCTCCTCCTCCTACTCATCCTCTCCTCCTCCTACTCACCCTCTCCTCCTCCTACTCACCCTCTCCTCCTCCTACTCCCACCACTCTCCTCCTCCTTCTCACCCTCTCCTCCTCCTACTCACCCTCTCCTCCTCCTACTCACCCTCTCCTCCTCCTACTCATCCTCTCCTCCTCCTACTCACCCTCTCCTCCTCCTATTCACCCTCTCCTCCTCCTTCTCACCCTCTCCTCCTCCTACTCACCCTCTCCTCCTCCTTCTCGCCCTTTCCTCCTCCTACTCCCACCACTCTCCTCCTCCTTCTCACCCTCTCCTCCTCCTACTCACCCTTTCCTCCTCCTACTCATCCTCTCCTCCTCCTTCTCACCCTCTCCTCCTCCTACTCACCCTCTCCTCCTCCTTCTCACCCTCTCCTCCTCCTACTCACCCTCTCCTCCTCCTTCTCACCCTCTCCTCCTCCTACTCACCCTCTCCTCCTCCTACTCATCCTCTCCTCCTCCTACTCACCCTCTCCTCCTCCTTCTCACCCTCTCCTCCTCCTACTCACCCTCTCCTCCTCCTACTCACCCTCTCCTCCTCCTACTCACCCTCTCCTCCTCCTACTCACCCTCTCCTCCTCCTTCTCACCCTCTCCTCCTCCTACTCACCCTCTCCTCCTCCTACTCACCCTCTCCTCCTCCTTCTCGCCCTTTCCTCCTCCTACTCCCACCACTCTCCTCCTCCTTCTCACCCTCTCCTCCTCCTACTCACCCTTTCCTCCTCCTACTCACCCTCTCCTCCTCCTACTCACCCTCTCCTCTTCCTTCTCATCCTCTCCTCCTCCTACTCATCATCTCCTCCTCCTACTCACCCTCTCCTCCTCCTACTCACCCTCTCCTCTTCCTTCTCACCCTCTCCTCCTCCTTCTCACCCTCTCCTCCTCCTACTCATCCTCTCCTCCTCCTACTCACCCTCTCCTCCTCCTACTCACCCTCTCCTCCTCCTTCTCGCCCTTTCCTCCTCCTACTCCCACCACTCTCCTCCTCCTTCTGACCCTCTCCTCCTCCTACTCACCCTTTCCTCCTCCTACTCACCCTCTCCTCCTCCTACTCACCCTCTCCTCTTCCTTCTCATCCTCTCCTCCTCCTACTCATCCTCTCCTCCTCCTACTCACCCTCTCCTCCTCCTTCTCACCCTCTCCTCCTCCTTCTCACCCTCTCCTCCTCCTTCTCACCCTCTCCTCCTCCTACTCACCCTCTCCTCTTCCTCAGACGCTGATGATCCGTGATTGGTGGATGTGCATGATAATCAGCGTGATGTTCGAGTTCCTGGAGTACAGCCTGGAGCACCAGTTACCGAACTTCTCTGAGTGCTGGTGGGACCACGTACGTATGAATATCACGAAGGAATTAACAGCTGTGCCCTCAGCACAGGTCACATCTTTATTTCTTAGAGCGGGGGTGTCGAGGCTCTTTGTCAGGGAGTGAATGAGAAACACCAACAGGAAGTTAGCAGGCTGTCAGGATGGTTACTGTGAGGTCACATGTCCACTGAAGGTCGTCACGATTAGAGGCCTGGTGTGGTTCTACAACCTGACATCAAGTCTGCACAACAGGAAGATATTCTGTCCATATTTCTGTCGTAGTGATGATGATGATGATGATGATGATGATGATGGAGAAACTGTAACTGTAAGAAGCCGTAGCAGCTGGAGTCTGTCAGGTCCATGGCAGCAGGCCGTCCACAGCAACAATCCAAAGAACCTAACAGACAAACTCAGAGACTCCCAGAGAGATCCATGGTTAATAACTTTAATGAGACATGAAGATCAGAAGGTAGACTGACAGATAGAGGAGAGAGGGAAACAGGAGCCTTGTGTGTCAGTTCCCCCCTGACAGTCTAAACCTATAGCAGACTAACTAAGAGCTGGTTCAGGTCTGATCCAGCTCTAACTATAAGCTTTATCATAAAGGAAAGTTTGAAGTCTACTCCTAAAAGTAGAGAGGGTGTCTACTCCCCAAACTTCAGCCGGTAGATGATTCCAGAGAAGAGGAGCCTGATAACTAAAGGCTCCACCTCCCAGACTACTTTTAGAGACCCTGGGTACGACGAGCAGGCCTGCATGCTGGGAACGCAGCGATCTAGACGGATAATATGGAACAATAAGCTCTTTAAGAGAGGATGGCCCGATGACCTGAGTATTAATCCTTACTCTGCTATGACTGAGTTTACTCCTCAGCCTCTCCTTCCACCAGCGCTGAGACCCAGAATGTTCCGTGTCTGTTAGGGATGCACCCAGACTTGGTCCACCGATAGTTTTCAGCTGAAAACAGAAAGTTGTGATGAGCGAAGCTAAAACCACGACCGGCCGCTTGTGCCTGGATAAAGGCGGATGTGTTTCAGTATATCTGAGAGGATGGTGAGTTTAAAAGTGTGTGATATCCAGGCTGAGAGGACCGTGAGAGGGAGAGCAGAGAAAGGACTCTGAACCAGATGAGGGTCACAGATCAGATCTTCATTGAACAGACTAAACAGCCTCATCTCATATTTATCTGAACTGTATGACAGGATGGTTGAGCCTTCACTACTCCTCAGCTCTCTGCACATCAGGTCCGCCCCGATGCACACACACACACACACACACACACACACACACACACACAGACAGACAGACGAGCACGCTGTGTGTAGGACAGCGAGTCCAGAAAAGGTCTCTCAACCATCACAAGAGAAAAGAAATAATGTTAAATTTGTCTTTTTAAAGTTCTCTTAGAGAACCTCCATGAACATCTCATGCTGAATGATTTCAGGAGCGGTGTTTCAAAAATAAATTCAGCGTGGGGGGAAAAGGTGGGGGGCTGTAAATTCAGCAGGCTAAGGGTTAAAATCTTGTCGATGTTGCTGCTTCATGTTGCAGTACTCCTCCTGAACACATGGGGGCAGTGTGGTCAGTATGATCCCTGTTCCACTCACTGCCCTGATGCTGGATGTTCACACTAAACATATTCATGTGTAGACGTGGTTTGTAGAGTAGCTGATGGTGTGTGTTGACCTGTAGTCCCAGGGCGGTCCTAAAGGTGGCGCTGTGGGTGCTGTGACGTCACAGGAAACCCATCGTAGTGTCTCCCTCTGGTCAGGGCTCGCCTTCTTCCTCTTTGGTAAGATTAGCTGGACAGCTCGCACCGTACAGACGTCTGTAAACAGAGTCTGATTGGTGGAGGAAGAGGATCACTTTTATCTGCTGTTTCTCAGAGAGACGAGCGGTTCTCCTTCTCTTCTCCGTCTGTTTGTTTGTCTCAGAGCAGCAGTGATTATTAATTAACGATTATTATTATTATTGTTGAGACGGTTTTGTTTATTTGATGGAGTGCAGCGTGAAAATGAACCAACACAAGGCCCCCAGGCTGCCAGGTGAAAACAAACCCTCTCAGGCAAGCTCTCTCAGACTGATGTGAACCATGAACGGGTCAAAGCTCCTCAGTCTGAAAGTCAGTCTGTGTGCAGGTGACTGTTTGACCTGAGCTGATGAAGCCGTGTGGAGCAGCTGAGTCCAGCTGAGTCTAGCTGAGGCTTCAGCATGTTTAGATCCTGCTACTTCCTTCTGTCTCTGCGAGTCATGAGGGCCATTAGACGGCTGTTAGACGCTCATTTAGCTGATGAGAGCTTTAATCACACCGGCAGCACAGTGGAGGCTGAGAAGACAGCAGAGCTCACACAGACGTCATCAAACAGCCGTGAAACAGCAGAACGGGCTGCAGACAAAGACAGAAGGTCAAATGATGACTGTTAAATCCACCAATCAGAGCAGAGCGTTATGACTGATGATGTGAATCATGGTATCTGCTGTCTCTGCGCCGTCTGATGAAGCGGCTCCGTGTCGTTGTAGTGGATCATGGACGTGCTGGTGTGTAACGGTCTGGGGATCTACTGCGGGATGAAGACTCTGGCCTGGCTGTCCATGAAGCCGTATCAGTGGCAGGGCCTCTGGAACATTCCTACATACAAGTACGACTCTGAACCACGAACGCCGTCCCTCTGACTCTGGATTGTCCTGACCCTGTCCTGGTTTTGACCCTGACTGGACTCTCTTCTGCTCCCTAAAGGGGGAAGATCAAGCGTATTGCCTTCCAGTTCACGCCGTACAGCTGGGTCAAGTTTGAGTGGAAGCCGGCGTCCAACCTTCGCCGCTGGCTGGCTGTTCTAGGAATCATCTTCATGGTGAGAAGCCTCTTTGTTCTCTTTCAGTACCATGAACCAAACTCCCATGATCCTCTCTGAGCTCCTGCACTGACCTGTGTGCTCTCCAGTTCCTGCTGGCTGAGCTGAACACCTTCTACCTGAAGTTCGTGCTGTGGATGCCTCCGGAACACTACCTGGTGCTGCTGCGGCTGGTCTTCTTCGTCAACGTGGGAGGCGTGGCCATGAGGGAGATCTACGACTTCATGGACGACCCGTGAGTAGCAGCGGCGTGGCGTTGGCGTTGGCGTTGGCGTGGAGGAGCACACAGAGAGATTTATAAAAACCTTTTTATGGGTCAAAGTTCAGATGAAGACCTCCTGACGCCGGCTCGCTTTCCTTCCTCTCTTTCTCCCATCAGGAAGTTCCACAAGAAGCTGGGTCAGCAGGCGTGGCTGGTGGCCGCCATCACGGTGACAGAGTTCCTCATCGTGGTCAAATACGACCCCAACACCATCATGCTGCCCATCCCCTTCTTCGTCATGCAGTGCTGGTTTCTAGGCCTGGTCCTCATCTTCATCTGGACCCTGTGGAGGTTCTTCATCCGGTGAGAAGTGGGCGGGGGGGAAACGGCGAGGGCCCAATCAGCTCGTAGATAGCGTGGTTTTTCCTCAGCCATGTTTTTCTTTGGTCCTGCTTCTGTGGAGCTCTGTTCGTGTTTCTCCCAGCATGCCGTGCTTCTCATCTGTCTTTTTCCCATCCTTCCTTCCTTCCATCCTTTCTTTCCTTCCGTCCTTCCTTCCTTCCATCCTTCCTTTCCTTTCCTTCTTCCTAACTCCATCTCCTCCTGCTCTGCAGTAGTGTCCATGCACAGTGAGCGAGGTAAGAGAGAGAGACGAACCATGCAGTCACCTCACCTGTTGTCCCCTCACCTGTTGTCACCTCACCTGTTGTCCCCTCACCTGTTGTCACCTCACCTGTTGTCCCCTCACCTGTTCTCACCTCACCTGTTGTCGCCTCACCTGTTGTCCCCTCACCTGTTGTCACCTCACCTGTTGTCGCCTCACCTGTTGTCCCCTCACCTGTTGTCCCCTCACCTGTTGTCACCTCACCTGTTGTCCCCTCACCTGTTGTCACCTCACCTGTTGTCCCCTCACCTGTTGTCACCTCACCTGTTGTCCCCTCACCTGTTCTCACCTCACCTGTTGTCACCTCACCTGTTGTCACCTCACCTGTTGTCACCTCACCTGTTGTCACCTCACCTGTTGTCCCCTCACCTGTTGTCCCCTCACCTGTTGTCACCTCACCTGTTGTCCCCTCACCTGTTGTCACCTCACCTGTTGTCCCCTCACCTGTTGTCACCTCACCTGTTGTCCCCTCACCTGTTCTCACCTCACCTGTTGTCGCCTCACCTGTTGTCCCCTCACCTGTTGTCCCCTCACCTGTTGTCCCCTCACCTGTTGTCACCTCACCTGTTGTCCCCTCACCTGTTCTCACCTCACCTGTTGTCGCCTCACCTGTTGTCCCCTCACCTGTTCTCACCTCACCTGTTGTCATCTCACCTGTTGTCCCCTCACCTGTTCTCACCTCACCTGTTCTCACCTCACCTGTTGTCCCCTCACCTGTTGTCCCCTCACCTGTTGTCCCCTCACCTGTTGTCACCTCACCTGTTGTCCCCTCACCTGTTGTCACCTCACCTGTTGTCCCCTCACCTGTTGTCACCTCACCTGTTGTCCCCTCACCTGCTGTCACCTCACCTGTTGTCACCTCACCTGTTGTCCCCTCACCTGTTCTCACCTCACCTGTTGTCGCCTCACCTGTTCTCACCTCACCTGTTGTCCCCTCACCTGTTGTCACCTCACCTGTTGTCACCTCACCTGTTGTCCCCTCACCTGTTGTCACCTCACCTGTTGTCCCCTCACCTGTTGTCCCCTCACCTGTTCTCACCTCACCTGTTGTCGCCTCACCTGTTGTCCCCTCACCTGTTGTCCCCTCACCTGTTGTCATCTCACCTGTTGTCACCTCACCTGTTGTCCCCTCACCTGTTGTCCCCTCACCTGTTCTCACCTCACCTGTTGTCGCCTCACCTGTTGTCCCCTCACCTGTTGTCCCCTCACCTGTTGTCACCTGTTGTCACCTGTAATGTTCCCTCTCACCTCACTGCTCTGATTGGTTGATCTTCACACAGGAACTTTTTGACTCCTGGCTGAAAAGCACCTTTGGGGTCAGACAGCTCCTCCTCCACCCTCATCTGTGTGTGTGTGTGTGTGTGTGTGTGTGTGTGTGTGTGTGTGTGTATGTGTGTGTGTGTGTGTGTGTGTTCCACCCTCTTTAGTCTGGATAAAACTCTTCCCACTCAGGTTTCTTCATGTCACACCTTTTGTGCACAAACACATGTAACATCCCCTCTGAGCTCTGAGCTCTGACCTCTGAGCAGGGCATGGTGAAGGATGATGGTTGTATTCCTGCCCCATCATTTGGTTGCAGAACAGCGTCTGTTTCTCTCGGGGACGAAGGAAAACCAGAAGAAGAAGCAGTGGAAGCGGTGAGTTTCAGGGGAACTGATTAAACTGTCTTCATGTCCTCACAGGGACATCACGCTCCGCTACAAAGAAACCCGCCGACGCAAACAGGAAGTCCCCTCAGACCGAGAGCGTCCGCAGGGCAACGACAGCACCGCCTCGTCTGGGCGGAGCAAACTGAACGGCAGCTCAGAGACGTTACGGCAGAGGAAGTCCTGAGAGAGCCGGGACGCTGGACTCTACGGTCCAGACGGAGGAGCAAAGAGACGAGGGTGGAGACTGAAAGAAGCACAGGTGGACACGGACTGATGGGGACTGATAGAGACTGATGGGGACTGATGGGGACTGATGGAGACTGATGGAGACTGATGGGGACTGATGGAGACTGATGGAGACTGATGAGGACTGATGGGGACTGATGGAGACTGATGGAGACTGATGGGGACTGATGGAGACTGATGGAGACTGATGGGGACTGATGGGGACTGATGGGGACTGATGGAGACTGATGGGGACTGATGGAGACTGATGGGGACTGATGGGGACTGATGGGGACTGATGGAGACTGATGGGGACTGATGGAGACTGATGGAGACTGATGGGGACTGATGGAGACTGATGGAGACTGATGGAGACTGATGGGGACTGATGGAGACTGATGGGGACTGATGGAGACTGATGGGGACTGATGGGGACTGATGGGGACTGATGGAGACTGATGGGGACTGATGGAGACTGATGGGGACTGATGGGGACTGATGGGGACTGATGGGGACTGATGGAGACTGATGGGGACTGATGGGGACTGATGGAGACTGATGGGGACTGATGGAGACTGATGGGGACTGATGGAGACTGATGAAGACTGATGGAGACTGATGGGGACTGATGGAGACTGATGGAGACTGATGGGGACTGATGGAGACTGATGGGGACTGATGGAGACTGATGGGGACTGATGGAGACTGATGGAGACTGATGGGGACTGATGAAGACTGATGGAGACTGATGGGGACTGATGGGGACTGATGGAGACTGATGGGGACTGATGGGGACTGATGGAGACACAGGGCATGCTGGGTGGACTTTTTGTGCCTACACCAACCAATCATCATTCAGCAGAGGGGGGGGGGGGGTTGGGGGGGTCATTCAGTGTACAGTGATGGTCTTATTACAGGGATATACCTCAAACTCTACATCAACCTTTGGGACACGAACTCTCAGACATTTATTTACACCTTTGTCTGCTGAGGGATGAGGACAGGATGTCTGAGGATGTCTGTCTTCTTCTTCTTCTTCTTCTTCTTCTTTTTTCTTCTTCTTCTTCTTCTTCTTCTTCTTTTTCTGTTTCCTCTTCTTCTTCTTCTTTTTCTGTTTCTTCTTGTTCTTTTTTTTCTGTTTCTTCTTCTTCTTCTTCTTCTTCTTCTTCTTCTTCTTCTTTTTCTGTTTCTTCTTCTTCTTCTTCTTCTTCTTCTTTTTTTTCTTCTTCTTCTTCTTCTTCTTCTCTCTGTATCTGTGGATGTTGTTCCTGATCGTGGGGGTGTTCAGTGGTTTTGTCCATGTTCTGTTCGGTGAGATGGATAAAGCCACTCATTGGGCCTCATCGGAGCACTGATCTGACACCTGATTGGCTGGTTTTAACCACATGTTGAGTCTGAGCGAGCGGCTGCTCCTCTGAGGGGGCGTGAAGGTGGAGGTTTGTTTCTGTGCTTTGTTTTGGGAGGAGCAGCAGCTTCTTATTGCACACGCGCCGAGCCAAAGCTTCAAGTCCATTCCTGCTAAAGCCATACGTCCCACCTGAATCACCTGAGCTCCTCAAACTGCTGCTAAACCTCAGTGACCCTCCAGACCCAAAGCCATCCGGCCCGTCCACGCCAGCGCCTGTTTCTGTCAGAGTGGGAGCAGACGCACAGCTTCAGGTCCGGCCCCTGCTGTCTGCTTCCTGAATGTCTCTGTCTCATGCAGGTCTCGTCTCCGTCTTCACAGGTTTCATGTCAGGAAGTCGTTCAGTTTGAAGAACGAACGGTTCACAGTCTCTCAATAAACCAAATGTTGTTTCTTTTTTTGTATTTTGGGCTGTTAGGGGTAAATTATCAAACTGTTAGTCATTTTTACTTAAAGAGGGGGTATTTTGCTTTTTCTAGTCTTTATTTTGTCCCTCTGGTGCCCCCGTAGTGTCGTTGCTTTATTTACAGCTCATCGATGTTCTGTTTCAGCCTCTGTCTAAACCTTTAAGCTTCTGTCTCTTTAAGGCTACCAGCTCCATAAACCCCCTTCGCTCTGATTGGCCAGCCCTCTAAAGGCCCGTTGGGGCGGAGCTATGGGCAGACCTTGGTGTTTGAGATCCTTACATGACCTCATCATTTCAGCAAGTCTTGCAAAGATCACATGAAGACTTTGTGAAGATCTGGTCTCATGGGTCCAGATCTCCAGACCTCAGTTTTCCAGATCTCGTCTGGACCTCAGTTTGTGCAGATGAGGTGAAGGTCTGGTGCTGGTGTGGTGGACATGTGGACCTTTAAAAATCTGCAGAATACCCTCTCTTTAAAAAGACGAGTCGCTCTGGAGTCCTTTTTTGGCTTCACTTGTTGGTGGTTCTGGTCTCGTTTCGTGTGTCGTGTCCGTCTGTAGCTCCAGACTCTGTTCCTCTGAATGTAGATCCAGCCGTCGTTGCAGCGTGTAAACGGGCGGCGTGCTCAGCTGTCGGCCTCTCAGAGTGACGCTGCTTCACTTTGTGCTGATCTCAAACTCAAACTGATGTTTGTGTTGGATGTGAGACCGACTCTGGATGAACTGCAGGCTGCAGGCGTCGCTTCCTTCCTCCTTTAATGACGTCACGCGTGCTGAGGATTCACCGTGTACCTGCCTTGAACCCAGCTGGAGTCTGGACTTTGCACATCATCACACGTCCGTGGGTTTCTCACTCTCAGCTCATGAATGAATGAGTGGACGGACGGAAGGGGGACAGAGACCCAGGTTTTCCTTCAGCAGGGTTTGAGGGTTCAGCGTAGTTCCACCTTCGACCACATGGGGGCGATTTATGATATTCTGTGTAAAAGCCATTTTCAACAGGGTTTGTGTCAAAGTGAAGCTCTGATCATTCAAACTGAATTATGCTGCTGCACCACATCATTTTATAATGTTTTCAATAAAACTGACTTGAAAATCAGAAAACGTTTCTTTGCTTCATTTCTGACTTTGTTTCACTCGTCTGTGCTGATCTGAGGCTCTTTGATCCTGAAGAGATAAAAGGAAAATAAAGTCTCTCAAACAGTCTTCAGACTCGACCTCTGCTCCCTCTGAAGCTGTAAACCTTCACTCATTCACTCATCTATATAAGCTCTTCACAAACTTTCATTAACATGAAATATTAAAACTAAGAACGAGTCTTAAACTTCAGCCGACCACTCCAGAGAAAAGTCTTCGCTCAAGATGTTCAGAGAAGAGACGCCTGAATGGCTTCAAACCGTCTGTCAGTGGGAAACTAAATTTCTTCTTTAGTTTCTTATATTTAGACATTTTTATTATTTCATGAAATTAAAACTAAACATTTTTCTTTCTCCATTTTAAACTCTAAAAACGACACAGGCATCATTTTTGTCCTCTGATATCCTGAAATGAGACGTTTTTGTGGGCGTGGCTTCAGTGAAGGAAACATGGATCTTTGGATCTGTTCAGTCTCTTTAAAGTTCATCTGAGCATCACATCCTTCATATACAGATGAGGCTCAGGGCCACTGAAAAAAATAATAATAACATCCAAAAAGACTTTTTAATATTTTTATTACTAATATGACTTTTTTTCTCAGAGTAATAAAGAAATTTTAAAAATTGACTTTTTTCCGCAGTGTCCCTGTTCCTCTTCATTATTGATTATTAATTATTAATGAAATGACTCTTCTTTATATCTCAGATTTTTAGCGTTATTTGGAACAAATGAAATCATCAAAGTAAAGCAGAGATGATGAACTCAGTTAACAAACACTGTGCTGTGTTAACCAGGTGATTCATCCACTTTAAACAACGGTCGTTTATCCACGTTTAGTGCTACGGTACTTCCGGTGTATGAGCCTTCAAAATAAAAGTCTTACAGGATACAGACCGTAAGGGTGTTTGAGAACAGACGATGCTTCTGTATCTGATATGATCATTTTTTAAGATCAATTCGACGTTAAAAGTTGCTCAGACTTCAGTTTTTACTCACAGACCATTCTTCCATGACACAGATCAAATCCTTCACTGATGATAAAAATTCTGACAGAACAAATGTTCTGATTGGTTAATGATGTGAGTAAAGCGTGACTCATCAGAAAAATACCCAGAGAAGCTGAATGTTTAGGAAGCGTTTCAACAAAGTCCACAAACACTGCTTCATCTTTTTGTTGATGACAGATTTCTCTTTTCTTTTTCTTCTGTTGTTCCACATTTGATCAATTGGGCTGTTTTGGATTTTTTTCAGTATGTTTTTAGTGAACAAAGATTCTATTAATGCAGAAAACACTGATTTTATAAAAATGAAGTTTACGTACTTCATGCAGGACACAGAAGTCACACGCCCAGCTGCAAACAGCTGACGGCTGATGTTTAAATCACATCCAACCTCACTCGACCAATCACAGCTCATGTACAGCAACAAGGCGGAGTGTTTAAACTTGTCTACTCTCCCACTTTGCTGCTGCGTGATTCATCACCTCCTCCACCCCAGCCTCCTCCACCTCAGCCTCCTCCACCTCAGCCTCCTCCTGTTAAGTTTTCATGTTCTTATCCTGTTAAGTCTGTATGTATGTATTTACCCATGGGGGGGGGGGGGGCACTTTTATTTTTGAACAGATTTTTCATGAAACTGTGGTTCATCTTGATGTGACAGAAGTCTTTAAAACTCATGTATCAAATACGTTTGTCAGTAAAGGGTTAATCCATGACGTTTCCTCCACTCTTTGTCCAACCTTTCAAAATAAAAGACATTCCTGTATCAGGCTCACTGAGTCAGCAGCTCAGACCTTTACCTGTTACAGGTGTGCCCAACCAGCTCCTGGGCCGACGTCTGTTTCATGTTCAAACGTGAAACCGTCCTCGTGTGACCCTTCAGGATTCAAACAGCCTTAAGTCAGCAGGAAGTCAGCAGGAAGTCTGCAGGAAGTCAGCAGGAAGTCCGCAGGAAGTCCGCAGGAAGTCAGCAGGCAGTCTGCAGGAAGTCAGCAGGAAGTCTGCAGGAAGTCTGCAGGAAGTCCACAGGAAGTCTGCAAGAAGTCTGCAGGAAGTCTGCAGGAAGTCAGCAGGAAGTCCGCAGGAAGTCAGCAGGCAGTCTGCAGGAAGTCAGCAGGAAGTCAGCAGGAAGTCTGCAGGAAGTCAGCAGGAAGTCCGCAGGAAGTCCGCAGGAAGTCAGCAGGCAGTCTGCAGGAAGTCTGCAGGAAGTCTGCAGGAAGTCTGCAGGAAGTCCACAGGAAGTCCGCAAGAAGTCTGCAGGAAGTCCACAGGAAGTCCGCAAGAAGTCTGCAGGAAGTCAGCAGGAAGTCTGCAGGACGTCCGCAGGAAGTCTGCAGGAAGTCCGCAGGAAGTCAACAGGAAGTCAACAGGAAGTCTGCAGGAAGTCAGCAGGAAGTCTGCAGGAAGTCCGCAGGAAGTCTGCAGGAAGTCCGCAGGAAGCCTGCAGGAAGTCCGCAGGAAGTCTGCAGGAAGTCTGCAGGAAGTCCGCAGGAAGCCTGCAGGAAGTCCGCAGGAAGTTTGCAGGAAGTCCGCAGGAGGTCTGCAGGAAGCCTGCAGGAAGTCAGCAGGAAGTCCGCAGGAAGTCAGCAGGAAGTCTGAATCCTTGACTTGGATGAGGATCGCTCTTTTTAACTCAGCACAGCAGCTCTGTGTGATTTAATGTGTCGTATTTACAGGATCATAAATCAAATGAAGAGACATGAAATTCATAAATGAAGCAGCAAAGATCCCACTTCCCCTTTATTGCATAGTATCACATGGAGGAAATAAACTCAGTCACGTGACGGGTTCATCACCTCTAAATACAACATACGTGTCTGCTCGTAGTGCAATCAGCGCAGGACTCCCTGAAGCAGCGGTCAAAGGAAACCCTCAGAGCTGGAGAACAGGCTGAAACAGGCTGAAACAGGCTGAAACAGGCTGAAACAGGCACGAAGCGGCGTGGAGGAAGCATAGTGCATCAAAGAGGAGTCGCTTCAGGTCAATAAAAACACATTTCAGACTCACACCTGAGAGATCCTGAAGAGTCACTTTGGTTTAAGGCTGAGGACGTCAGCTGACCTCATCATGAAGGCACCACAGGTTGGCTGTGAGGAATCAGGAGTGACAGGAAACATGATTCAACCGTGCAAAACAGTCTGAGCGAAAACATCAAATAAAACAAATAAATACAGAATCATCTGCAGAAGGTGAAAAGAGGAACTGGTCCTTTAAAAAGCAGGTCAGTAACTAAACCAGCTGCTGGTTACAGAGTGATAGCTGCCTAACGCCACCTACAGGAAACACATTCAGACGCCCGCTGTCTTCACGACCGGACCAGTTTGAAGCCGTGCCCCGTGTCCAGCACGGCCGGAGGAAACCAGTTCAGTTTGACCCTCCGGAGACACCGTAGACACAAGCCACAGAGCCACAGCAGGTTCAGGCCACCACACCACAGCGCCAGCTGCACCAGCGGGTAGGTCACCCGGGGGAAGTACATGCTCCAGTGGTTGGTGACATCACTTCCTGTCGGGAGGTGCAGCGTGTAGTCGCTCCAGTGTTTGGAGACGCCGTAAGCAGCAGAGACCGCTCTTCCCCTCCCCGACCACGTGATGTCGCTGTCTGCGTTGCAGTTGTACTCCACCCACTGAGCGGTGAAGTCCCCGAGCTGCGGCGGGTCCTGATGCTCCACGTCGGTCCCTCTGGCCAGCGTCGCTCCCTGGACGGCCACGTGCATCCTCTCAACGCGCCTGACCTCCTTCACCCACAGCGAGGAGTTATCGCAGTCGAGCACGAAGATGAGGCGAGAAGAGGAGGAGCCGTTTTTCTCCCTCCACCAGTCCAAGAGCTGAGCCAGACCCAGAGTGTCTCCTCCTGACGGGGACAGAGACAGACGGTCAGATCCCTGATGGGGGGCACCTCAGAGTCAGATCTTTTTATCACCCAGAACTTAATCCAGCTGCTTCAGCCGGACCCTTCCTCACCTGCCAGAGCCCACTCCCCTGAGCGCAGCGTGTGCCCGCTGTAGAAGATGACGTAGGTGTCGTGTCGCGGCCCGTCGGCCGTGCGCAGCTCCAGGAAGGATTTGATCTTGGTCTGCAGAGCCTCCAGGGTCATCCCGCTGGTGGAGTAGTCGCAGCCGAACGTCTCGATGAGGTGATGGCCGAAGAAGCGCTGCATGTTGTTCAGCATGCCCGTGGTACGCTTGTTCAGCTCGTTCACCTGGTCAGGAGGCAGCAGCACGGGCTGACCGTCAGGGCTGGGACACGCAGAAGACACGCAGGAGACAAGAAGGAGACACGCAGGAGACACGCATGAGACAAGAAGGAGACACGCATGAGACACGCATGAGACACGCATGAGACAGGAACGAGACACGCATGAGACACGCAGGAGACACGCATGAGACACGCAGGAGACACGCATGAGACAAGAAGGAGACACGCATGAGACACGCAGGAGACACGCATGAGACAAGAAGGAGACAAGAAGGAGACACGCATGACACACGCATGAGACACGCATGAGACACGCAGGAGACACGCATGAGACACGCATGAGACACGCAGGAGACACGCATGAGACACGCAGGAGACACGCATGAGACAGGAAGGAGACACGCATGAGACAGGAAGGAGACAAGAAGGAGACATGAAGGAGACACGCATGAGACAAGAAGGAGACACGCATGAGACAAGAAGGAGACAAGAAGGAGACACGCATGAGACAAGAAGGAGACACGCATGAGACAAGAAGGAGACAAGAAGGAGACACGCATGAGACAGGAACGAGACACGCATGAGACACGCAGGAGACACGCATGAGACACGCAGGAGACACGCATGAGACAAGAAGGAGACACGCATGAGACACGCAGGAGACAAGAAGGAGACACGCATGAGACACGCAGGAGACAAGAAGGAGACACGCATGAGACAAGAAGGAGACACGCATGAGACAAGAAGGAGACAAGAAGGAGAAGAGAAGGAGACACGCATGAGACATGCATGAGACACGCAGGAGACAAGAAGGAGAAGAGAAGGAGACACGCATGAGACATGCATGAGACACGCATGAGACATGCATGAGACACGCATGAGACAAGAAGGAGACACGCATGAGACAAGAAGGAGACAGGAAGGAGACACGCATGAGACAGGAACGAGACACGCATGAGACAAGAAGGAGACACGCATGAGACAAGAAGGAGACACGCATGAGACAAGAAGGAGACATGTATGAGACAAGAAGGAGACAGGAAGGAGACACGCATGAGACAAGAAGGAGACATGTATGAGACATGAAGGAGACAGGAAGGAGACAAGAAGGAGACAAGAAGGAGACAGGAAGGAGACAGGAAGGAGACAGGCAGGAGACAAGAAGGAGACAGGAAGGAGAGGAGAAGGAGCCAAGAAGGAGAGAAGAAGGAGAGAACACGGAGACAAGAAGGAGACAGGAAGGAGACATGAAGGAGACAGGAAGGAGACAGGCAGGAGACAAGACGGAGACATGAAGGAGACGTGAAGGAGACAGGAAGGAGACAGGCAGGAGACAAGAAGGAGACATGAAGGAGACGTGAAGGAGACAGACAGGAGAAGAGAAGGAGACAGGAAGGAAACATGAAGGAGACAGGAAGGAGACAAGAAGGAGAGATGAAGGAGACAGGGTCTGAGCACAGAGCAGGTGTCAGACTCGGTGAATGTTGAAGCTCTGAGCTCAGACTCTACCTGCAGTAGTTTGTGGGGACGACCACAGCGTAGCCCACACAGGTTCCTCCCAGGCTGTTGCCGAGCTCGTGGAAGAGACCGTGGAACAGAGACTCCAGAGGCAGGACGAGCAGGAACAGGCTGATGAAGAGGTTGCTGGAGGCCTGCAGAGAACATTCAATCAATCAATCTTTATTTGTATCCACGAATCTAATCAATAATCAAAGCTGCAAACGGTGAGAAGAAGGCCCCCGCACATGTTGGTGAAGCTTTACGGAGGAGGTTACTGATCAGAAGAGAACAGGAGGAAACAGGAGGAGGTTACTGATCAGAAGAGAACAGGAGGAAACAGGAGGAGGTTACTGATCAGAAGAGAACAGAAGAGAACAGGAGGAAACAGGAGGAGGTTACTGATCAGAAGAGAACAGAAGAGAACAGGAGGAAACAGGAGGAGGTTTCAGTAGTTTCTGTTATTGGTAGATCTCAACATGCTGCTGGAACCGTCATCTAAATATCCTCCCAGGTGAGACTCCTGTGGTCTCGTGATGGATCTGGACTCAGAGGTTCAGGTGTGAACCCTAACCCTACCTGCCAGGAGAGAGCAGCCACAGCCAGCGTGGACAGCAGCGTGAGGAGCAGCAGGCGCTCAGAGATGAGGCAGAAGTGTCGCATTCCTTTGGAGGCCATCACTTTGTCCAGCCCGTTGACCCCTGACCCCTGGAACACGCAGAGCTGCTGGCAGTCGCTGAGCTTGCTGTGAAAGCCCCACACGGTGATCACAAACACCATGTGACAGAAGAACCACAGGAGCCCACAGGCCAGAAAGCCCGGGACCATCAGGTACCACGGATCCAGGTCTGTCAGCTTCCGGCCGGCCAGGGCGATGAAAGCCCCCTCCAGGACCAGGACAGGAAGGAGAGACAGGCGGCGAAGGAAGCCCCGCCACACCAGGAAGGGCTGCCAGCGCTCGGTGACTGAGAGGCCGCTGAAGTAGACGTCCAGCAGAGGGTCGCAGAGGAGCTGGCTGAAGAAGCAGGACAGGGCGAAGGGGTTGGTGCTGATCCCCAGAGACCTGAAGAACAGCACGCCTGTGATCACAGCGAAGCACACCAGGTTTGGAAGAGCCAGGAGAGCCTTCATCCTGAGGGCCACCATCACCAGGCCGAGGGCCACCACCAGAACCATGACGCTGAAAGACTTCTGGATGAGCAGCACCGTGCTGGCGATGGCGAACCCTGCCAGCTCCAGCCGCTCTGCAGAGGTCAGGAAGGCAGGACGGTACCGTGTGCACCCAAAGAGCCGGTCCAGGAGAGCCCACAGAGTCCTCAGAGCCACACTGACCAGCAGGAGCGCGTTGGCAGCCTGCTCCTTCAGGTCGCTCCGCAGGGCGGCGCTGTTCTGGAAACACTGCAGCCCGAGCAGGAAGCCGAACCACAGGTGGAGCAGGCTGAGGCTGACCCGCTCCATGCTGAAGTAATAATACAGCACACCGGACACTCCAAAGACGAGCAGAGCCAGAACCAGGATGAGGAGGAGGACGGGCTCTGCCGTCTGCTCCCAGCGCGTGTACAGGCCCAAACACAGCGCCACCAACAGGTTGAGGCTGGACAGGTAACCGAGCCACCTGACGGAGCTCCACACGCTCACGTCCCCGTTCACCTCCTCCAGCCGGGTCAGCGCGGCGTGCAGGCAGTGGCTGACACAGTACCGGAGGAAGCGACACATGTTGACTGAACTCAAGTCTCCTGAAGCCGAAATCAGACAGTCCGGAGGCTTAAAACGGATCCGTTTGGCGTCTGAGGTCCAAAGACAGCGAACCAAAGTCAGGCTAGTGACCGTTAGCCGTTAGCGGAGCATCATCGTAGCTGCCAAAGGAGGAACAAAAACCCGCCAACACCCTGAACATCGATGTTTCTGCTCCTCTGCTCCTCATCTCACCAACTTCAGCTCAAAGATCAAAGATTACACTCTGTTTTCAACTGTTACAACACTTTAAAAAGTTTGTAGTCCCAGGACCGGCGCCATGACGCTCCCTTTGACTACGGCAAGTGCGGAGGGACCAAAATGCCAAAGTGAACGCAAAAGCAAATGACAAATATCACAACCTAGAAATGAAGCATTTCATCCTAACGTGTTTGGTTTGAGGCGGTTTTTATTTTTAAAGCTTAATCCTCAATCTGACCTTCTCTAAGGTGACCGGGTCTTACTGAGTTTGTTGTTGTTTTTATGGATATTTCTGAACCAGTATAGACTCATACGGTCTGTTCCACTTTCATTTCATTTATTTGTTAACGTATTTGTTTATGTATTTATTACATTTTATTTTGCTGCACTCGTCTCATCATGACTTGATGTATACCTGTGGATTTATTTTACTGCTTTTAGCTGCTTCTTTCGATTGGTTTTCATTGTTTTCTTTTTATTATTATTATTATTATTATTATTATTATTTATTTTTATTTTTTTTTTACCTTTTTTTTATTCCTTATTGTTAATACTAATTTGTTACTTGTATTGCAAAGTGCTATCAGTGATCATTTAATATCTCCTTATTTGTCTCTTGTTTTATTTTAGTTCATGTTTTTTGTTGCCTTCAGTTGCACAAAATCTGTTCTGTATGCTCATCTGTTTATTTCTCTTACTTTTTGATTAAAATAATAATAATAATATATTAATAATAATAATAATAATGATAATAAAATAAATCAATATTAATCACCTTATCTTAACTTGGCTCCTCCCCACAGAGCCAAACGTTGGTTAAATGGTCCTGAAGCTGTTTAATGTTTTATGATCTGAACTGTACTGAAATAAATCAACTTTTACACCCGACTCTTTTTTTATCATTTATTGTATTTTAACACCTAATTTGTTTATAGGTTTGATAAAGCTGGGGGGTATCACACACACCAGGACATTTTAAAACGCTTCATGATTGGCTCCTGCCCACAGCGCCAAACCAACCAGAAGAAGGCGATACGTTTCTCTATCAAAATGCTTCTTTCATTGGTTTTATGTAGATTTTTGAGATACTGCACTGACTGTATATAACAAACTAAATGATTTATTCCAAGCAGCTGGAGACGGCTCTTTGTGTGACTCTTTCATTTCTGTCATGTTTCATGTTCAGTGGTTCTTCTTGAATGAAACACTCTCTCCTGATTGTGAAAATCCAGATTTATTCATATTTTCTGCAGCTGCTGACAACAACAACGACTCGACGACTGGATCCACCGTCTGAAGCACAGCAGCCTCCTCATCCCGTCCGAAGCCGTACGCTAACACTCTGATTGTTGAAGAGGTAACAGCACGACGAACACACACAGACACCTTACAGGTACATTCATTTATAAAAGAGGAATACAACCGGAGTAGAAGCACACATTGTTCGGCATGGTTGGAAATGATGAAGATGATGATGATGAAGATGATGAAACTTTCATGCAAATGGGTCAAAAAAACACTGGAAGACAAATGCACCATTAAATCACAAAACACGCTGCGTCAGAGTCTGAATACGTTTGTTTGTTTGTTTGTTTGTTTGTTTGTTTGTTTGTTTGTTTGTTTGTTTGTTTGTTTGTTTGTTTGTTTGTTTGAATCCTGGAGCGATCAGCAGAGACGAAGGTTAACTGGAGGAGGATGAGGATGGCAACAACACACTGCACAACACCACAACTGGAAATGTTCCTGTTTGGATGAGACAGAAGTGGGTCCATTGTTGGCCAAAGAAGCTGAAGGTTTCCTGTCTGAAGGTGTGTTTCTGTTTCTCCAACAAACAGCAAAGAAGAACAAAGAAGAACAAAGAAGAACAAAGAAGAACAAAGAAGGCACCTTATGTTCTGGCATCACTTCCTGGACTCCCACCCTCATCGTAGCAAAATGGTTCGATTTGGTGGGATCAATCATAAAGTGCCACCGACACTAAACATGTCAACATGTCAGTCCTTCATTCACACAGACAAACCCGCCCACAGCACACACTCCGCCCACTCAGAGAGGCAGCAACACACACTCACCATTCAGCAGGTAGTGTCTCCAGCTCAGACCTTCAGACCTTCAGGTCCCTCCAGTCCGTCGCTCCTATTGCTAAAACCTCCATCATCACCTGCTCAGAGGCTCAGGCTGACAAAAAGGCTCCGTTAGTGCAAATCTCTTCAGTCCGGGGGGGTTTCCCGCTGTGGGGAGCTCAGATATGTTTTCAGGTTACCAAACGGGTCAGAGGTTGAAGGGGGTGTGGCTTACTGCCTCGCAGCGCTGCAACGAATCTTAGCGCAGACAGAGAGAAGAAAGCTGCTCTGAGACACTCGTACCTCGTTACACAAGAACACAGCTTCACGTCAGGAAACTAGTAAAACTACTAACCTACAGACCTACTGACCCACCTACAGACCTACTGACTGACCCACCTACAGACCTACTGACCCACCTACAGACCTACTGACTGACCCACCTACAGACCTACTGACTGACCCACCTACAGACCTACTGACCCACCTACCGACCTACTGTATGCGTCTGAAAATGTTTAAAATGCTACAAACATCCATTTCTTGTAAAAGTTACCCAACCCGTTGGGGCGACGCCTCGTGGGCACGGCCGCACGCGGACGACTCCGCCAGCGTTTGGCGGCTCAGGAGTCGTTTCTCAGGACTCTGCACATCGAGCAGTTTCAGAGGATCCAGCTGCACCGGCGTGACAGAAGCAAGCGTACCAGTCCAGTCTCTCCGCTCCGGGTGGCGTTTGTCTCTCGCCGCCCGCCCTGCCGCCGTCACACTAGCTTATTCAAACAGAGTTCAGCCCGTTGGCGAGCTGGCTTTGATGCCGAGTGCTGATTGGAAGATGAGACTGAAATCAAGGAGGAGGGAGTCTGGATATCTTCATTCACTTTCCAACTTTAAAACCCCCCCAAGATATTTATCAAAATATACCCATCTTAGTGTGTGTGTGTGTGTGTGTGTGTGTGTGTGTGTGTGTGTGTGTGTGTGTGTGTGTGTGTGTGTGTGTGTGTGTGCCCTCTGAGGAACAAGGATTGGAGAAAATAATCTGTAAACTTTGCTCCTTCATATTGTGCAAACCGCATTAGTTTTTGTTTTTTTTGTTTTTTTTTGGGAGGGGGGGGGGGGGGGTAAAATTGGCAGCAAGCACAGCAGGTGAAGGGGGGGGGGGGCAGATAGGGGGCGCTGGTTCTAGCTCTGCAGCAGGATGGGGTCTTCCAGCTCCTGGAAGCCCGGCACCGAGCTGCTCTGGCTCTCCCCAGAATCGGAGTCGTAGGGCGTGTCGGGGAGCTCGGTGAAGCCCCACGCCAGCTGGTCGTCCTCAAACTCAGAGCGCACCTGCACGGGCATGTCGGCGCACTCCTCGTCCTCGTTGGAGTGGAAGTCCTGAGGGATGTAGAGCATCTCAGGGTAGTTGCGTGACACCAGGTCGCTGCTGGTGGCCACACACACCTTCCGGAAAGCGATGAGATGCATGTGGGAATACTTGACGTACTTGTAGCGCTTGAAGCCCAGCGACTCCACCGCCACGCGCCAGCTGCGCATCATGAGCGCGTGGCGGTTCTGGTGGGAGGAGTCCGGAGTGATGATGAGCAGCAGGCCGTGCAGCTCCAGCAGCTCGTGCGCCTTCTTGCAGCAGATCCAGCGCTGGTACGGGGAGGGGAAGTAGGACAGGAGCAGGGAGAAGACCACCACGTGGAACAGCTGGGCGGGCAGAGCGTCGATGGGGTTGTGCAGCTGACGGAGGAACGCCTCCACCGCGTCTCCAGCCAGCTGCAGCGGCTGCTGGAGCTGCAGGTTCAGGAAGTCACACTTGTACACGCTCTGAGGACAGAAAAGAAGCACAGTCAGCTTTTTGTTTCATGTGTTTTCATGTTTGTTTCTCTTTGACATCAGAAGTTTGTCTCTGTGCAGCTGCAGGACGCTCGCCGCTCTCTGTTCCTCCGTCTGCTGGTGGAGTTCACACAGACGGATCAGCCACAACACTTAAACCCCAGCGTGAGTCACTTCTGTGTTTGCTCTGTAATAACCAACCAGCAGTCTGCCTGCTCCAAAGTCACAGACTGAGAGAAGCAGCCGTACCTCCACCGCAGGCACTATGTCGATACCGACTGTCAGGAACTCGTCAAACTTCAGGAAAGGGTTGAAGCAACTTCCCACATCTAGAAGGCGCATTTTTCCCAGCTGAGAGATCGAGCTGCAACACAAAGAGGGAGAACAGACGAGTTTATTATAAAAGCACCGAGCAGGAAGTGCAAAGCAGGGAAGAAGAGCAGCTTTCTGTCCGCTAACAGCCTCCATCTTTAAAGCTGACACACAGACGAAGCCTCCTCACTTCATACCTTCACAAACAACGACTGAAGGAGGAACTTTGACCCTCTGGGTACAAACGTTCAGCAGGAACCTTTTTAACCTTTTGTTTAAACGTGTAGTTTGTATTTCTGAGTTTTTTATATTTTTCATTTCAACCATTTTAACCAGTTAAAGAATCCGTCCCAGTAAACAGTCAGATGGAGAAACCACAAAAACACAACAAGGATCAAATCATTCACCGTCCTGGAAGTTCTGACTGATGAGATCAGTTCTTAGTTATGAATCATCGTCTCAAAATATCTCTGAACTGGATGACCTGGTTGAGTTGTCCTGAGTGAGTCAGCGCGTCGTAGACGTCACGGTTCTCTCTCTGTTTTTGGATCAGCTGGTTTAAAGTCGGTCGTTAAATTTTATCAGAAAAAAATTATTTTCATTAAAGTTGATTTTAAATTTCATTTTTTAGAGTGCAGCAGACTGATGACATCACATTCAGAGGAAGGTTTGTTTTTGGTTCCACCAGGTGACATTTATCAGTTTTACCATCTGACCAGCTGGAGCCAGCTGGAGAGAGGAGAGGAAGGAGGAAGTGAGGGAGGAAAGGAGGAACCAGAAACAGGGAGACCTGCAGGACTTGGCTCCAGTCCACAGCACCACAAGAACCAGAAACTGGTTCAAGGACCAGGATGTTACTGAGCCTCTGAGTTTAGGGTTTAGACTGAAGACTGAATGAATTTCTCCTGCTGTGGGACTGTTCAGTTCAGGTCCTGATCGGACTGAGTCCTGTTTAGACTGAGTCCTGATCGGACTGAGTCCTGATCGGACTGAGTCCTGATCAGACTTAGTCCTGATCAGAATGAGTCCTGTTCAGAATGAGTCCTGATCGGACTCAGTCCTGTTCAGACTGAGTCCTGATCGGACTGAGTCCTGATCAGACTGAGTCCTGTTCAGAATGAGTCCTGATCAGACTGAGTCCTGATCGGACTCAGTCCTGATCGGACTCAGTCCTGATCGGAATGAGTCCTGATCGGACTGAGTCCTGTTCGGACTGAGTCCTGATCAGAATGAGTCCTGATCGGACTGAGTCCTGATCAGACTCAGTCCTGATCGGAATGAGTCCTGATCGGACTGAGTCCTGTTCAGACTGAGTCCTGATCAGAATGAGTCCTGATCGGACTGAGTCCTGATCAGACTCAGTCCTGATCAGACTGAGTCCTGATCAGACTGAGTCCTGATCAGACTGAGTGTGTTGGAGTGTTGGAGCGTTGGAGCATTGGAGTGTTGGAGCGTTGGAGCATTGGAGTGTTGGAGCGTTGGAGTGTTGGAGCGTTGGTGCGTTTGAGCTTACCTGGGGATGGGGGCGTGCGGCAGGGCGCTCACAGAAGCTGCAGTGAGACCAGTGGCGAGCGCAGCACTCTTCTCATCCTTCTCTAACATTCTTTTCATCCCTCCGTCCAAGAAGTACTCCTGACAAACACTGAGGAACCAAAGAAAGCAGACACCGGTGAGTCCAACATTAAAGGTTCAGATGAGTCCGGTTCGACTCTCAGGAGGTCCAAACCGGCGGCCTGAAGGAGGCTGAAGAGACTGAAAACAGGATCCTTTCCTCTTTTTATCAAACGCTACCAAACTTTTAAAACTTTTACCAAAATTTTCACAGATCTTTTATCAGAGTGAGAAAAAGCAAGTGCAGAACTCCCATCAGCTTTAAAATCCCACCATAAGATCCTCCTGGACCTCGAGTCAGTCTGTGTTTCATTAATGACTCCAGAATGAGGAACAAACTGCCAACAGAAACAAAATTCATACAAGACACTGTCAGGGAAAAGAGGAGGGAAAGAGGAGGGAAAAGAGGAGGGAACAGAGGAGGGAACAGAGGAGGAAAAGTCAGGACGGGAAAACCTGAAACAGGAGAGCTAAATGCAGACGCTGTGCACGCAACCAAAGTCTTTAAAGGCTGAAGAGGATCAAACCAAGATCAGACCAAGATCAGACCAGGATCAGACCAAGATCAGACCAAGATCAGACCAAGATCAGACCAGGATCAGACCAAGATCAGACCAGGATCAGACCAAGATCAGACCAGGATCAGACCAAGATCAGACCAGGATCAGACCAAGATCAGACCAAGATCAGACCAAGATCAGACCAGGATCAGACCAGGATCAGACCAAGATCAGACCAAGATCAGACCAGGATCAGACCAGGATCAGACCAAGATCAGACCAGGATCAGACCAAGATCAGACCAAGATCAGACCAGGATCAGACCAGGATCAGACCAGGATCAGACCAAGATCAGACCAAGATCAGACCAGGATCAGACCAGGATCAGACCAGGATCAGACCAGGATCAGACCAAGATCAGACTAGGATCAAACCAAGATCAGACCAAGATCAAACCAAGATCAGACCAAGATCAGACCAGGATCAGACCAAGATCAGACTAGGATCAGACCAAGATCAGACTAAGATCAGACCAGGATCAGACCAAGATCAAACCAAGATCAGACGAGAGATCAGACCAAGATCAGACCAAGATCAGACCAGGATCAGACCAAGATCAGACCAGGATCAGACGAGAGATCAGACCAAGATCAGACCAAGATGAGACCAGGATCAGACCAAGATCAGACCAGGATCAGACCAGGATCAGACCAGGATCAGACCAAGATCAGACTAGGATCAGACCAAGATCAGACCACGATCAGACCGGGATCAGACCAGGATCAGACCAAGATAAGACCAAGATCAGACCAAGATCAGACCAAGATCAGACCAGGATCAGACCAGGATCAGACCAAGATCAGACTAGGATCAAACCAAGATCAGACCAAGATCAAACCAAGATCAGACCAAGATCAGACCAGGATCAGACCAAGATCAGACTAGGATCAGACCAAGATCAGACCAAGATCAGACCAGGATCAGACCAAGATCAAACCAAGATCAGACGAGAGATCAGACCAAGATCAGACCAAGATCAGACCAGGATCAGACCAAGATCAGACTAGGATCAGACCAGGGTCGACCTGGAACTAAACCATTTTAAACCGAGCTCAAAGTGTGCTCACACCGGGCTCAAACGGGGATCAAACCGGGATCAAACCGGGATTAAACCGGGATGATCTGACATCAGTTTTCTACAGACGTGACTCAAACTGTCCTGCTTGTTGTTTTGTTTACTGTTTATTTGTCTGTTGCTTCCTCTCACTCTGATATTTGTTTTATTTACCGTTTATTCGTCTGTTGCTTCCTCTCACTCTGATATTTGTTTTGTTTACCGTTTATTCGTCTGTTGCTTCCTCTCACTCTGATATTTGTTTTGTTTACCGTTTATTCGTCTGTTGCTTCCTCTCACTCTGATATTTGTTTTGTTTACCGTTTATTCGTCCGTTGCTTCCTCTCACTCTGATATTTGTTTTGTTTACTGTTTATTCGTCCGTTGCTTCCTCTCACTCTGATATTTGTTTTGTTTACCGTTTATCCGTCTGTTGCTTCCTCTCACTCTGATATTCGAGCTCTCGTGTCGGGGCAAACTGCACAGACTCAGTCTGAAGTGTTTCTGATTATTTTCAATCATCCTGACATCTTTCCGTCTTTTCTTCTTTCAGTGGAGGAAACATTTTAACCTCTGTGATCTGAGCGCTGAACTCACCTGCGACACCATTCGATGCGGCCCTCTCCCTCGCAGTTTTTGGTCCAGTGGTTGTCCGCTAGATTCTTCATGGCGAGGGCGTACTCGCTCAGCGTCTGCTCGTCCTCACAGTGCTCGCGCCAGATCTTGTCGAAGTCACCCACTGAGGAGAATAAGGTACAATCAGGGCGAGGAACAAGGAGCAAAGGAATGAGTGCAGGCTTGAAGCAGCTGGTTTCATCCTCCGTCAGTCTGACTCCTCGTCCACAGCTGGTAGAGAACATCAGAAACACTCAGCGCCCAACTTTAGACTGAAACACCCTCAGTCCACTTCAGCTACTGCATCTCTGCTCATCTCTGCTCATCTCTGCTCATCTCTGCTCGTCTCTGCTCATCTCTGCTCATCTCTGCTCATCTCTGCTCCTCTCTGCTCATCTCTGCTCATCTCTGCTCATCTCTGCTCGTCTCTGCTCATCTCTGCTCGTCTCTGCTCGTCTCTGCTCGTCTCTGCTCATCTCTGCTCATCTCTGCTCGTCTCTGCCGGCTCAGAGGACAAACTGCTTCTCTTTAATATCAATCAGCACAAAAAGGCCCTTTGAGCACAGCTCTGCAGTGACTGAGACGTTTACGGCCCAAACTGCAGCCCAGGGAGAAATCCCATGACCAGGAGGAGAAAAGGCTTTATCAGATTTTACAGAAATGAAAGCACAACAAGGAGCAGGAGCGCTGGTAAACAGCAGCATGACCGCTGTGATTCAACGCCAAGCCCAGCTGATCATGCTTTACTTATTAACCAATCATGAGGTCTGTTTGCACCATGACTTCTCTGTGCTGCACCGGGCTCCAAAACAAGCAGAGAGGCAAACAAAAAACAGGACTGAACCCGACATCATTAAACATTTAACACCAGGGTTACACTGAGTTTAATTAATCCCAACATTTAACACCAGGGTTAGACTGAGTTTAATTAATCCTAACATTTAACACCAGGGTTAGTCTGAGTTTAATTAATCCTAACATTTAACACCAAGGTTAGACTGAGTTTAATTAATCCTAACATTTAACACCAGGGTTAGACTGAGTTTAATTAATCCTAACATTTAACACCAGGGTTAGTCTGAGTTTAATTAATCCTAACATTTAACACCAGGGTTAGACTGAGTTTGTTTTATTCTAACAGGTTTAGTCTGAGTTTGTTTTTATTCTAGAATCATAAACCTCGTGTTTCTCCTGGAGCTCAGAAATAAATCTCCATCCTTCTCTCACATCTGATTTGGCGTCTCCTGTTTTCTGCTGACAGCTCTGAGATGAGGAGCAGAAGTTTGACTGACTTCAGGCCTCACGTGTTTAATTTAAAGTCACACACACTGAGCACTCTCTAACCCTGACCTCCTTCCTTCCAGAAGGACTAAACAGTTCCCTGAAAAGCGTCTCTGCATGTGTGGGCATTTCTTCCCTCTTTAATCCACCGAGTTTCAGCCTTTCTTCGAGGCACTTTACTCCAAGTACAATCGATTCACTGTGGGCTGAGATCAAGTTTTGTAAGAGCAAACGTCAGTTTCTCCTTCTTCAGGCGCTCTGACAGGAACTCAGACATCAGAGCTCACAGCTCAGTGCTGAAAAAAAAAAAACCCAGTTTGCATCACATGGACTCGTAACAGAGACAGAAATAAGACCTGATGTTCCTCATCCATCAGCTCCACTCGGTTTTACTCGAGCTGTTTTTTTTAAGCTTATTTAAAAATCTTTGGTGAACATCTTGTCTCAGAAACCTCAGCCTCTGGTTTCAGGATTATCTGCTCGTTCTTTGAGGTTATTTAGAGAGTCTGAAAACAGCTTCAGTGTTGACTTTGTTCTTACGTCACAACACGAGCTGTAAATATGAAGAAATCTGTGAAAAAACAAGATGCCTGAAGTAACAGATCTGTTTCTGTACGTTAAATCAAACATCCTGAACGTGTGAAGCGTCCTCGGGGTCTGGGAGTCTCTCTGATCCGTTTCATCCTGGTTCGG
The DNA here is from genome assembly GCA_030710495.1 of Labroides dimidiatus. Taxonomy (NCBI): domain Eukaryota; kingdom Metazoa; phylum Chordata; class Actinopteri; order Labriformes; family Labridae; genus Labroides; species Labroides dimidiatus. Next base: position 34,643,996 of record CM061147.1, read on the forward strand.
TTTTATCTTGTTCACTCTTTAGTGCCGCTCTGTCTCGTGGTTTTAACTGCTGAGCTCCTCAAGGGGGCGTGTTCTATTTTCCTTCATGTCACCGTGTCAGTTATCACTTTTATTATTATTAACAATTTTACAGTTTTCTTTAGTTTTAATCTTGTTTTGACTTTTTATCATTTCCAGTTTAGTTTTAATTTTTTTCATCATTACTTTTAGTTTTTTTTTTTTTTTTTTGGTGATGAGGAGTCAGAAAAATCACTGAGTGATAAAAACACACTGAACCATTTTAAAGCTGTATTTACTGAGGACATGATTCTGTCTGGCTGCTGAGCGGATGGTAAAAAACAAAACGCTGAGTTTATCAATGAAACTAAAGTCATTTTTCCTTGAAGTTCATTAACTGAACTCAGAATACAGTTAAAGTTCGTCCTGGTTTCTCTGTACAGCTTCGTTTTTATTTATATTTCAGGGAACGCACATTTGAATTCGAACATCGTGAACCGTCTTAACAAGTTTTTGCAGTCTGTAAAGTCTACGCCCACTTTGAATACAAAATAAATGTATTATTGTTATTCCCATTAATACTATTATTACTAATAATCAAACAGAATAAGGCAGAAACGTCTACACTTAAACACCTACAGTCTCTCACAGTGCTGGGATGCTTTTAGAGCTGAACAGGTACAGTTTTCATTTACAAACTAAAGGTCTAAAGTGACTCAAGAGGAACTTGTTTCTGAACCACTCTGAGCTGAAGTTCCTGCTTCATGTCTTTCTGTCAGTTTTAACATGTAACATCCAGTTTCCTCATGTAAGCTAACTCATGACCTCCTCCTCAGATCAAAGCAGCAGCTTCAGCCTGGTGCCTGAAAACAAACAGTCTGTTAAACTCGGTTTTTATCTGTTAGAGGAGCTTTAAAGGACGATGACTGATGCAACAGAAACATCAGACAAATAAGACATGAACTCAGTGCGGGTTGAAAAGTTACAGCAGCTGTTTGTTGAGTTAATTCAGAGCCGCAGAGAGTCACTAAACCACAGATGGGCTGAGCTGCTCTGAGTCATGTATGTATGTATGTATGTATGTGTGTATGTATGTATGTATGTATGTATGTATGTATGTATGTATGTATGTGTGTATGTATGTATGTATGTATGTATGTATGTATGTATGTATGTATGTGTGTGTGTATGTATGTATGTATGTATAATGTATGTATGTATGTATGTGTGTATGTATGTATGTATGTATGTATGTATGTATGTATGTGTGTATGTATGTATAATGTATGTAGTATGTATGTATGTATGTATGTATGACAGGCTCAGCTCTCCGCTGCTAGATGGAGTTAACACTCGCTGGTAATAAACAGCAGTTACTGCAGTAGTGTGTGTCTTGTTGTTGTTGTTGTTGTTGTTGTTGTTGTTGTTGTTGTTGTTGTTGTTGTTGTTGTCAGAGCAGCTTTAAAGGCCTCGTCCAGCAGCTCTGCTTCATATGTGGACCGTTAGTTAGCGCTGGAGGCTAACGTTAGCTCTCACAGAAGCCTGTTTTCAGTCAGATTAATGCGGACACAGAGGGGTTTATGGGGGATTTAAAGCTATATGACAGTTATCTGATGGTCTGCAGGGCCACAGAGACCCAGAGGGGCCCTGTGAGGCTGCAGGGCCACAGAGACCCAGAGGGGCCCTGTGAGCCTTCTTACCCTCTCTGTATTTCCTGCGCAGTTTTCTGTGGACGTTTTTCACCACTCCTGACAGCTTCTCCTGCTCCCTCTTGAGCGGAGCCTCCTCGGGGATGGACATGTAGAACACCTCTCTCTGCTTCTCGCTCTCTCCTGTCTCGACATTGTCCCTGAGCTCCATAGCACCGCTCCGCTCCTCCGATGCTGCCCTCCTTCCTTCTCCCTCTCCCGGCTGCGAACGGACCGGCGAACCGGTGCACTGCACCGGCCAATAACGCGCGCGCTGATTGGCTGACTCACAGACAAACCCAGAGAACTGACAGTTCGTTGTCCAATCACAGGTCAGGAAACAAACCCGGCCCCGAGTGCACGCTGTGGGGCGTTCAGGTACACACTGTGAATCCCAAAACTCCTCAGGTGATTTTAACGCTGTGTAACAATCTGGATATTTACTGATTAACCCGTTAAATCCCAGCGGCAACAACGTTTAGGTTTTTCTGGAATCTGTTGAGGTGCAAGTTTGACTTTCAACAACAACAACAACAAAACAACAACAATATTATTATTATTATTATTATTATTATTATTATTATTATTATTATTATTATTATTATTATTATTATTATTTACTTTATTTCATCTGAGCTTTGTGACAGAATCTCGTTAGTAAATACATGAAGTCATTCAATAAATCATCTGTTATTTTATTCATTTAGAATAAGTGGAAGGGAACACTTACCACACTGGCAGATTTGTTTTACTCTTGACAAGCATTCAGGCATCATTCTTGTCTTTTAAGGTCTTGAAATAAGACATTTTTCTGGACTCATCAGGTGAATGTTGCTCATACTAAGTCTAATAAGACTATCTTTGTAAAAATAAGACATAAAGCCTTGCTTAGATTTCACTTCTTACTGTGTACCAAAGTCTTTGATATTACACCAACTGCTCAAACCACGCAGAGATCTTTATGTAAATAAATTATACGATCATTTTAGGGAGGAAAACTAAGAGGGAAACTGCTGAATGACAGAACTAGAGTTACTTGCAGAAATTGTGCAACCAGTCTGACAAACAGGAGTTTAAACAAATAATATGGACCATCACATTTTAAAACTTCGTGGAATGCTTCATTAAAAAGGGGGTGTTGTGCTTTTTTTAGTCTTTATTTTGTCCCTCTGGTGCCCCTGTAGTATCTTTACATGATTTACAGCTTCGATAAAATCCCCCTTTCTCTCACTGGTGTTTAAGAATGGATTCTCCTTTTCTGGAAACCCCCTTCCCTCTGATTGGTCAGCCCTCTGGAGGTTTGTCAGGGGCGGGGCTATGGACAGACCTTGGTGTTTAAGGCCCCATCCCTTCTACATGTCATGAACAAGCCTGAAGCCTGTGCTGAAGAGCTCAAAGTTTCTGTTGATGGAGAATCCTCCAGAGTCTGGACCAGAAAGACCAGAAACCACAAACACACCAGGACAGAGAAACAGACTTTAACAGCATTAAAAACATGTTTACAGCCTGCTTCAAAAACAGCTCTGAAACTCTGATCTCTCTGTCAGCTCACTCTGTACGGGTCATACTCAGTGGTTTATTAAATATTAGGGTTATGTTTTCGTCCAATCAGAGGCTCAGCTCAGCTCATGTGACTGACAGGTGCCCTGTAGCTGTTAGAAAGTCTGCGTCATATCCAAGATGGCGCTGTCCAGTGATTGGCTTCATTTGACTGAATCAGGAACAGACGGTGACGTCACAGAGACGACCTCCACCCAACAACACCCACCAATGTAAAGTTAATAAATCTTGAATAGCAGCGCAGGTGGAGCTTGTTTTGGCCTGGTATCAGACCTGAACCTTCAGATTGTACACAGTCTGTATTCATGGACGCTCAGCAGATCCTTATGTGATGACTCCATCACTTCAGTAAGTCCTGTGAAGCTGGTGAAAATCTGGAACTGTGAACACGTCCATTATGGAACGGCCCTTTTGGCCAAAGCATGGGCTGAATAAACGCCTGTAAACAACCGGACTGTTAACTGACTGAACCATGACAGTGAGGCAGACGCAGAAGGACACGTGTCTTGTTCCAAAGAGAACAAACAGAGAGAAAGGGAACGTTTGGATAAAGGTCTTGAACAGGGTGAATGCGCGTGGTGTTTCTGAGAAGAAGAGCTCAGAGATAAAATCATTAAGATAAAAGAAACTCCACCTGTAACTCTACAAGCAGCTGCTTGATGAAGTCCAACATTTCACCACCAAAACATCCTGGACGGACCCAAACTCAGAAAGGACAAGAGAGGAGAAAACTTCACAAACAGACAGCAGAAAGCCTCGGTGGTTTGAGACTGTGACTGCCTCTCTTATCTCATCTGTTCACTGGGAAATGTTGCCTCCTCTCTAAATCTGCTGTACGGCTCCACAGCCTCAGACTGAGGGAGCCGTCCTAACACAGATCCTCTCTGCAGACTGTATTTATAAATCCTCTGACACCCTCCTGCCAGAACATAACTATCCCTGTCTTCCAAAAATAACACGCAGCACATGACGGTCACATCATTGTTGGTTTTAAGTGAAGCTGCAGGGAGGCCAGCTGTACGCTCGCTGACAGCGTCAGGAGCTGCTGCTGCTGCTGAATGCTTCAGTGTTAAAGTTACCAGAGTAGGAACAGGTGTAAGGTTCAGGTCTGATACCAGGACAAAACAAGCTCCACCTGCGCTGCTATTCAAGATTTATTAACTTTACATTGGTGGGTGTTGTTGGGTGGAGGTCGTCTCTGTGACGTCACCGTCTGTTCCTGATTCAGTCAGATGAAGCCGATCATTGGACAGCGCCATCTTGGATATGACGCAGACTTTGAGCTTGTCAGTCACATGAGCTGAGCTGAGCCTGTGATTGGACGAAAACATAACCCTAACATCAAATGAACCACTGAGTATGACCTGAGTATGAAGAGTATTTGTAGAAAGAACATGGTTCATAAATCCCCGGTCCTGGAACTACTTTAGGTTTCACTGCATCCTTAGCAGAGACAGAAAGTTTGCCTGAGTCGTAATGAGATAAAAACACATCTCAGCCGCTGCGTTTAGCTCTAAAACAACTGACAGTCAAAGTTCATGAGGCAGCAGGTCGGCTGAAGCGTCTCAGTGTCACTACTTTTTATTCTGGAGTGAAACTGAAGACCAGACTGAGCCCGAAGCTTCCTCATTCCTGCAAACTGGGACTGTGAAAAAAGGCTCATTCTTTCAAAATAAAAGAGAAGTCTTTAAGGAAAGGAAATAATCTTTAAACACTGTGAACTGTTTGTGTAAATACTGATTTAAAGCTTCCACACAGAGCAGCTTCATATTTCTGCAGGTCAGATTGATGCCAAACATATTTAACACTGATAAGAGATGAGAGCAGGTTTGATCAGAGAGCAGAGTGAGAGAAAACACACAAACCAGTCTTCAGTCTGCTCAGGATCTGGATGCAGTATTTTTGAAGAGTTTTTACATGATTGAAAATGTCCTTTAGGTCCTGAGTACTGAAGCGGATCAGTGAGTTTCTAGAGTCTTGCTGTTCTTTGAAAGGTGACACCAATCAAACTTTGTAAAGTCAGTTTATAGCAGAGTTTGGTAACCAGCTGTATTCAGTGTTCCTCACAGCCGGCTGCTCTGTGACGCGTCTGATACGTAATCAAATCTTTATTGGCAGAATCAAGAGTCCATTTAAAAGAAAACTAAAACAAAATAAAAACGATAAAACAAATAAAAACAGGGTAAAAACACAGACACACAAAACATCACCAGGATTATAAAAGAGGTAACGCGAGTGAATCCTGTTTCTGTCCAACCAGAGCTCATCTACCTGCTCCAGCCTCACCAATCAGAGCTAACGTAACCTCACTCTACGTTTTACTGACAGACTCTCTGTTTGATCAGATCACTGCAGAATAACTGCTGCATGAGGGAATGAACATCATCGCAGACAGATTAGCCTGTGGTTTAGCCTTTAGCTCAAGGGTTTAACCTTTAGCCTGTGCTTTAGCCTTTGGCCTGTGGTTTAACCTTTAGCTCATGTTTTAGCCTTTAGCTCATGTTTAGCCTTTAGCCTATGCTTTAGCCCATGTTTTAGCCTTTAGCCCATGTTTTAGCCTTTAGCTCATGTTTAGCCTTTAGCTCATGTTTTAGCCTTTAGCTCATGTTTTAGCCTTTAGCTCATGCTTTAGCCCTTAGCTCATGTTTTAGCCTTTAGCTCATGTTTAGCCTTTAGCCTATGCTTTAGCCTTTAGCCCGTGTTTTAGCCTTTAGCCCATGTTTTAGCCTTTAGCTCATGTTTTGGCCTATAGCTCATGCTTTAGCCCTTAGCTCATGTTTTAGCCTTTAGCCTGTGCTTTAGCCTTTAGCTCATGTTTTAGCCCTTAGCTCATGCTTTAGCCCTTAGCTCATGTTTTAGCCTTTAGCCTGTGCTTTAGCCTTTAGCCCGTGTTTTAAACTTAAGCTCATGTTTTAGCCTTTAGGTCATGTTTTAGCCTTTAGCCTGTGCTTTAGCCTTTAGCTCATGTTTTAGCCTTTAGCTCATGTTTAGCCTTTAGCCTATGCTTTAGCCTTTAGCCCGTGTTTTAGCCTTTAGCCCATGTTTTAGCCTTTAGCTCATGTTTTGGCCTATAGCTCATGCTTTAGCCCTTAGCTCATGTTTTAGCCTTTAGCCTGTGCTTTAGCCTTTAGCTCATGTTTTAGCCCTTAGCTCATGCTTTAGCCCTTAGCTCATGTTTTAGCCTTTAGCCTGTGCTTTAGCCTTTAGCCCGTGTTTTAAACTTAAGCTCATGTTTTAGCCTTTAGGTCATGTTTTAGCCTTTAGCCTGTGTTTTAGCCTTTAGCTAATGTTTTAGCCTTTAGCCTGTGTTTTAGCCTTTAGCTAATGTTTTAGCCCGTGCTCTATCACTCTCCTATTGATCTTTCTTCCACTCTTCTGTCCTGTTCTGTCCATCAGTTCAGCTCCAGTGACCATCTCTACTAAACTTCATCAGCTGGCGTGGTGTTGTCATGGAGACTTCAACGTGCTGTAAATCAATCCGGTCCTGTCCGACCCGAACAGGAAGCTCAGAAATGTCATTTATCAATAACCTGTATTGGTGCTGATAATCTGATTAGAAGTTGTGGATCAGGATCAGGCAGAGATCTAGAACAGAGACTTTTTAAAGACCACTCAGAAAGTCCTCACAGAGACTTTGATTCTGACGTTATTCTAATGATCAGGAGTTCAGTCAGTGGAGCTGTCTGAGGATCCAGCAGCTGTGACTCTACAAACCACAGAGTGTTTAATTCTTTATTTCTTTATTTCTTTATTTAAACCAGCTGATCACTGTGAGCTGGCTGCAGGAGGTGTGGATCCCGTCACATTCATCATGAATGGACTCCCCATCAAAACAGAGAGGACTTCCTCTGGCAAATATTAAACCGTCATAAAGTGTCCGTGTCAATGTACTGAACCCAGAGCTGAGACTGAAAACACTCTACGCTCAGTCACACAAACACACTCATGACTTTTATTTACATCTGCAGTTAGCTGCTCCTACAGTTAGCTGCACCTACAGTTAGCTTCATCTACAGTTAGCTTCACCTACAGTTAGCTTCACCTGCAGTTAGCTTCATCTACAGTTAGCTGCTCCTACAGTTAGCTTCATCTACAGTTAGCTTCACCTACAGTTAGCTGCACCTGAAGCTAGCTTTACCTACAGTTAGCTGCACCTAGAGTTAGCTTCATCTACAGTTAGCTTTGTGTACAAAAAGCTTTACCTGCAGCTAGCCTCATCTGCAGGTAGCTACACCTGCAGCTAGCTGCACCTGCAGTTAGCTTCACCTACAGTTAGCTTCACCTACAGTTAGCTTCACCTGCAGTTAGCGTCACCTACAGTTAGTTTCATCTACAGTTAGCTTCACCTACAGTTAGCTGCACCTGCAGTTAGCTTCATCTACAGTTAGCTTCACCTACAGTTAGCTTCATCTACAGTTAGCTTCATCTACAGTTAGCTGCACCTGCAGTTAGCTTCACCTACAGTTAGCTTCACCTGCAGTTAGCTTCATCTACAGTTAGCTTCATCTACAGTTAGCTGCACCTGCAGTTAGCTTCATCTACAGTTAGCTTCATCTACAGTTAGCTTCATCTACAGTTAGCTGCACCTGCAGTTAGCTGCACCTGCAGTTAGCTTCACCTGCAGTTAGCTTCATCTACAGTTAGCTTCATCTACAGTTAGCTGCACCTGCAGTTAGCTTCATCTACAGTTAGCTTCATCTACAGTTAGCTTCATCTACAGTTAGCTGCACCTGCAGTTAGCTGCACCTGCAGTTAGCTTCATCTACAGTTAGCTGCACCTGCAGTTAGCTTCATCTACAGTTAGCTTCATCTACAGTTAGCTTCACCTTCAGTTAGCTTCACCTGCAGTTAGCTTCATCTACAGTTAGCTTCATCTACAGTTAGCTTTATCTACAGTTAGCTGCACCTGCAGTTAGCTGCACCTGCAGTTAGCTTCATCTACAGTTAGCTGCACCTGCAGTTAGCTTCATCTACAGTTAGCTTCATCTACAGTTAGCTTCACCTTCAGTTAGCTTCACCTGCAGTTAGCTTCATCTACAGTTAGCTTCATCTACAGTTAGCTTTATCTACAGTTAGCTTTGTGTACAAAAAGCTTCACCTGCAGCGCTGCAGTGGAGCGTGGGTCCAAACGGTGCTTTCCTGAGCATGAAAGCCTAAAAACCTGGTTTATACTCTTGATAACAGAGTTAGCATCCTCCCATAGGGAATATAGAGATGTTCTTCTGATACGTGCTGTACGTTAACGCCTGTCTTCACTCACTGGTGTGTTTTTTGCCTCTACTTTACTGTTACTGCACTCTGATAGCCTTTCTTACAGCTGTCTTCAGATGAGGTGAAGTAGAAAAGTAAAGGGACTTGAAATCTACTAAAACTAATCATCCACAAAAGTTTGACTTTCACACGTTAGTTCAGCTGATTGGTTGGCTGCTGTTCACCTTCTGTCGTTCTCCCTGAAACCAGAGCCAAACCAAAGATATCAGATAGAGCCCGAAGCAGGCCAGGAAGTCATACTGACGAGCCACCACTAAGAACAGCAGGAACAGAGCAGCGTAAAGCAACACCTTCCCAACGTTTCTGCAGGAAAAAGTCTCTCTCCACCACACAGGTCTCACGTTCTCCTCTGGGTTCTCTGCAGCCGTGAACTGGTAGTCTCCTGGTTCTGTAAGGTTCTCCTGCAGACCGCTGAGGCTCTGTTCCTCATCCAGCGACTCGCTGATGGACGGCATGGGGCTAGAGAGCAGTTTGCTCCTGTTCACAGACGGCCTCCTGCCCACACTGAACCCTGAGTCTTTGTTGAGCTGAGGCCCCGTGTGAACAGCTCTCAGACAGTGCATGTACAGCTCCACCTCATCATCAGAGTCCGAGTCCGAGGAAGCGCCGTCAACGCTTGTTTCACTGTCGTCCAGTTTGTGGTAAGAAAAGCACGAAGCTCTGTCTGCAGAGATGCTTCCTTCCTGGTGTGTGTCCACAGCCTGCAGGGTTTGAAACTCCTCCTCCTCTTCTTCTTCTGTGGTAACTCTCCTCTCCTGCACCTGGTTCAGTGAAGCAGATAAACCATGCTCCACCTGGTTCAGCGAAGCAGGTAAACCATGCTCCACCTGGTTCAGTGAAGCAGGTAAACCATGCTCCACCTGGTTCAGTGAAGCAGGTAAACCATGCTCCACCTGGTTCAGTGAAGCAGGTAAACCATGCTCCACCTGGTTCAGTGAAGCAGGTAAACCATGCTCCACCTGGTTCTGAGGACTTTCTGACCTCTCTTCAAAACACACGGTAACATTTTCTCTGTCCTCGGTCTTCACACCATCCAACTCTTCATCTCCTTGACGCTCCTCATCTTCGTTGCCCTCTATGTGGTTTTCCTCTTGGATCTCCAGAGCCGTGTCAAACTTCACATCAGTGATTGTCTCTTTAAAGTCCCGTTCTGTCTCTTGAGGATCCGTTCTCGTCCTGACGTCTGTCCCTTCTTCCCCTCCAGCCGTCTCTTCGTCCTGACCTTTGACCTGTTTCTCCTCGGGAGCGTTCACAGCTTCATCCTCCGTCTGGTTCGACCGTGTTAACTCCTGCAGAGCATCATCATCCTCTCTCCTGTCCTCCTCCTCCGCTGTTGCATCTTTTTCTTCTGATACGGTCTCTCTCCCAGCATCCTCCAGCTGCTCGCTGTCGTCTTCCTCCACAGCTTCGATGTCCCCTGCCTGTATACTGATCTCCTCATCGTCAGTCAACAGGTTCATCTCATCTTCCTCAACCATCGTCTCCCAGTTTTTAACCTCAGCAGCGTCGGCTGAAAACAAAGCGCTCATGTCTTGGTGTTTCAGTGAATCACTGATCATTTCCTCCTGAGTTTGAGGAGATCCTTGAAGCACTGAGACATCCAGTCCTCCTGAACAACAAGCCGGTCTTTCTAGAGTCTCTTCAGGAGCTGAATCCCCTGAAACGTCCTCTGACGGGACTTCAGCTCTCTGTTTGGTTGCTGTTTCAGCTTCTTCTGTCTCATTGCTCCTGCTTGTCTCCTCTTCAGTCTGATCTCTGATCTGTCCTGAAAACTCAGACGGTTTCAGTCTTTCTAAACTTTCTTGTGTTTCCTCTGCTGTGTTTTGGCGTTGGAGGTGAGGAGTTAAGTCCTTTTCCTGTTCTTCTCTCTGGAGATCTGAACCCTCAGCTAATATTAGCGTGTCCGAGCCATCTGTCCTTAAAGTCCCAGCAGTGTTTGGACGTTCCTCTGTCTCTGCTGGGATGGTTTTGGGAACATGTGAAGAGTTCATGCATCTTTGATTTGGACGTGTGATCTCTCTCTCTGCAGGGTGCAGACTCCTTTCATCCACGCTCTCCGTGTTGAATGATTGAGGAGCGTCAGTGATGCTATCTTCAGTATCTTTTGGAGCGCTGCACCTGATTTCTCTTCGTTCACCATCAACATTCAGAGCTGAATTTCCTCCATCAGCTGAGACGAATGCCTGACGGTACAACGGAGCAACTACAGTCCCAAATGTGAAGCTTTCAGCGCTCGCCGCCGACACCAAAGCTTCCAGTGGTTCCTCTGCAGAGTCGTGTCTGCTTTCATGACACACACCTCCCTGTGGCGTGCTCTCCTCAGCTCCAGGCTCAGACCTGCTGATGCTGCGGCTCTCAGAGGGAGAATCAGAAGCACTCTCACCTCCTGCTGATGCAGACGAGTCAGACCGGTCCACGCTCTCTGATGGTGACTGTGACGTTTCCTGGAGAACATCAGAGACGGACTTAGACTCAGCGTTCAGTTCCCTTTGAGCCTCTGAAGGTGATCCGTCTGGATCATCTGCTCCGTTTCTCTGAGAGAAGTAGTCCCTCACTCGAGCCATGCGTGCAGCCTTTCTGCGACTTCTCCGGCTGCAGCTCCGTCTGCTCTTCGTCTGTCAACAACAAGGATGCATTTATTCCACTTTGTCGTACAAAGCTCTGTAGATTTCATACCTCAGGGTGTCTGTGGGGCCTCAAACCTGACCCTGCTCTACCTTCGCCTGAATTTGTGAAAACACAGTCCTGTACAGAGGTGTTAGACAGCTGTAAACTAAGAGTGATTTCAGGAACAGAAGTGAGAGTGATTATTTTCACCAGTGAACAAACTTCAGTGAAGGAGCAGAAGAGAACTGCAGCTCCACCCTGATTCACTCACCGAACAGCAGAACAAACTGCTTCCTGCTGCAGACAAACACTCCCCCATCCTTCAGACTGTTAGCATTCTTAGCTTACAGCTGCTTAAAGCTTCTGCACAGTGCAGTTTTTCAAAATAAAAGCACACATGCAGATCTGAGGGGCCTCCTGTCTGCAGGCCTTGAATAGCACACAGTGTCCTTTAGGTGTACAGAACATGATGTTACCCTGCTGCGACTCGACCCTGGTCATGTGACATTCTTTCAGACAGTGTAGCAGGGTCATGCTAATGTTTCTGCTCCTCCTGTAGCTCACTCATCGTCTGAAGCCCCTCATCACACACACAGACTTAAATAACTTCATTTTCAGTCCACCTGAGCTTCAGCCTCAGACGTCTGCGTCTGCAGACTGAATCAGTGTTTCAGTGAAGCTAACGTGTTTCTCTCACCGGTGAGAGCTGCTCATCTCCCTCTGATGTCCCCGACTGATCATCAAACGTTTCCTTCACCTTCACAGCCTCTTCCTCTTCCTCTTCCTCTGCCTGTCTGCACACATCTGCAAACACATTAAGAAGTGACATAAATGTTAAGGATGAGCTCCTGCAGCCATGTTGTTAATGTCTTCATCAGGACCAGAGGAGTCAGTGTTCACCTGTTCTTCTCTTCTCCTGACACGGAGCCTCGACTGCTGACATGTTTTCCACTGACGGGAAGATCTGACTGTCCATCGACAAAAGAAGAAGAAGAAGTCTGATTGAATCCAGGAGTCCCAGACGTTACTACATACATGTTTACATACATGTTTACAGACATGTTTACAGACATGTTTACAGACATGTTTACAGACATGCTAACAGACATGTTTACAGACATGTTTACAGACATGCTAACACATACTCATATGTTGTAGAATCCCTGGATCAGTCTGTGGACTGATCAGAACAAGCACAGCATGTGACTTGATTTCTGTAACTAACTGTGGTTTTGTTCTTCAGTTTAAAAGTAAAAAAGATTTTCCCCACTGCTCCTTCCTAAAGTAACCAGTTTATTTAACTGCTTAATAATCTCAACATGGTTTGGGCCTTTGACACACGACTGAAAGTAAAACCTGATCCAGTGTTTCTGTCTCATTTTGAGTAAAGACGTTTTTATCAGATATGAGCCTCGTCCAGCTGACAAGAACAGAAAAAACGTCTGATTTAAAGATGTTAAAAAGGAAAAACGATGCCTGAACTCCATGAAAACAAATAATTAAAACGTCTTATTACAAGAAACTACACAAGTATGGTTTTTATTAATTTTTCTTTTTTTTTTTAAGCTTTACAAATAATCCACCGGATTAGATTTTAGTTCTGAAGTGTAGAAAACATAATCCGGCACATTTACAGGCCCCCACAAAAATGTGTCTTTTTTTATCAGGTTACAACAGCCAACATTTTTGAATCAGCCAATCAGCACTCTTGGTCTGAAGCGTTCTTTCATGGCTCAATCAGTAAAAACCATTGACTGACAAAAAAAACGAAACAAACCATCATTGCTCTTAGTTTGAGACAAGGGCACCACAAAAACTGCTCCCCCTGGTGACTGACTGCAGTATAGGTCATAAACTGCTCCCCCTGGTGGCTGACTGCAGTATAGGTCATAAACTGCTCCCCCTGGTGGCTGACTGCAGTATAGGTCACAAACTGCTCCCCCTGGTGACTGACTGCAGTATAGGTCATAAACTGCTCCCCCTGGTGACCGACTGCAGTATAGGTCATAAACTGCTCCCCCTGGTGACTGACTGCAGTATAGATCATAAACTGCTCCCCCTGGTGACCGACTGCAGTATAGGTCACAAACTGCTCCCCCTGGTGGCCGACTGCAGTATAGGTCATAAACTGCTCCCCCTGGTGACTGACTGCAGTATAGGTCAAAAACTGCTCCCCCTGGTGACTGACTGCAGTATAGGTCATAAACTGCTCCCCCTGGTGACTGACTGCAGTATAGGTCATAAACTGCTCCCCCTGGTGGCTGACTGCAGTATAGGTCAAAAACTGCTCCCCCTGGTGACTGACTGCAGTATAGGTCATAAACTGCTCCCCCTGGTGACTGACTGCAGTATAGGTCATAAACTGCTCCCCCTGGTGACTGACTGCAGTATAGGTCATAAACTGCTCCCCCTGGTGGCTGACTGCAGTATAGGTCATAAACTGCTCCCCCTGGTGGCTGACTGCAGTATAGGTCATAAACTGCTCCCCCTGGTGACTGACTGCAGTATAGGTCATAAACTGCTCCCCCTGGTGACTGACTGCAGTATAGGTCATAAACTGCTCCCCCTGGTGACTGACTGCAGTATAGGTCATAAACTGCTCCCCCTGGTGACTGACTGCAGTATAGGTCAAAAACTGCTCCCCCTGGTGACTGACTGCAGTATAGGTCAAAAACTGCTCCCCCTGGTGACTGACTGCAGTATAGGTCATAAACTGCTCCCCCTGGTGACTGACTGCAGTATAGGTCAAACTGCTCCCCCTGGTGACCGGCTGCAGTATAGGTCATAAACTGCTCCCCCTGGTGACCGACTGCAGTATAGGTCATAAACTGCTCCCCCTGGTGGCTGACTGCAGTATAGGTCATAAACTGCTCCCCCTGGTGACTGACTGCAGTATAGGTCATAAACTGCTCCCCCTGGTGACTGACTGCAGTATAGGTCATAAACTGCTCCCCCTGGTGACTGACTGCAGTATAGGTCATAAACTGCTCCCCCTGGTGACTGGCTGCAGTATAGGTCATAAACTTTACTGAGTTATTACACCTGGTTGAGATGTTTCTCTCCTCTGTGTGCTGTGGTGATATTTAGATGTTTTTGGGCTTCGTTGTGTTCAGGTCCTCTTTTGCTGAAAAGTTTCTTCTTCGTTAGTTATTAGAGGTTAAAAACAGGGTTTAACGTCTCGTTTAACGTCTTCTGAAACAGACTGTTGCAGCTTCGCTGTCGTACAGAAATGTACAGGAAGTCTTTCCTTCCACAATCAATAACTCTGTATAACAGCCACCTCTGACTTGAAATCCATAACTTCATACTGTTTTTACTTTTACTTTTTAACCCGGTCATAGTAATTGCCACCTATCAACTCTGAAGTTTGTTGCTACTTTTACTTATTTATTTATCTGTTCCAAAACAAACCACATCTTTTTGCACATTCTGTTGTAGTTATTGTATATATTTTTTGTATTTTTCTTCATATTGTCATTCTATATTGTACAGTGATTTTATATTTTGTATATTTTTTATATTTTATACTGTTTGCTGCTGCTTCAAAAGAATTTCCCAGCTTGGGACAAATAAAGTACCTATCTTATCTTATCTTAACGGTGATTGACAGCTGCTGTTCTTCTGAAGTGTTTTCAGGAACAGTAAAATACGTCAGGAAGGAGAGTTAGGAAGAGATTAGAATGCTTTGTCACCCGCCTCCACTCGGACTCTGGCGCCTCTGACGGAGGTTTTGTGGCTTTAAACCATACGTTGGTAAAGGCAGAGCCAGCTGTCCAGTCTATAGACAGTCTGTGGTTAAACTGGTGGTATCCTCACCTGACAGCCTTCAGGCAGCTTTTCCTCTTCATGTTTTCCCTCTGCGGTCCTTCCACCTCCTCCTTGGCTCTCTGGCTACAGAACAGAGTGTAGTTCCTGCTGTCATTGTTGGCCCAGAAGGTCCCGACTGGAGTCTCGTACCGCAGACAGAAGTCCACCTTGGCCCCCTGCTCCCTGAATGGAGGAACTAACGTGAGTCTGAATGAGAAGCAGTCTATCAGACCCTCACTGGACCCCGGGATGTACTCAGCCAGGAGGTCGAAGTGTGTGGACCAGGAGTCCAGAGAGGTTCTGACGTACACCGCCTTGTCGAAGGAGATGTTGAGCACACGGATCACTCCTCTCAGTATCGTCGTCCCTGGAAGTAACTCGACGCTCTCTAACTCCACTTTCTGATCCCGCACTTTGGCAGACAGCTCCTCAGCTGACAGAGGAAGCCAGAAGTTGGAGGGAGAAATGAAGTATTCCTCTGAATCGTTCTCTCTGCCCTCACTGGAGTCGTAGTTTGGCAGCTTGGGAACATCCCAAATGTCAAACTCCTTCACTTGCACCAAGCTTAGGCCTGCGGCGTCTGCAAACGACACCCTCCTGGATCCACACAGAGGCGGCACAAGCTCCACATCCTCGTCACTCAGAGAGCTCTTTCTGCGTGGGAGAGGAGAAGATTTCGGCCTGATGCCGATCACAAAATCCCCCTCATCTTCGTCCACGTCCAGCGAGCCGAGGACAGGCACCTCCAGGAGGTTACAGGCCCCGGAGGGTCTCAGCTGTCCGGCCAACTCCATGGGGCTCCCGAGGAGAGTCAGCGGGGAGTGAGCTGCTTCTGGCAACTGACATTCAACATGCTCTGACTTAACAGATGGAGTCCAGTTACAGATGACATTGTTGCAAGGGCCAAAGCTATAAATAGGAGAGAGGAACCTTAAACTATGTACAGTAGTCGAACTTCAGGAGGAGAATATTCCCCTCTGGAGTTCTTCTGTCGAACGATCCAAAAGAAAAGTTCCAGTGGTTCCAGTAACAGACTTTTACCTCATTTCTGTGCAGAGAAACACATTTCAGGGCTGAGATTTCAGCTGAAGTTGAAGTAGCTCCTCTGCTGTAGTCTCAGTTTAACTTCACCCCCACAGAGTTAGCTGTATAAAAGCACGAGAGCGACTGTGGAAAGGGTTCATGTTCTGCTGTTTTTGGGCCACATTGTGTCACAGAAAGATTTAAAAGACAACAGATGACCTTAAAACCTGTTTAATCTGTTTGTCACATGCTTTCATTTGAAGGTTTCTTTATTCTTGTTGAGGTTTCCTTCATTTCCAGAGTCATCGAAGTCACAGCAAGTTTGAGAAGCATTAAGACACAGAAACAGAAACAGTTTCTCAGTCTCTGTGGTCAGGGCAGTTTCCCAGTAGAACCAGTGAAGTGACCACTGGCTGTCCTCAAAGTCCCTTCAAGACCTCATGGCTTTATTTACATAACTGTCCAATTGTATGTAATTGCCCATCCATCCGTCTGTCCGTCCGTCCATCCATCCATCCATCCATCCAGCCATCCGTCCATCCATCCATCCATCATCCATCCATCCATCCATCCATCCATCCATCCATCCATCCATCATCCATCCATCCATCCATCATCCATCCATCCATCCATCATCCATCCATCCATCCATCCATCCATCCATCCATCCATCCATCCATCCATCTGTCTGTCCATCCATCCATCCATCATCCATCCATCCATCATCCATCCATCCATCCATCCATCCATCCATCCATCCATCCATCCATCCATCCATCTCATCTTCTATCCCTCTTATCCTGTTCAGGGTCATGGGGGTCTGGAGTCTATCCCAGTTGTTTCAGAGGCGGGTCCACCCTGGACTGGACTGGTATCGGGTCTTCTGCTAATAGAGCAGATCCCACTGAAGAGACCTCCTCAAAATCTCATCCTTGATCCAGATGTTTGTAACTTTGAACTAATCTCATGTCTTAAACTTTGCGTTGATTTGTCTGAGCCCGGCCTGATGTGAGCAGAGACTTGAAAAGAAGGACTTCAGTTAATGATTCACCTTCAAGCCGTATCTAAAGAATTAGCCTGAGTAAAGTTATGCTTTGTGTTTATTCTACTTCCTGTGTTTATCTGAGCGTTGTATGTCCAGCTGGGTAAAGTGAAACTTTAATCTCACCAAACAAACAGAGCAGGTATTTTAAACCTCCTCATTTGATTGGTATAAAGGAGTGTGTTCTCTGAGGAGGGAGCCAAACGTCTTTGGTAGAAGACGTCTGACATCAGCAGAACAGAAATGGCTCCAGCAGTGAAGCGCCTGCGCCCTGACGAACCCTCAGAGGACACTAACTTCCTGGACAAACCTGCGCCCTCTTACGTGGCTTTGATATCCAAAGTCCTGCTGACCTCCTCTTCTCTAAAGCTCAGCCTGATGTCCGTCTACAGAGCGATGGAGGAGCAGTTCCCCTTCCTGAGCAGACGCCGTCCAGGCTGGAGGAACAGCGTGCGGCACAGCCTGTCTGTGAACGAGTGCTTCGTGAAGGTGAGTCGCTGTGAGGACGGCCGGGGTCATTACTGGGGCGTCCATCCGGACTACCAGGGAGACTTCCAGAGAGGGAACTTCAGGGTGTTCAGGAGGACCAGGAGGACCAGGAGGAGGAGGAGGAGATGTGACACAGCAGAGAGCTTTCTGAGACCGTATGAGAGGAGACCTTTGTGCTGGGAGGAGCCACGATGCCCTCTACAGGATCCATGGAGGTATCAGACCCCTCACCTTCAGACTCTGAATGTGAGCTGGGTTCAGTCCACCACACTCAGACTGCCAGACTCTAACAGCTCAGCTGCAGCTGCAGGAAGGCCTGACAGTGAACCCGTGACCTGCAGACCCCTGAACGACTTCACAGGCATGTCAGAGTCACATGACCGGAGGGTCGTGACTCCTGGCTGCTGGTGTCTCAGAGAGCTGATGAAACCCCTCGAGTACAGAGTCTAGATCCACCCTGAACCTTCTTCAGGAAGCATTTAAATCATTAAAACAGGCTCACACCACGCAGGACATGAACAGGAACAAAGAGAAGAATCACTTCAGTCCCTCCAAAGGGAACATGAGGACGGCTAAAAACTGATCCAGCAGGTGGCAGAAAGTTACCTTGATAAGAAACGATCCTGCTCAGAGCTCATCCTCAAAGCCTTTAAATCAAACGCACCCTCTGCTGCATGAAGGATGAAAACCTGTCAGGATGATTTCATTCTTCTCAGAGCACAAAAAAAAAAACAAAACTGTGTTTTTATATTTGATTCTGTTCTTAAAGTTACAGACTGAGGGTCAAAAACTTTATTATAAACTATAAAACAATAAAACTACAATATATACAGAATAAAAATATGTTCAAATATGTTCAAATGTTTTTTCAAAGCATGAAAAGAAAAATTTGTTGATGGAATCACCAAAAACCAGTTTAAGTCTGTCCTGTTTGGTGTTGGTGCTCAGCAGCCTGAGCTGCTCTGGACGTGTCTCTGACTTTATGAACAAATTAAAAACACTGAGAGGGTTTTTATTTTCATGCTCTAGAAAGAATAAAAACACTTCAGTAAACATCTGAACACAGAAGCAGCGTGTGGAGGAGCTGAACGCTGCGGTCTCATGAGCCACAGGATTAAAACACAAGAAGCTTTTACATGACGCCTCTTAAAAGAGTTATATTTAATTTTTATGTATTTTTGTTGTTTGGTTGTTTAGTCGTGTTGTTGTGTTTGTAAATATGTATTCATGGTTGTATCTGCTGAACGTTGGGTGCATATTTATCTCCTCCTCAGAGTAAAACACTTTAACCTTTATCTGTATTTAAAGTCAGTAATAAATGAAGTCATAAACAGCAGTCTGATTTTTCCAGGTTAAAATTCTCTTCATATTTTCATCTTTAATTTGCACTGAATGTATTTTTTGTTTTTGTCAGTTTGGAGGCAGATTGTTGTCATAAATTCAGGGTTTGATTCCAGGACTGTGCAGCTTCACCTCCTCTACACGTGTTCACATCATGGACTGAAGGATTCATGGACGTGTTCTCTGTGACGTCACCGTCTGTTTCTGAAACAGAGTTTTGAAACAGATTGGTTGGAGCGGCCATATTGGACATGGGGCGGGCTTTAAGTCTCCACACTAACAGGTACAGGGCGCCTGTCAGTCACCTGAGCTGAGCGACTTTATCCTCTAGATTCAGCCCCTGTGCAGCGCCTGCTGTTAGTGAGGGTAACTGGAGTTGATGTGGACTTTGAACTGGAACAGAACTTTGATTGACGATGTATCACAAGTCCACAAGTCCACAAGTCCACAAGTCCACAGGTCCACAAGTCCTCAAGTCCACAAGTCCTCAAGTCCTCAAGTCCACAAGTCCACAACTCCACAAGTCCACAAGTCCACAAGTCCACAAGTCCACAAGTCCACAAGTCCTCAAGTCCTCAAGTCCACAAGTCCAAAAGTCCTCAAGTCCTCAAGTCCACAAGTCCAAAAGTCCTCAAGTCCAAAAGTCCAAAAGTCAACAAGTCCACAAGTCCACAAGTCCACAAGTCCGCTGAAGTCCGCTGAAGTCTGCATACTGAGAAACAGTTCACGTCCAGTCATATCACCGTCTGTGGCTCAGTCACATCGATGACATTTGACTCGAGTAGAAGTAAAAGTTCCCGTCTTCAAATCTACTGAAGTCAAAGGACAAAGAACATGACTGAAAATGTCCCTGAAGTCCTGAGACCTGAAGCGGATCAGTGAGTTTCTAGAAAGTCTCTGAAGTTTCTCTTTAGGATGTTCCTCAAACATCAGGGACAAACAGCTCTCTGCGCTCGATGTCACAACGCTCAGGAGCTCTCTGAGTGTCTCTGAGTGAATCTGACATTTCTAATCACATGATCTACATTCATAACAGCTGTTGGTTTACTAACACTGGTTAGAGGGAAAAATCAGTTACATTTCTGTGACACAGAGAATTCAGAAAAACCTAAAAAAATGTTAATGGAAACCTCGAAATTAAAAAAAAAAACTAAAATTTGGATAAAAGTTTTTACAGTCTCATGAGGAAGTTTTTTTCAGAAGTTTGGAAATTTAAGTTTATCACAAAAGTTCAACGGAAACGGAAAAGTTCAGTGAAGGCATCAGGAAGGCTGTGAGTGGCTCAGAGCGCAGCAGGAGGGAGGGGCTTCAGGACGACCACAGGGGACGCACGTCATTTTAACACCTTCTGTCCTCGTCTGTTGACAACATCAGCGACAGCAGAATGAGGGTTCAGCTCTTAAAATGTTCGGGGTATCCATGGTTACCACGCCGAGTCATGGCCGACGTACTTCATGGAAGCTTCAGAAACATTTTATCTTATCTAAGGAGTGAAATGGAAACACAGCTTCAGTCAGGATCAGAGCTCACAGCTCAGCTGTGTGCAGCTCAGGGTGGAGATGCTAACAGCTCGTCTCAGCAGTCAAACAGAACAAGAGCAAAGTGCACAGAGCTGCAGCACTTTGTGGGAGCCTGAAGAGCCTGAGTGTGATTTAAAGCTTGAGACTGAGCAGGTGGTGAGATGATGGATGCATGATTCATGGTGTCATCTTCACCTTCATCCTGCACTCTGAGGCCAGTTTCAGGCCGTGATCAAACTCTCACCTGTCTGCTTGATCTTTGGTGTATCCGTCTGTTTTTATTGGTCCTGGTTTCTGGCTCCTGGTCTGGGCTGCAGGTCTCCCTCTTTAAAGACTTCTGACTCAGACCTCCGGCTCACCTGCAGGATGAAGAGACACAAAGGTCTCCTGCTCTGAAGAGTAAACTACAGAAACAATAAACCTGACTTTGAGAGGGCGTGGAGAGGTGACAGTGCAGACGCGTCTGGCTGAGTTGAAGTCCTCTCAGGTTTTGTCTGACGGGCTGAGCTGAGCTCAGACCCCCTGGGCTCTGCTGCATTTATAAACAGCCCAAATTAAAACACTTTTATTTGTTTTGAACAGATGCACTGATGTGCTCTTCAGACGGAGGTGCAGACAGGACTGTAAATAGCTCTTTGATAACAGTTTGACAGCCGTGTAGCTGCAGAGCTCTTCAGAACTTACTGCACATCTAAATAAAGTCGCTGAAGACTAAACTTGGACCATCTGCTCAGCCATGAAAGACGATAAGACGATAAATGAGGCTCGTTTCAGGCGTTTAACGCCTTTTTCATTGTGTACGTCTGATTATTGGACAGAGAGACGTGATGTCTGCTCTGAAGCTCCTCTTGGACGGAGCAGCTTCCTGTTCTTTCTTCATCTGATGCTACAGAACATGTTCTACCTTCATGTTAGTGGAGGATCCGTGTGACCGACCTGCTTTATGACTCCAGACACGTTAAAGAGGAGACAGGGAGTCATACGTGAAGCAGATCAGGTCAGAGATGTTCTGTGTGTGTGTGACACACAGACTCCTCCCCCTCAGGTAGAAACACAGACCCGTGGTCCTCTCCCAGCCTCACTTCAGACTGCCTGACGTAGAGACACCAGCTCATCCTCTGCTCATCTCTCAGGTACGTGCACTTTTCACACAGATACAGGAAGTTCTGCTCGCCTCCTCTTTGGGGTTTGACGTCTCTGACTCTCAGCTGGCCTTCTGTTTCAGCCTGACATCTTCTGCTTCTTAACTCAGCTCAGCATCACTGTACGAGATAACTGATCAAAAAATGAGCATTTAGAAATCCTGAGAGCTTAAAACCTGGCAGAGAGAAACCTGATCAAAGCTGTTTTAATGTCAGTAAAAAGAGTCTCATTAGACTCAACGTGAGCCTCATTCAGCTGAGGGTCAGAAAAACGTCTCATTTCAAGATATTAAAAAACAAAATGACTGAAATGATTCAGACCTGATTAGTTTCTTGTGTTTCATATTTTCTCATTTATTTTTCTTTTTCAGTTTCTTCTTATGAATCGTTTTGTTTTTTCTGGACTTGTCGGCTGAATGTGGATCAGATTACGTCTAATGAGACCATTTGAACTAAAACCAGACAGAAACTCTTGATTTATGATTTTCCATTATTTTAGTAATAATTCTCTTATTATTAACACAGTGATTCATGTGCTGCTTATTATTATTATAGAATCATGTTGTGAAACCAGAAACTAAAAGAATGTGTTTGTTCTCACAGCGTTTGCTGATTTTTAAACCAATCAAAGGCTCGTTTTTGTCGTTTTTGAATCTTAATTTAAGACATTTTTCTGGACTTATCAGTTGGTTTTGTCTCATATTAAGTCTCATAAAACAATTTTACTAAAAATCAAATAAACTCTGGATCAGATTTCAGTTTATCATTTACATGATAAACTTCATTCTCGGTGTAATTCATATTTCTACAAATTAAATCCTTCGTTAGAGGCTTGAAGCAGGATCCATCGCAGCAGCTTCAGGTGTTTCTGTCTGCGTGTGTTTCAGTTTCTCACATGTGAAGATATTAAACCCTAAAACCTGCAGTGTTTGTTTGCAGTGAAGGAGACGGAGACGGAACAGACCCTCCAGTCTCTGATCAAACTGGTCTGAGTTTGGATGATCTACATACAAACACACAACAACAGTTATATTTATATATTATACATGTAATTATCTTTATAATGATAAAAACTAAAACACCTGCAGGCAGGTAGATTTGTGACTCTTTATAGTTTATGTCTCTAAATCAGGATTTATTGTGCAGAAACATTAATTCTGCTTTTTTCACTTGTAGTTAAAGTTTATATCACGGATGGTTTCTCTCTGTTCTAATAAAAATCCACCGAGTGTTTGAGTCCCGTTCTTCAGTAAATTTGTCTTATTGGACATAATTGTAGTAATTAAAGTCGTCTTTATTTGCTCTTTATTTGGTCTTTATTTGGTCTTTATTTGCTCTTTATTTGGTCTTTATTTAGTTTGGTTTAGTTTAGTTATTGTAATTTTATCACTCTGCAGCACCGTTGGTCTGAGAGGACTGAAATTTCATTCATGCCGTATGTTGAGCATGTGAAGCATATTTGACAATAAAGTTGACTTTAGCTTTTTTTTTTTTTTTTTTTTTTTATAATCTAAACCAAATGAACCTGAAACATCCAGAAAGTGTCTCAGTTCAAATGTAGAAACACAGAAACAGAGACAGAAACAGAGACAGAAACAGAAACAGAGACAGAAACAGAGACAGAGACAGAAACAGAGGCAGAGACAGAGACAGAAACAGAGGCAGAAACAGAGACAGATCTGTGTGTTCAGATTCTTGCATCCAGAGTTTGTTCTTATTTTAGGAAACTTGAAAAATGTCTTCAGATTTTGAATCAGTTCAGAGGAGTTTTTTGTCTTTTAATGTCCTGAGAGGAGACATTTTTCTGGCCCGGTCAGGTGAGCCTGGCAGTGAGTCCAGTTAAACCCGTCCTCACTGAGACATGAAACCTGCTTAGTTTCCGTCAGCTGATTTGAAGCACTGCCTGCTGTAAATCTTCTCTGGATTAAATCTTCATGTTTGTGGGGATGGAGCTCGTCTCTGCCGCCTGTTCAGTGTTGAACTCTTCCAGCTGATGTTTTCTGGGCTCCTCTCCTCAGACCCTGAGCGGTGATGCCTGAGTCTCCTCTCAGTCCTCCAGCCGCCCGTCAGACTCCGGCCAGCAGCCTCCTCAGCCACACGGAGAGCGGGGCGGGAGAGGGAGCAGCTAACGGGGACTCCTGCCGAGGGTTCAGTGGAGACAGGTGGCACCATCAGCAGGTACCCTCATCCTTTACATCCTCCTCCTCCTCCTCTTCATCTTCCTCCTCTTCCTCCTCCTCTTCATCCTCCTCTTCCTCCTCTTTTTCCTCCTCTTTTTCCTCTTATTCTTCCTCCTCCTCCTCCTCTTTTTCCTCTTTATCTTCCTCCTCCTCCTCCTCCTCCTCATCTCATCCTCCTCCTCTTCGTCCTCCTCTTTCTCCTCCTCTTCGTCCTCCTCTTCCTCCTCATCTTCATCCTCCTCCTCTTCGTCCTCTTCATCCTCCTCTTCCTCCTCTTTTTCCTCTTATTCTTCCTCTTATTCTTCCTCCTCCTCCTCCTCCTCCTCCTCCTCCTCCTCTTTTTTCCTCTTATTCTTCCTCCTCCTCCTCCTCTTTTTCCTCTTATTCTTCCTCCTCCTCCTCCTCCTCCTCCTCCTCCTCCTCCTCTTTTTTCCTCTTATTCTTCCTCCTCCTCCTCCTCCTCTTTTTTCCTCTTATTCTTCTTCCTCCTCCTCCTCCTCTTTTTCCTCTTTATCTTCCTCCTCCTCCTCCTCCTCTTCCTCCTCCTCCTCCTCCTCCTCCTCCTCCTCTTTTTTCCTCTTATTCTTCCTCCTCCTCCTCCTCCTCCTCTTTTTTCCTCTTATTCTTCCTCCTCCTCCTCCTCTTTTTCCTCTTATTCTTCCTCCTCCTCCTCCTCCTCCTCCTCCTCCTCCTCCTCCTCCTCCTCTTTTTTCCTCTTATTCTTCCTCCTCCTCCTCCTCCTCTTTTTTCCTCTTATTCTTCTTCCTCCTCCTCCTCCTCTTTTTCCTCTTTATCTTCCTCCTCCTCCTCTTCCTCCTCATCTTCATCCTCTTCCTCTTCTTTCCTCTTATTCTTCTTCCTCCTCTTCCTCCTCCTCCTCCTCCTCTTCCTCCTCTTTTTCCTCTTATTCTTCCTCTTCCTCCTCCTCTTTTTTCCTCTTATTCTTCTTCCTCCTCCTCCTCCTCCTCCTCCTCCTCTTCTTATTCCTCCTCTTTTTCCTCTTTATCTTCCTCCTCCTCCTCTTCCTCCTCATCTTCATCCTCCTCCTCTTCTTTCCTCTTATTCTTCCTCCTCCTCCTCTTTTTCCTCTTATTCTTCCTCCTCCTCCTCATCTTCCTCCTCCTCCTCTTCTTTCCTCTTATTCTTCATCCTCCTCCTCCTCCTCATAAGCAGAGAGAAGGACAGACACACAGACATCAGGGGAAATACAGCAGCGTCTTATTGGACGTCCTCTGACAGGAGAGCTGGAGCTCTGTTGACCGTGTTCAGGTTTCATATGAGGTCTGATCTGAGTCCACTCGCTGTTTGTCCTTCAGTATTAGTTTGTCAGATAACGTCAGGGAGGACCAGACCCCCACCGGACACACGCAAGAGAAGGGAAACAAGCAGGACCCGACACGAGGCTGGTTGGTTGGATTCTGTCCCATCCCATGTTTTCATCTGCAGCAGGGGTTACCCCCCCCCCCCCCCCCCCCCAGAGTACTGGGGCCCTCTGCTGTGTGATTGCACTGACAGACCCTCAGGACAACAAGCGTCCTGAGATCCTCACCCTGTGGTCACATGTGGTCTGTGTTCCCTGAGTGAATCCGCCTCCTCTGGTCCTCATCCTGGTTTAGAGAAGCAGGTCAAACACGCTTCATATTAAATATAACCTCTATTTTTGTTTACATGTTATAATATGGGATGAAACATGCTTTAAAAACAGGTTTAGATTTTATTAAGTATGTTGAAAGCGTCTCTCTGTCTGCTCAGGGAACCCTGATCACCAGGATCAATTAAAGAACAAGATAATTAACAGCTCAACAACACTGATGGTCATCGTATCACGTCTGTTCTGCTTTGCTCACTGTTTTTATAAAAGGGTCCTGAACCAAGAGAGAGTAAACAACAAAAAACAAAACAACAAAAACAAAACAACAAAAACAAAACAACAAAAACAAAACAACAAAAACAAAACAACAAACAAACAAAAACAAAACAACAAACAAACAAACAAAACAAAACAAACAAACAAACTTGATTAAGTCCCCGCTGACTTCCTGTGAAACTGAGTTCATTTTGTTTCTTTTTTGGGAGATTTTGTAGAAATAGAATGACTAGAATAAGTTATACCTCATAACTCCTCTGCAGAAACGCTGTCTGGTCTTCAAAACATGTAAAGATGTAGTTTGAAAGATTTCAACCCGAAAATGTGACAAATGAGGATGAAACGCCAAAAACAAAAAAAAAAAAAACCACCAGATGGCTTCAGCAGCCACAGCTTCATTCAACACTGAGATTTCAAAGCTTCAGGATCTGCATTTATCCTGAAATCATCTGCATCTTTATTTTTGTTTTTCATTGAATCAGAAAACTGTTGTTGGGCTGTCGATGGATGGGAGGTATGGAAGCCCTAAATGGACATACATTCTATTATTGTTGTTATCTTGAGGTCTGGACTCAGACTCAGATCCATGTCAGGTCCAGGAGCAAACAGTAGACCTCATGTTTAGATTGCTGTAGAGTCATCTTGTTGGGGATCCGGGTTTTTGGACACAGATGCTGCCCTGAATGGAAACCTGAAACCTGTGAGGACTTTTAAAGACGGAGTGTGTTTAGATGATCTCACCTGCTTTTGTTTTTGTCGCTGTGGTTAAAATAACTTGTTTCTGTCCCATCATGTGAATGTTTTTCTTCTTTGCATATCGTAGAGAGTTGGTGGTTCTCAAAGTGGAGGTTGTGAAACGTCATATTTCATCCATCGTTATGAAAAGATAAAGAAAACTCGGTGTTACATTTTGTATAAATCATGCAAACAGAAAAGGTTTGATCTGTTTTCTGCATTTCTTTCTTCTGAGGTGGTTTCAGTGGTGCCGATTTTTCATCATTTGTCACATTTTCAGGTTGAAAAGATTTCACATCACATCTGTTTTAAGACCAGACATCATTTCTGCAGAGGTGTCATGAGGTTATAATTTATTATAGTTCATATATTTCTGCAGGATCCCAGAGAAAAAACCCCCCTCACAGTTTCAGAGCGAGCCAGCGGAGCCTTCGTTTCTCTGGGTTCAGAGTCTTTCAGATTTCAAACTTGAGCAAAGCTGAACTCACAGAACGAAACGAGCATCAGCACTGACCTGCTCAGATTTACTGTGTTAAATATGAATACTGATCATAAAGTAAATAAGGTCATTATTGTCTAAGAGCAGGACTTGTGAAGGGCTGTTGAAGCGAGCTGAGGCTGAAGCTGCTGAGAGTTTGTTTTCCTCCTGAGAGCAGCGACGGCCTGCAGCGACGGCCCGCAGCGACGGCCCGCAGCGACGGCCCGCAGCGACGGCCCGCAGCGACGGCCCGCAGCGACGCTACAAACCCTGTTTGTCAGACAGCATGTTGACAAACAGGATGTTTGTTCATGTGTCTTTAATGCAGTCATGGTGACTGTTGTTCCCTCTCTCTGACTTCAGTCTAAGGAGATAATCCCTCCGTACGTGTCAGCTGATCGCTCTCAGAGCTCAGGGGTTATTATTCTGGGAGTGTTTGCCTTCATTAATAGCCGTTCACTTCTATTAGGCGTCACAATAAGCATGTAATTGTGCTGCTAATTAGCCGGTCAGCCTGTGGCTCGTCTCATCACGGGTCACTGACATGATCCAGACGGATGTTGTTCACAGAGCGATGACAGCACCGTCCTGTCATTGGACCGCAGGTCTCCTGACTCTGGACTCTACACTCCGGTCTCTGCTCCTCCCTCTGTAGACTCTCCCTTTGTTCTCTCTCCTCGTCTGTTTCCAGGTGTTTCTGGCCATGATGGCTCCTCAGCAGCTGCTGTCTCCAAACCAGCTGCAAGCTCTGATTCAACACAAGCAACAAGCTCTGATGCTCCAGCAGGTATTCAGACACAAATCATATCATTACAACATGATAATTCGGCCTGCCGTTTGAGAGCTGCACCTTCTCCCAAAAACAGTGAGTGCTCTCCTCAAGCCTCAGAGTCACGAGGGTGATGTGGGCTGGAGCCGAGTCCACTTCATCATCTGATTAGAGTCTGACACCATCAGCTAACGATGCTGCACGTCTCCAATATATCAAAGAAATAAATGTGTGACATATTAAAACTACTGGAAAAAAAACTTTTACACCAGTTTTTCATTTATTGAGATTAGGGTCACACAGGGGCCGAAACTTTCCAGGAACTTTCCAGTTAATTTCACGAATCTTTCCGGTAAATTTCCTGAAACTTTTTATGGGAAGTTGAACGTAGAAAGTAGTGAACGACTCTGAAGTGTTTAATCAGAAGTTCACTGACTACATGTAGCCCTCAGGTGGTGCCTTTAATGATCTGGTGCTGAGGGCAGTGAAGGCAGTGAAGGCAGTGAGGGCAGTGAGGGCAGTGAGGGCAGTGAGGGCAGTGAAGGCAGTGAAGGCAGTGAAGGCAGTGAGGGCAGTGAGGGCAGTGAGGGCAGTGAGGGCATTTAGGGCATTTAGGGCAGTGAGGGAAGTGAGGGAAGTGAGGGCAGTGAGGGCAGTGAGGGCATTTAGGGCAGTGAGGGCAGTGAGGGAAGTGAGGGCAGTGAGGGCAGTGAGGGCAGTGAGGGCAGTGAGGGCATTTAGGGCATTTAGGGCAGTGAGGGCAGTGAGGGAAGTGAGGGCAGTGAAGGCAGTGAGGGCAGTGAGGGCAGTGAGGGCATTTAGGGCAGTGAGGGCAGTGAGGGAAGTGAGGGCAGTGAGGGCAGTGAAGGCAGTGAGGGCAGTGAGGGCAGTGAGGGAAGTGAGGGCAGTGAAGGCAGTGAGGGCAGTGAAGGCAGTGAGGGCAGTGAGGGCAGTGAGGGCAGAGAGGGCAGTGAAGGCAGGGAGGGCAGTGAAGGCAGTGAGGGCAGTGAGGGCAGTGAGGGCAGTGAGGGCATTTAGGGCAGTGAGGGCAGTGAGGGAAGTGAGGGCAGTAAAGGCAGTGAGGGCAGTGAAGGCAGTGAAGGCAGTGAGGGCAGTGAAGGCAGTGAGGGCAGTGAGGGCAGTGAAGGCAGTGAGGGCAGTGAAGGCAGTGAAGGCAGTGAGGGCAGTGAGGGCAGAGAGGGCAGTGAAGGCAGTGAGGGCAGTGAAGGCAGTGAAGGCAGTGAGGGCAGTGAGGGAAGTGAGGGCAGTGAAGGCAGTGAAGGCAGTGAGGGCAGTGAGGGCAGTGAAGGCAGTGAGGGCAGTGAGGGCAGTGAAGGCAGTGAGGGCAGTGAGGGCAGAGAGGGCAGTGAAGGCAGTGAGGGCAGTGAAGGCAGTGAAGGCAGTGAAGGCAGTGAGGGCAGTGAGGGAAGTGAGGGCAGTGAAGGCAGTGAAGGCAGTGAGGGCAGTGAGGGCAGTGAGGGCAGTGAGGGCAGTGAGGGCAGTGAAGGCAGTTAGGGAAGTGGGGGCAGTGAAGGCAGTGAAGGCAGTGAAGGCAGTGAGGGCAGTGAAGGCAGTGAAGGCAGTGAGGGCAGTGAGGGCAGAGAGGGCAGTGAAGGCAGTGAGGGCAGTGAAGGCAGTGAAGGCAGTGAGGGCAGTGAGGGAAGTGAGGGCAGTGAAGGCAGTGAAGGCAGTGAGGGCAGTGAGGGCAGTGAAGGCAGTGAGGGCAGTGAGGGCAGTGAAGGCAGTGAGGGCAGTGAGGGCAGAGAGGGCAGTGAAGGCAGTGAGGGCAGTGAAGGCAGTGAAGGCAGTGAAGGCAGTGAGGGCAGTGAGGGAAGTGAGGGCAGTGAAGGCAGTGAAGGCAGTGAGGGCAGTGAGGGCAGTGAGGGCAGTGAGGGCAGTGAGGGCAGTGAAGGCAGTTAGGGAAGTGGGGGCAGTGAAGGCAGTGAAGGCAGTGAAGGCAGTGAAGGCAGTGAGGGCAGTGAAGGCAGTGAGGGCAGTGAGGGCAGTGAGGGCAGTGAGGGCAGTGAAGGCAGTGAGGGCAGTGAGGGCAGTGAAGGCAGTGAAGGCAGTGAGGGCAGTGAAGGCAGTGAGGGCAGTGAGGGCAGTGAAGGCAGTGAAGGCAGTGAGGGCAGTGAAGGCAGTGAAGGCAGTGAAGGCAGTGAAGGCAGTGAGGGCAGTGAAGGCAGTGAAGGCAGTGAGGGCAGTGAAGGAAGTGAGGGCAGTGAAGGCAGTGAGGGCAGTGAAGGAAGTGAAGGCAGTGAGGGCAGTGAGGGCAGTGAAGGAAGTGAGGGCAGTGAAGGCAGTGAGGGCAGTGAAGGCAGTGAAGGCAGTGAGGGCAGTGAGGGCAGTGAAGGCAGTGAGGGCAGTGAGTGTTGTTGTGCATTTGTATCGTGTGGTGAGGCAGAAATGTAAAGCTGAGTTTCATCTGCATAAAAATTCTCACAGACAGTGAAGAGAGATGATGGGATCAACAGGAAGTACATTGAAAATAAAATAGGCCTGAGAACACTTCCTTGAGGAACGCCTAAACCAGAATAAAATGTGATGAGAGACGATCTTTGCACAACGACTTGAGGGGTAGATTAGTCTGTTAGGGTTCTCTGAAAGCCATTTGTTTTTCCAGTCATTCAAGTTTAATAATCATCATACGACTGTTTTGTACTTTTTCAGCAACATCTTAAAGAGTTTTACAAGAAGCAGCAACAACAGATTCACCTGCAGCTGCTTCAACATCAACCCAGCAAGAAGGTCAAAGAGGTCAGCACTCAGTGTGGACAGAGAGCACGTTGAGCATTCTTTGCTTCCTGCTTCGTGTTTTCAGTTTTCTGTCTCCATCCAGCAGCTCCCGGCTCAGCAGCTGGTGTTCCAGCAGCTCATCCAGCTCCAGCAGCAGCAGCAGCAGCTCCTGCAGAGGCCGGCTCTGTCCTCTCCTGCTCTCTCTCCAGGTCGCTCTCAGTTTAAAGCTCTTATGAGCAGCTTAAGGAGAGAACGCCTGATTCTTTGTCTGAAGATCCACTGAATGTGTGTTTGACGTGTTTCAGGTGCGCTCGGCCCGGCTGAGGTGCAGCAGCTCATGAAGGAGCTCTGCAGTGAGGAGAAAACCTGGTGTAAGGTCAGTCAGGACTCTGTGGACAACACCTCCTCAACAAAAGTCACCACAGCAGTGAAGACGGACCAGGCGCAGGCGTCTCCTCCTCTCAGGGCCGCCTGGTACGAGTCGCCTGTTTGTGCCGTTCATATCAGAGCTGCCTGAAGCGTAGACATCAAAGACTCGTCATGTGTAGACGTTTCCTGTCTCTGGAGCTGCGGGTGGGGAGGGGTTGCTTTTAATTCCCCTTGGGAGCACATATTTGGTCTTGTTTGTTTGCTTTGTGTTCTGCTACCTGAAGTGTTTCAGCAAAGGAAAAAGTTTACACGACTTCATGTCCCAAATCAAAAGTAAATAGTTCTCCATTTATTCTTCAGGGCTGCTCTCCACCTCTCTGTCAGTGTCTGAAGTAAACAAAGAGCCTGTTTGTGTTGCTCCTGCTTTTAATCTTGGTGATACCTTTACTCTTCCTCACTCTTCTTCTCTTCATCCTCGTGCAGTGCTGTAAAAGCGGAGCGGAGTGCTACACACACTCTCTACGCTCACGGTGTGTGTAACTGGCCTGGATGTGAGTGGGTGTGTGAAAACATCAGCCAGTTTATCAGGTAGAGTTCCCTCCATCCTCTGCCTCCACTTTCATCCTCACAGAGTCCACAGGCGCAGCTCGCACAGAGAACGAGAGAGTCTCAGGATTTCAGTTTGAGAAGGAAAACTCGTTTATTCTTTAGACTCAGAGCACACAGAATGAAACACTTCAACATTCACATCTTTTACTGTGACGATTACGGCTCACAGTCAATTAAAGGAAAAGGTTAGTGTCTCATTTTGGCGCCGCAGGCAGGAGCCAAGTCCTGCTGGGGAGTCTCCAACCAGGATCTCCAGGAAGCTCGTCAGCAGATGAAACATGCTGATTAGAAGTTGTGGATCAGGATCAGACAGAGATCTAGAAGAGAACGCTAAATTGTTGACTGGAACAAAGAAAAGTAGTGTTAGAAAGAAGATCTGATCTCCATTCATTTCCAAAACAAACACACGCCTTGTTCAGAGTCGTCGGATCTAAAAATGTCTCTCATCCGTCAGATTTCTTTTTCGTGTCTGCAGGAAGAAAATGATGCTTCTCTTCTACTTTTAAAGTTTGAAAGTTTGATGTTACCTGGAGGTCAGTCAGCCTGTGTTTATGAGGACGACGTCCATGATGTCCCTCCGTCTCTCTGCTTTCAGCGCAGACTTTAGTTTGTCAAACTTTCCAACCTTTGACCAAAAAAAGAAAAGAAAAGTGTTGAGCATACAGTCGGTCTTCCAGATCTTCCTCGAGGTCGTTTGTTGATCTGATCAGATCTTCAGGTGTGATGTTTCTGTTCTGACTCTGTGTTTGTGTTTCAGACACCTGGGTAGTGAACACGCTCTGGACGACCGCAGCACAGCTCAGTGCAGAGTCCAGATGCAGGTGGTCCAGCAGCTGGAGCTTCAGGTTTGTCTCCAGTTTGCTTTGCACGTTTCTTGGTTTCTAAACGTTTGGGTTCTTTTCCTCTGAGTCTTCCTCTTTTTTTAATATTCAGTCAGCCTCCGTCCTGGTTTCTGACAGGAACTGGTCTTTGTTTTCGTGGTTCACAGAGTTTGATTTGGGTCGTATTTGTTCACGGTTCTCCTCCTCCAACAGCTCTGCAAAGAACAGGACCGTCTGAGAGCGATGATGGCTCACCTTCACCTGCCGTGTGTGGAGGCTCAGTCAGTCTCAGCTCCTGCTCGTGATCAGCCGCCGCAGTCTGATGGAGCCGCTGACCCGCGAGATCTGCAGGTAGATGATGTTCAGAAATCACAGTGTGAGCAACAGAGACAGCATCTGATCTGGAAACTGAACAGCAGGTTGAAGAGAGCAGAACTCGGCTAATTTAGTGGAAATGTAATCTTATTCTCAGACTCCATGTAGACGATGATTTTTCCTCAGAGAAAAGAGTCGAGGCGTGGCGAGGAAACACCAGACCGCACTCAACACGGGGTCACACCTGATCCTGAGCGCCTTCTTTAAAAGTGACACATCTGGTCTGTTTCAGCGTAACTTTCAAATGTTTTAATTGGACTTTCATCTTTCTGAGCGCTTCTTCTTCGCCCAGCCGGCCTCAGCCTCAGCCTCAGCCTCAGCCGGCGCCGGCCTCAACCTGAGCCACTGGCCTCAGCCTCAGCCGGCGGCCTCCTCCTTTGTGTGTCCAGACAGCAGACATGCGCCTGATGATGGGGAAACTAATCATTTGTTAATCTTGCAAATATTTCTCCATCATCACAAAACCCAGCAAACAATTTCACCCTCTAATGAAGAATAATTGGGCGCCCTCGTCTGCTGGTGTGGGTGGGATCAGCTCTGAGGAGGCGTGTCTAATCGCTCTGTCACGCCCCCCCCCCCCCCCCCCCCCCGCTCGCTCGTTTCTTTGTTCAGTCGTCTGTTTGTGTCGCTCTCAGCTCAGCTCCGTGTCTGTCGTCAGCCTGAGCCCGTCAGACTCCGCCCCCGTGTCTCCTCCACCTCTGGGCCGGGTCAGCACGCCGTCACAGGCGTGTGAGGAAGAGTCACCCGCTCAGACGTCGTGTGCCGGGGCCATGAGGCATCGTCACCACCCTCTGGCGTACCTGCTGTCTGCAGGTAAAGAAGTGACTGATGGGTAATTCAGAGCAGCAGGTCGGACATGTTTTTCCTTCAGTTTCCACTTCCTGTGCTTCGTTTCAGAGAATGAATATGAGCTCTACAAGAACACCGACATCAGACCACCTTTCACCTACGCAACACTGATCAGACAGGTACGATGATGTCATCACAAGGTTCAGAGACTGTAAATAAACAAGGTGTGTCTGTATCAGGCAAACAGAAAGGTGAGTTCAGATTAAATCACTTATAATAAATAATAATAATAAAGTCCCGTCTGTTCACAGTCTGCAGGTTAAACACTTCAGTTATGAAGTTAAATTAAACTCAGAAATAATAAACAAAACAAAGAAACACAAGAAATGAAATCCTGTTTTTATGGTTCAGAGAGTTTTCTCTCTTCAGATCGAGCTTTTAAAAAACAAAAACAAAGAGAGAGTTTCTTTATCTTCATTTTTAAAGCGATCTAGAAAAGATGTGTACGGAGCTCAACATCCCAAAGTTGAAACATTTGAGCAGATTGTTGAGGTGATGGTGGAGAAAAAACTCAATTAAGACGTTAAAAAAAAGACTCGAGACGTTTTTTTTCAAGAGTTATTTTAACTGTTTGTTTTTCAAAATAAAAGCCCTTTATTATGATACAGTTTTCACATTTCTTTGTTCTTTGTTGTTTTTTGTTTAATTCAGTCAGAGGTCTTTGGTTTCTACGCTGAGTTATCAAACTAACAGCTTCTTGTTTGCACTTCTTCGTTCATCTTTATTTTGTTTTGTCGTTGCAGAGTTTTCACAGAGCGTCTTGATTTGGAGGTGTGAGATCTGCTTCTTTCTTTTCTGGTGCTCTGAGGCCATGTTGTTGTTTTCGTTTGCTTTCTTAGTTTATAAATAAAATAAGTTTTTACTGAAAAGGAAACATTTAAAAATGGAGGCTGCACCTCCTCCTCCTCCTCCTCCTCCTCCTCCTCCTCCTTCTTCTCCTTGCTCAGATAGATGTTTAAAAAGTTCTGTCTAAGTGTTCTCCTGCTGTGTGCGTCACCGTTTCCTCTCCGTCTCCAGGCCATCATGGAGACCTCCGACATGCAGCTCACACTGAACGAGATATACAACTGGTTCACGCGCACGTTCGCTTATTTCCGACGAAACGCGGCTACGTGGAAGGTACCAGACGCTCCGATAATTGGCTCCCTGATGCTGCTCTGTCACACCTGGTTAACGTGCTCAGTAATGATCCGCTTCACTCTGTTTCCTCTGCATCAGAACGCCGTGAGACACAACCTGAGCCTGCACAAGTGTTTTGTGCGCGTGGAGAACGTGAAGGGCGCCGTGTGGACGGTGGATGAGGTGGAATACCAGAGGAGGAGGTCCCAGAAGATCACGGGGTCTGTTCATGTCACGGGGTGCCGAGTGTATCCACGCAGGGTTTGAGATGTACTGATTTACTGGGGATGACTTTGATTGGATGGTTTCTGACGGTCTTTGGTGTCCTGCAGGAGTCCGACCCTCATCAAACACGTGTCCTCCAGCCTGAGCTTCGGGGCCGCTCTGGGTGCTGGACTAAAGGTGAGAGCAGGTTTCTGGTCTCCAGGGTTTGTTCCGGTTGAAGTCCCTGTTTGATCCTTCATGTGGTCTTTTACAGACAGCTCTCACTGAAGGGTCTCTGCCAGGACTGAGGGGGGACTGTGTGAACAGGAGCTCAAAGAATCCAGTCCAGCAGAGCAAAGGGACCAACAGGAGCCGCGTCCAGCAGTAAGACTTCATCATCATCATCATCATCATCATATGATCTCTAACATGCATGAGGAGCAAAGGGTTAATGGTCTGTTTCCTTCCTCACAGCTCTCTGCTCCTGATGGACGAAGCTCTGAATACAACAGAGTCAGTGACGGTGACCGGACTGCAGGACGAGGCTGAACAGGATGCAGCACTCGTACGAGCTTGACTGACGGAGCAGGCAGCTGAAAAGACAGAGAGGCATCATGGGTAACAGGCAGAGCTGAGTTTGATGCTTCAGGAAGAGCAAAAGTCTCAGATCCCTTCGGTCTCAACAGACTTTAAATCATCCAAAACAGAGCAGCAACTCGTTCGTTCGTTCGTTCGTTCGTTCGTTCGTTCGTTCGTTCGTTCGTTCATTCATTCATTCGTTCGTTCAGTGTACTGATAGTAAAGTGATCTGTTCACCGTGTGTTGAACTCTGGTCCGGTGTTGTTTTGTCGCCGTTTTGTTTTCATGACGTGTTTGATGAAAAAGTTGGTTTGGAGCCGAGGTTCTGACCAAATATGGACTCACTGTGGAGAGGAAATAAGAAGTGAAGCTATAAATGATGATGAACACAAACAGATCTGAAGCTCAGCGTTAAACTACGGTAGATTATCAAACTATGAATCAGTCAGATTAGTAATCTGAAAATATCAAAGCGTTCATATTCTGATGGATTTGGAGCAGGTCTCTGTCTGGACCTGGTTTTCTGGATCCTTTATTCTGACCCAGGTCTCAGACTCAGCTCTCACAGTTCATGTCTGTATGTTTCACAGTCCGCTCAGAGTCACAGATGATGCACCATCAGCAGGGAGTGTTTGACCTGCTCTCTGGGAACACGCTGGATTCACACACTAAACACATCAGTCCAAAGCTTTTATTAAAAGACTGAAACTTTCCTTTTTTAAACTGAAACAGACTCAAACTGGACTAAAACCATCACGAAGACTAAAATCAACATTTTCCTCCAAAAGACTAAAACTAAGATGGCTGCCAAAAACAACACTGCTCTGGTGGATACTCGAGGTACTGCAGAACTTCAGCGTCTGGTTTTGGAGGTTGTGTAAATGAATCCTTCCTGAGGTCAAAGTGTTTGTTAAATGAGGTGAATCAGTGAGACTCAGTCTGCTCGCTGTGATAAAGAAAGATGTTTGAGGTGGAAAGAAACAAACAGTTTGTTCTTCTTCGTTGTCTTTGTATTAAAATCCCGTCCTCTGTGGGTTCATATTTCACTCTCATATTTTCCATATTTACTGATCGAGTCGTCTTTGCTAAAGCCTGTCTGTAACTGTCCGTCAGAAACGTCTGATTGGCTCTTTGTGTGGTTGTTATAACTGTGATCACTGAATGTGTTTGATGTTAAACCGTCCAGCAGCTGATGGAACCAGATCAACATGATGGAAAATAAAATCACATCTCTGCTCTCAGCTGTTTCTGTTTCTGTTTCTGTGTTTGCACCAACGACTGAGCCCATGAGCATCATCAGACCAGTAAAAAGGATTTTAACACAGACATGTTGGGGTCCAGAAATAGAAAAACACAACTTGCAACAGCGGAGGAGGCTTTTGGAGATCCGGGTGGGGTGGTCTAAAAGAAGGTTTTCAGACAGAGACTGAAACCAGACCTCCACAGATCCTCTACAGGGTTCAGGTCCAAGCTCAGTAACATCAGAGTCCTTCAGCAGTCTGTGAGCTGTAATCGTCTCACTGAGAGGACAGAAACATCAGAACGTTTCCCTCTCTGTCGGTATAATGTATGAGTTTACCTTTATGAACTGAACTTCTGAAATAAAAACAAACTTTTAAACTCCTTCCTCTTTTAGTCAGATGTGAGAATCTCACCTACATGAAAATTCAGCCATCAGTAAATAATTCTTCAACATTTGAATCTCTGCACAGGTGAAACTTCTGGTTTATCAGAGGCAGATTTCATGAACATATGGGATGTCTGGTCGACAGCGTCGTCATCATCGGTTCAGCTTGATGAAGACGTTGAACAGGGAGCAGCCCTCTCTGAAGGGATGTTGACTAAGTGCTGTCAAAAGAAAAACATGTTGGTTTGGCACATCAAAGCCACACATAAGTGAAGCTGTTGAAGTTGTCAAACACCGCGCTAACTTTCAGTCAGCAAACGCAGCGTGTGGAGCCAATCAGAGGGAAATGTCATCTAATGGGCTGACAGCAAATCAAAGGGAGCCCTGAGAGGAAACAGCAAAGCTAAAGCAAACGGCTTATCAGCTCCGACAATTAGTGACATTAGTCAAAACAAAGAGCTGTGAAACGTCAGGCCTTTGTTCTGCTTTAAATGTGACGCCTGAAGCCTCACTGAGAGGAGGAGACGCTTCCAGCCTGTTTACCACCAGAGCTACTGCTGTTCCCAGCAAAGCTACTGAGGAACTGACAAAACCCCAAACCAACAACCCCAAACCAACAACCAACAAAACAACAAACCAATAAACCAACAAACCAACAAACCACCCCAAAACCAACAAACCAACAAACCAACAAACCAAACCAACAAACCAACAAACCCCAAAACCAACAACCCCAAACCAACAAACCCCAAACCAACAAACCAACAAACCAACAAACCAACAACCCCAAACCAACAAACAGACAAACAGACAAAACCCCAAAACCAACAAACCAACAAACCAACAACCCCAAACCAACAAACAGACAACCCCAAAAACCAACAAACCCCAAAACCAACAAACCAACAAACCAACAAACCAACCCAAAACCAACAAACCAATAAACCAACAAACCAACAAACCAATAAACCAACAAACCAACAAACCCCAAAACCAACAAACCAATAAACCAACAAACCAACAAACCAATAAACCAACAAACCAACAAACCCCAAAACCAACAAACCAACAAACCAACAAACCAACAAACCAATAAACCAACAAACCAACAAACCCCAAAACCAACAAACCAACAAACCAACAAACCAACCCAAAACCAACAAACCAACAACCCCAAAACCAACAAACCAACAAACCCCCAAACCAACAAACCCCAAAACCAACAAACCAACAAACCCCAAAACCAACAAACCAACAAACCCCAAAACCAACCAACAAACAAACAAACCAATAAACCAACAAACCCCAAAACCAACAAACCAACAAACCCCAAAACCAACAAACCAACAAACCCCAAAACCAACAAACCAACAAACCCCAAAACCAACCAACAAACAAACAAACAAACCAACAAACCAACAAACCCCAAAACCAACAAACCAACAAACAACCCCAAACCAACAAACCAACCAACCAACAAACCCCAAAACCAACAAACCAACAAACAACCCCCAACCAACAAACCAACAAACCCCAAGCCCAAAAACCAACAAACCAACAAACCCCGAAACCAACCAACAAACAAACAACCCCAAACCAGCAAACCTACAAACCAACAAACCCCAAAACCAACAAACCAACAAACAACCCCAAACCAACAAACCTACAAACCAACAAACCCCAAAACCAACAAACCAACAAACAACCCCAAACCAACAAACCAACAAACCCCAAAACCAACAAACCAACAAACAACCCCAAACCAACAAACCAACAAACCCCAAGGCCAAAAACCAACAAACCAACAAACCCAACAAACCAACAAACCCCAAAACCAACAAACAAACAAACAACCCCAAACCAACAAACCAACAAACCCCAAAACCAACAAACCAACAAACAACCCCCAACCAACAAACCAACAAACCCAAAAACCAACAAACCAACAAAACCAACAAACCGAAAAACCAACAAACCAACAAACCAACAAACCAACAAACCAACAAACAAACAAACCGCAAGACCAACAAACCAACAAACAAACAAACCCCCAAAACCAACAAACAAACAAACCGCAAGACCAACAAACCAACAAACAAACAAACCCCCAAAACCAACAAACCAACAAACAAACAAACCGCAAGACCAACAAACCAACAAACAAACAAACCCCCAAAACCAACAAACAAACAAACTGCAAGACCAACAAACAAACAAACAAACAAACAAACAAACCAACCCCCGAAACTAACAAACCAACAAACCAACAAACTAACAAACCAACAAACCAACAAACCAACAAACCAACAAACCAACCCTAATCTAACAAACCAGGTGTTAGAAAAAGGACCAGTTCAAACATTTTTACACACATGTATTTGAATGTTGTATATTTATTAATGGATGTGTATGTTTAAACTTCTGCATGTGTGTAAATTTGTTGGGTGTTTAAATATTGATATAGATTAAGGATCTTTATTTACTGCAAATATATATAATTAAAGACAAGTGTGTAGATGATGTTTATATTAGACATATAACTAATACATGTATACAGTTATAATGGCCAATTTGTATTTGTGCAGTATTAATATATAATGACAAGTCAACAATTATTTATACAATACTTCAGTGCACGTTAGAAGAATTGTTTAATATAATATAATATAATATAATATAATATAATATAATATAATATAATATAATATAATATAATATAATATAATATAATATAATAGAATAGAATAGAATATAATATATAATAGAATACCTCATATTTCAGAGGTTAGCTGATTTTTATCCATCAGTTAAAAATGCAGAAAGGTTGGAAATTTAAAAGTTTTACTTTTTACTCTTTGTTTGAAAAATGTTTCATGATAAATAAATACATAAATAAATAAATAAATACATAAATAAATCAATCTGGGGAAAGAAAAGGTTTCTTTTATTACAACATTCTTCTAATTTCAAGAAACTTAATGAGCAGATTTTTGTTTTAACCAATTTAGTTTTTTTTTTTTCACTTATTACAAGAAATTCAAACCTTATTTTTGTCTTTTAATAACTTGAAATAAAATGTTTTGTCTGGTGAACGTGGCTCATTCAGAGTATAATTAGACATGTTTTACTAAAAATAAAACAGAAACTCTTGATTAGATTAGATTAGATTAGATTAGATTAGATTAGATTAGATTAGATTATAGTCTGGATTAGTTTATGAATATGTGGGCCTGAAAAAATGAACGTTTCATTTTATCCTCATTTGTTGAGATGCAGTCGTGTATCAAGCATGAAAAATGTAACAAATCCTGTTTGAAGTCTGTTATAAATTCAGATTCTGTCACATGGTTTAATTTTTTAAATTATAATTACAAAACCTTCGTTTGTTTGTTTGTTTGTTTGTTTGTTTGTTTGTTCTTTTGTTTGTTTGTTTGTTTGTTTGTTCCTGTTGTTGTTGTTGTTTAGTTTTCCTTAAATATCAGTGACTTTGACCGGATTCCTTCCAAGCAGATTTTCGTGCATTTTAATGCTTGAAAGGCGTCAAAGTGACGGGATGATCAGAGTGTGTGTGTGTGTGTGTGTGTGTGTGTGTGTGTGTGTGTGTGTGTCAGAGAGCAGAGCGTTAATACAGACAGTAATGAGCTGACACACTGGTGGGGCATGTGTGTGTGCTGTGTGAGGAGGCTGACAGCAGGACACTCAAACCTGAAGGCCTCTGCTGCTCTCAGATCCACACGTTCAGAGCAAACACTCAGGAGTCTGCTCAGGGAAGGGGTGTGTTATTAAGTCTGTGAACAACAACACACACACACACACACACACACACACACACACACACACACACACAGAGTCCAGCTCACAGCCTGCTGAGCGGTGACTCAGGCCGGCATGTTGGGTGTTGTTTCTGGAGGCTTCCTGAACTCTGTGTGCCGACAGAAGCAGCAGACGGACGGAGCGACGGGTTGAAAACCAGGAGCAGAGATCCAGAGCAGTCATGAGTCTGAAACATGTCACCTGAGTCTGAGACATGTCACCTGGAGAACAGTTACCTGTGGACGGGACGGGAGGACGGAGCGAGCAGGCTGAAGGCGAGTACTGAGCGTCTGGTTTTAACACGCCGTGAGGGCGACAGAGTGATTCAGTGAAGGAGACGTTTACACTGATGCACAAACTGAAAGTGAACTGTTGTTTATCTGCATCATACTGAGTAAATTCTTCTTATTAATATTAATATGAGCCCAGAAAATCCTCTGATTCAAGATACTAAAAACAAAAATGAAAACAGGCGTCTTTTTTTTTAATATCTTGAAATCAGACGGTTTATTTTTTGTTGTTTTTTTTTTTTCTGGATTCATGAGCTGAATGTGGATCAGATTAAAGTCTAATTAGACTAATTCACTGAAATAAGATGAAAAGTTCATTTCAGGTTTTGTCCTCATGTTTCACAGAGAGGAACATGAGGACATCGTGGAGCCGTTGGCAGCTCATATTTAATGCTCCAGATCTGATCAAGTTTAAAATCAATCTGTGAAAAAAGTTTAATTAGTTTCTGAGAATCTCCTGAATTCAAAGTCAGAAATGCTTCATTGAAGAGTTTGTTTTTTTCTTTCTTCTGGTTCTCCTCAGGCAGGACGTCTGTACAGTCCGAACAGGAAACCCCGACAGCACGTGACCTCATCAGAGGAGGAAACACCCCCCCTGACCTCACCAGCAGAGGAAACACCCCCCCTGACCTCACCAGCAGAGGACACACCCCCCCTGACCTCACCAGCAGAGGAAACACCCCCCCTGACCTCACCAGCAGTAAGTGAAACCTGGAGACTCAGCAGCAAACAATAAAGACCAAAGTCTCTGCTGAGACTCGATGAGAGCTGTGAAAGTCATCAGAGCAGGAGAGATGGACAAATTAGGGTTATGAGTTCGTCCAATCAGAGGTTAGAAAGGAAGCTCAAAGTCTGCATCATATCCAAGATGGCGCTGTCCAATGATCGGCTTCATTTGACTGAATCAGGAACAGACGGTGACGACCTCCAGGTTTTAGACAGTCTGTGGTTCAAATGTTTAGATCAGTGATTCATGACTCTGAAACTCGCTTCATGAACACTGAGATACAACAAAAGACAGAAAAAACAGATTTTACAAACAGCAACATTTTAAAACAGTGCAGAAGAAAAATAAATTACATCAAAAATGTTCAGAACATAAAAAAGAAAGAAAAAGAAATTGGAGCTAAAAATGTTGTTTAGTGTCAAAATATTCTGAAGAACTGCGTAAAAAATAAAATCCACATCAAACCAGACGACGTGTCAAAGTTTAGGGTCACTGATAAAAACGAGACCAAATCAGAAGAAAACAAAGTTTTATTAAAAAAAAAAAAGAGTTTCTGTTTGAAACGTCCTGTTTGTCTTGATCACAGCTTCTCTTTTTCTGTTTTCTTCTGAAACATCTTCTTCTTCTCTCTGATGATGAAGGGATTAATCTTCAGCTTCTCTTTTTCTCTTTTCATCTGAAACATCTTCTTCTGCTCTCCGATGATGAAGGGGTTAATCTTCAGCTTCTCTTCGTCTGTTTCCTCTCAGCTCAGCCTCGGCCCGCTGCAGCTTCACCAGCTCACAGCCAGAAACCCTCCTGTCCTCGATGTGGCCTCACGGTCCCAGATCCCAGACCGCCCCCCTTCTCTCCGGCGCTGACTCGCCTGCAGGGATCCAGCCTGTCGGTGCAGAGCAGCAGCGGCAGCAGCGGCAGGAGGAGCAGGAGCACCAACAGGAGCAGCGCGGCGGGGTCACAGCGACCTCCTGCTGGTACGAGAGATAATGAGACTCACGTGTTGGAGCAGGACGATAAGATTTACATCACGCGTGTGAGTTTACTGACAAACATAAGAATGAGAAGACCTGCTGCTGAGACCACAAACTGAGCAGTCTGTCTCCAGGCAGGCTCGGCCGACAGAACATCAGCTCATCTAAAAAATGTTCCTTATTCAAAACGTCGTCATCCTGCCTCGGCTTCCTGCTTCAAACCAGCTCCTCCTTTTATTCTGCGTCTAATTTTACCAGGGTCATATATGTGTGACACTGGGCTCTTTGCTGCTGCTCTCCCTGCTTTGGCTTTTCAGGTATGCATGTGAAAAAGAGGGTAGGTGTGCTCTCCCTACGTAATGCGTTGGTGCCATCTGTTGTCACTGATGCTGGCTCTGTTCTGTTGCTGATGCTCTCCCTGCCCTGCCTATTTATGTATGTGGATGAAAGATGGAGGAGGTGTGCTCTCCCCACCATGCTGCCATGTAAGCTTTGCTCTGTTCTGTAGGTAAGGGCTCTTTGCTGCTGCTCCCACTTCCTGTCCTTTCAACACACACACACACACACACACAGAGGAGGTGTGCTCTGCATGCCTCCGGCTTCGCTCTGTTCTGTCTCTGAGGGGTCGTGAGTCTTCCATGTGGGCATGTGGAGGGGCAGGAAGCTCTCACAGCTGTATTACCTTCACATTAGGATTCTCACTTTGCAGCCACTTAAAGTGACAGTAACAGTAAACAGGAAGTAGAAATAAAA
This sequence comes from Labroides dimidiatus, assembly GCA_030710495.1. Lineage (NCBI taxonomy): Eukaryota > Metazoa > Chordata > Actinopteri > Labriformes > Labridae > Labroides > Labroides dimidiatus. The sequence continues at coordinate 34,687,351 of CM061147.1, forward strand.
CTTTCTTTCTGTGACTTTGGAAACTCTCAGACTTTTGAGCGTCTCTCTCTCTCTCGCAGACGTATCAAAGCGTGTGGCGAGCCCCCGCCTGTCGATGGCTGTGTTGCTGTTGTTCTCTGTGAAGTTGTGCATTAAATCAACACAGTGGCCACATAAAAAGCTCCTTTTCATCTGCACGTACACACACATTAGCATAAGTTATGTGCAGGAGGTGTATAATTGGAGAAGCTGAGCAGGAAAAGGCTGAACCTCACTCCCCGGGGAGTTCTGCTTCCTCCTCCTCCTCCTCCTCCTCCTCAGCGACTCCTCGGAGTAAACAGGATGAAACGACTCGGCTGCATGAGCTCACTCTCTGCCTGCTCCTCTGAAAACAGGAGCTGAGGAATAAAACAACACAAAGGATCCAGAGCTGCTCCGTAACACAGCGCTCGGGTTAATGTATGCAATTTCATCTGCTCCTCATTTGGTTGGAGGAGCAATTACTGGCTGACAGCTCCTTCCTGCTTGTTGTTCATCAGCCGCAGCCTCGCTGGCCTCTCTGATTTTCCCCGAGGACTGAACGCAGCGCTGTGATTAAGCAAACACTTCATCAGAGCGGCTGAGGAGAGAGCTCCTCTTTTAAGTCGTGTTTGTCCCGACAAACAGAGAGTTTAATTTGGGTTAATAGTCATTAATCTGCTGCTGTGATGGAGCCTGAGAGCTCAGAGAGTCCTCAGCTGCTCCCTCTGACCTCTGGTCTGATGTTTCCTCTCCTCCCTCACAGACTCCTGTCCTCACCTGCTGCTGGCCTGTTTATTCTGTCAGTGCTCCGTGCTGCTCCTGGGCCTGTTGGAGGCCTGCTCCTCCTGCCTGCACGGCCTCTGCTCCTCCTGCTGCCACGCCTGCGCCCGCTGCTGCTCTGCCGTGCAGGAGGCGCCGGTGGAGGAGCTGAGCTGTGACGCTCACTGCCACTCGGTGCTGTTCGAGTCCTGCTGTGAGCCCACCGAGTGTCTGGAGTTCTGTCTGGAGTGCTGCGAGATCTGCCATCGCAGCTGACGGCGAGTCAGAGCGCCGGGCCTGAGGACTGAAGACCAGACCGGAAGAGACCGGAAGAGACCGGAAGAGACCGGAAGAGACCGGAAGAGACCGGAAGAGACCGGAACAGGGTTTAGAAGCAAGGTCACATGTCATACGTCACATGTCACATGTCACATGTCATATCTTCTGTAACCAAACTTTAAAAAACTGATCCTTCACATTTGAAGACATTTTAGCAAAGTGATTTTTGTGGTGACGGCGTTTTGTCACAGATATCAGATCCTGCTGTAGGTTTGGATGTGATGTGGGGCTCACAGACCGTCCTTTCTGCACGTGGACTGGATTTTAAACTCCCAGTCTGGGGAAACAGACTGAAGTGGAGCAGGACACAGTCCACAGACGGACCTTTGGAAGCTGGACTCTGGAGACTCGGGCTGTTTCTCCACTGAAGACCACAGATCCACAGGGGGGGGGGGGGGGCTGCTGTTGATAATTTGATGGAATGTATAACCACTGAAAATGAGGTCAAGGGTTTAAAAAACATTACAGGACATGCGTCGATCAGTTCAACAGGAAGATTTCTGGATTATATGAAAAACATACGAAGACTTTTGGTTTGTGGTGACGTCAACACTGATGTGTTCAAATCTAACGATCATGTGAAAACTGCAGAGTTCGTTACTCTGATGTTTAGTTTGAGTTTCAGCAGAACAACCAAAGATGCTGTAACACTGACTTTTATTACATGAGGACTTTAATTATTCAGTGGATTATTAGTAACTGATGTGAAATGATTCAGTGGATTATTAGAGACGGATGGAAGTCATCATCAGCCTGTTTCTGCTGTTAGAAATGAATAAAAAGTTAAAAATAGGAACAAATAAACAGACGAATACTTCAGTTAGAATAAAATCAGCAGAGAGGATGATGGCTCTGAAAGAAGACCTTCAAAACCAGGACCAGCAGCAGACCTTAAAACCAGGACCAGCAGCAGACCTTTAAAACCGGGACCAGCAGCAGACCTTCAAAACCAGGACCAGCAGCAGACCTTCAAAACCAGGACCAGCAGCAGACCTTCAAAACCAGGACCAGCAGCAGACCTTAAAACCAGGACCAGCAGCAGACCTTAAAAACCAGGACCAGCAGCAGACCTTCAAAACCAGGACCAGCAGCAGACCTTCAAAACCAGGACCAGCAGCAGACCTTAAAAACCAGGACCAGCAGCAGACCTTAAAAACCAGGACCAGCAGCAGCTTTACTTGGGTAAACCAAGTAAGGCCGGGTTAACTAAAGGATTGGAAAAAAGCTTGAAGAAGAAAAATGGGCTCGATAGAGAATTGATCAGAAACAGAACAAAGGAAAAGAGGACAAATTTGTGATGTAGACCATAATTCTGATTTTGCATTCATCAGTAATAATTTAATGATCCTCGGGGGGATTTCTGAGAGTGACGTATCAGAAGTGGTTTGAAAGTTTCAGAGTAAAAATCTACAGATGATCATATTATTGATACGTCGCTTCTAAAGGAAGTAATTCACTGTGTCCTTGAACCGTTCACTTCTATATGTAACAAATCCTTTCAAGCAGGCGTCTCCTCTGATGGGCTGAAGAGGACTGAGATGGTCTCAATCTATACAAATGGTGACAAACAGTGAATCAAATTACTGACCTGAGTCTTTGCTCCCTCAGTTTCCACAAACACTTGAAAAGTTATCTGTCAATAGACGGGATGATTCTGTGAGCTACTGCGTGAGCACATACGAGGCTTTAGGATCAATCGATCAGCATCGTGAGCAGTGATGGAATTTATTGAAAATATAGTTACAGCTTTAGATAAGAGACGGTATGCTGTCAGTGTTTATGTTGATCTGCGTAAAGCGTTTGACACAACTGATCAATTCTTACTACAGCAGGAACGAGAGCGATGTGGGGTCAGAGGCGTCACATTAAATTAGATAAGAAGTTATTTTAATAATGTAAAAATTAATAACATGGTGTCATATTCTAGAAAAGTAAGCTGTGGTGTTCCACAAGGTTCAGTATTGGGACCAAAGTTATTTAAACTTTATTTAAATGATATTTAGACTGTATTAAATAAGTGAAGATTTATTACATATGTGGATGATACTAATTTACTTTGTTCAGGACCAAACATTAAAGAATTGTTGACGACAGTGAAAAAGGAGTTTGTAAAGTTAAAAGAATGGTTTGATATCATTAAGTTTTCATTCAATAAAAATAAAATACAGTCATGGTGTTTGGTGCTGTTGGGACTGATTGAAAAACATTTTTTTTTCTACATGGAACTGAAATTGAAAGAGTATAAAAAAGTAAATTCTTTTCATAATATTTTAATAATAAATTGAGTTGGAAGCCACATGTTGAACATATTAAACAGAAATGATCCAAATCTGTTTTTTATTTACAAAACGAGTGTTTGTTGAATAAAAAGGTCTGTGTATGTTTTATTTCTCACTTAGAATGTCATACGTGTTATATTGTGCTGAGATTTGGGGGAAATTATGGACGTAGTGATGACCTCAGATTGTGAGGATGACAATGAACCATGAACTCGCTGTGAAAGTGTGAAGAAGAAGAATTTAGAGTAAATCTTGTGTTTGTTGATATTCCGGGTTGTTCTGTGGATTTTACAGGATAATAATAAAATACTCGTTTCAGCCTGTTTCTCATTCGGTTACAGAGTTTGACAAACTTCTTCTGTTTTTGTGAGAAAACCTTCAGCAGGTCTGTGTTTCAGTATGTATATGTACATGTATGAGTAGGTATTTGTATATATATATATATATATATATATATATATATATATATATATATATATATATATATATATATATATATATATATTATCATTATTATTAGTGTTATTATTAGTAGTATTTCTGTACTGCAGACTAACAGAAATGAAACGTGTTACAGATTTTACAGGTAACTGATCAGACTTCACTCACGATCATTATTATTATTATTATTATTATTATTATTATTATTATTATTATTATTATTATTATTATTATTATGTAGAATTTATTATCATTTAAATCCTGGTTGATGTTTCCTTTTTCTTGTTAACAGATTAAATCACAAAGTTCTTCCCTTGAACCCACCAGGAGACCGTTTCAGACCGTTTAAGACCGGTTCAGACCGGTTCAGACCGTTTCAGACTGGTTCAGACCGGTTCAGACCAGAGCTGGTCTGAACCGGTCTGACCCGTTTCCATTGGAAGCCTCATGAACTCCGACACGCTGCGGAGCGTCTGAAGTTTCCTTCCACTGAAATGTCTTTTGTCTGTACAATCAGCTGCGTTTAGAGACTCCGACCCAACACGCCCTGAACCTGGGGGTCTTGGTCTCTTTGGGTCCTGGTGTCGTCAGATTGCAGACTCCTCTCTTGCGGCTCTTTGCAGCTGAAGAACAGGCGACAGAAAAGCTTTTTGATGTTTGTCGTCTGAAGCACTTAGAAGATGAAAGAAGGCTCATTGTCGGCTCATCTGCACAGATATCAGAGCGGCCTGCTTTAAAGATGCAGAGCGAGCTGACAGCAGAGCGGCAGAACAAACAGCCAAAAATAAAACAAAGCGCCGATAAAGACGACGACGCTGTCAATCTGTCCGGGCGAGCCGAGGGGCTCCTTTAAACCACGTTCGAGCCAGAAAACCAGATCCAGGCGTCTCCTCCGCCCACAGCGGGTTGGACTCTGCCGGTGACAAGAAGCAGCGCTGACGGCTAATTTAGAGCGCAGCGAGCGAACAGCAACAAATAAACACGCAGCTTTGTTCCACTTGTCCCCCTCAATTTGTTCCAGACCCCCCCCCCCCCCCCCCCCCTCAATTTGTTCCAGACCCCCCCCCCCCCAGCCGAGATCTTCCCCCACCACCTACAGACGCTACAGACACAGGAGCAGATCCACCTGAGCCTCTAAATGGTCTCTGAGTCTGGATCAGTCAGAGACACAATCATGGTTCAGACCACAGACAGTCCCTGACCCCCCTCCACCAGGAGGGTCAGACCCTGAAGGTTCCTGCTGAAGAAGCTGGTCACAGAGACCTGGATCCAAGCAGGTTACTAGAAAGAGGAGTGAAGGAGGAAGTGAGGGAGGAAGTGAAGGAGGAAGTGAGGGAGGAAGTGAGGGAGGAAGTGAGGGAGGAAGTGAAGGAGGAAGTGAAGGAGGAAGAGAAGGAGGAATTGAGGGAGGAAGTGAGGGAGGAAGAGGAGGAGGAAGTGAGGGAGGAAGTGAGGGAGGAAGTGAAGGAGGAAGTGAAGGAGGAAGAGAAGGAGGAACTGAGGGAGGAAGTGAGGGAGGAAGTGAAGGAGGAAGAGAATGAGGAAGTGAGGGAGGAAGTGAAGGAGGAAGTGAAGGAGGAAGAGGAGGAGGAAGTGAGGGAGGAAGTGAGGGAGGAAGTGAAGGAGGAAGAGAAGGAGGAATTGAGGGAGGAAGTGAGGGAGGAAGTGAAGGAGGAAGAGAAGGAGGAAGTGAGGGAGGAAGTGAAGGAGGAAGTAAAGGAGGAAGAGAAGGAGGAAGTGAGGGAGGAAGTGAGAGAGGAAGTGAAGGAGGAAGTGAGGGAGGAAGAGAAGGAGGAACTGAGGGAGGAAGTGAGGGAGGAAGTGAAGGAGGAAGAGAATGAGGAAGTGAGGGAGGAAGTGAAGGAGGAAGTGAAGGAGGAAGTGAAGGAGGAAGTGAGGGAGGAAGTGAGGGAGGAAGTGAAGGAGGAAGAGAAGGAGGAATTGAGGGAGGAAGTGAGGGAGGAAGTGAAGGAGGAAGAGAAGGAGGAAGTGAGGGAGGAAGTGAAGGAGGAAGAGAAGGAGGAAGTGAGGGAGGAAGTGAAGGAGGAAGTAAAGGAGGAAGAGAAGGAGGAAGTGAGGGAGGAAGTGAGAGAGGAAGTGAAGGAGGAAGTGAAGGAGGAAGTGAGGGAGGAAGTGAGGGAGGAAGTGAGGGAGGAAGTGAAGGAGGAAGTGAGGGAGGAAGTGAAGGAGGAAGTGAGGGAGGAAGTGAGGGAGGAGACCATGGGTGCGTCTCAAAGCGCCAAATGTCCATCCTTCCTTCCTCCACTTGCGTCGTTCACTTGCGTCTTAGTCCCTCCCACCAGAGATGCATGGGAGAGATGCAAGGAAATGAAGAGAGGAGTCGAAGAGTCGAGGAGGTTCGTTTTAAGAGCATTGAGACGTCCTCTCCTCGGGAGCGTCAAATGACACGACATGTTTTGGTGATGACGGCATCAGCTGCTCACCTCTGGATCATCTGTCAGTCAGCTCTAACAGCTGTTTGTGTGTCTGCTCATGTGCGCTGTAATAACTCTAATCAAATAAAAACAGTAACAGAGCTTTGTCTGTGTTTTTAACCTGTTTAACAAAAACACTTTCACATGAAGAAAACCTGACCTCTGTTTATTCTGTGTCCTGTTTAGAAGCACACCGATCACTTTACCGCTAAAATGCGTCATTATTAGATTATTTATTAATTATTCAGCCTAGAGCGTATCTGATGGCGAACCCTGAAACTTATCAATATAACCTAGTTTATGATGTCTCAGGAACTCTGGATATTAGTTATTTATTAGATCTCAGAGAAAACAGAAATCCTGTTACTCTTTACAAACCTCACAGCTGTTTTTTCTCTCAGACTTAAATCCTCTTCATAAAGAAAACGAGAATCAGCGAGAAAATGAAGGACAGAAATAACTGATCACCAATATTTATTTTCAGTCTTTTTTTTATTGCACTCTATGAATTATTTTTCTGTTAGATGATGAATTTGACCTGAACAGTTTTATAAACTCAGCAGTGATCTTCTGTTATATTGATTTTATGACGGCTGTCTTCAGTATTTTGTGCTTTAAACTCACATCAGTCTTTTTTAACCCCAGCTTTATGACCTGTTTCAGGATTATCCTCTGGATACTGACTGTTTTCAGCTCCGTCTTTTCGCTCTCATTAAACTCCGGTGATCAGAAGTTTCAGAGTTTCAGGTCTGAGCCGCTGCAGCGTCCAATCAGTGAGTGATATCCCATATGGGGGCGTGTCTGTCGGTGAAAAGACTTCCGCAAAGGCAGCTCTTGTGTATCCTCGATTATCGCTCCTCCGATCAACCTCCTCCCTCCTCTCTCCTCTGGCCACAAATAACGCTTTGGGACACCCTTCAATATGGCGCCTCAGAAAGTACTTCCGGTGCCGCGGAGGAGAGAGGAGAGAGGAGACTGCATTTTGGCGCTTTGAGACGCACCCCATGAACCAGAAACAGGAAGAACTGCAGGACTTGGCTCCTGCCCACAGCGCCACAAGAACCAGAAACTGCTTAAAGGACCAGGATGTTACTGAGCCTGGACCTGAACCCTGTTGTGGATCTGAGGAGAATCCTTCTCTCTATAAACCCTGGTTCCAGTCTCCATCTAAAACACTTCTTTTAGAACCCCTACAATTCCAGGAGCCTCCTCCACTGTTGCAATCTGTATTTCTCCATCTAAAGCAACCGTGTTAATTTTGCCTGTTTTTCATGTTTGTTTCAGGAAAACGGAGCTCTGTTAAACAGCCACCGACCTGCTGTTTGAGCAATAATAATAATAATAATAATAATAATAATAACAATAATAATAATAATAATAATAATAATAATAATAATAAATGTTAACCCATTATAAAAAATGTTTACCCATATTTGACCCTGACCTTTCAGGGCTTCCGTACTGAACCGGACACGTGCTGGTTTATTAAATATCTTTTTAAAAATTCAGCAGTCGGGACGTCAGTTTGAATTCGTCTCCTTTTCGTCACATGATTGTTGCAGAAGTTGCTGGAAACAGTTCCTGGTCCCATCCCTGGATTACAGAAACACGTTTAGTTCCTGGTTGGAAACTTTGCTTGCTGTTAGTCTTAACATCCGACGTGTTGGTGTATTTGTTTGACTCCGTAAAGATTTATACGTTTAATGGACTCTTCACATGACAGCTTCATCATGTGAGGCGGCGTGAGGTTGGAAACTGACGCCTTGTTTTCGTGGGACTGGCAGCCGGAGATGAGAAGAGTGGGCGCCAGTGATGGAGGGCGAGCCAGTGGGGTGCGCTTTGTTTTAAACATTAGCTGCTCTTCAAAAACAAACCGTCTTCTTCTCCATCTGTCTATTTGTGTTCCTCGCCTGCCTCCAAAGCTTGAGCTCCAGGGCCGTAACCTCCTCAATCAAAATCAGGTTTACACGCAGCGCCTGAAGAGAGGCGTGCTCACAGGGGGGGAATAATAAGAGCTAATAGTCAGTCTGTCAGACGAGCCTGAAGCCTCCTGAAGAGGAAACAAAAATAAACGTGAGAGCGTTCAGCGAGAGGGAAGCAGAGACGACGGATCAAAGCCGGCAGAGACACCGCGGGGGGAGCGGGGGGGGCCACATTACACCACCAAGGAGTGGGGGGGGGGGCACTCAGTTAAACAAGTGAGGGGGGGGGGGGACTCAGTTAAACAAGTGAGGGGGGGGGGGGGGCACATTACACCACCAAGGAGTGGGGGGGGGGGCAAGCACTCAGTTAAACAAGTGAGGGGGGGGGGGGGCACTCAGTTAAACAAGTGAGGGGGGGGGGGGGCACATTACACCACCAAGGAGTGGGGGGGGGCAAGCACTCAGTTAAACAAGTGAGGGGGGGGGGGGGCACTCAGTTAAACAAGTGAGGGGGGGGGGGGCACATTACACCACCAAGGAGTGCGGGGGGGGGGGGGGGGGGCACTCAGTTAAACAAGTGGGAAGTGGGGGGGCGCACATCAGAGTATGAGTGTGTCATGTCTGCTCAGTATCGACTCCGGACGCTCGTTCAGGTTTTTTCACTTTTATTCACAACTTTAGCGTCTTCTGTAATTTACAGGCGTCACAGCAGAGTTCATTTACAGCACGTTTTTATACAGAACATCTCTGAAAATCAAATAAAATACAAATAGTGTTTTTTTATTGGAGCTGGATCTAAAAACAAGCTGACCGTGAGCTGAACGATGGCTGTGTAAATGAGTTTAACCTGCTCCTTCCAGCTCGTCTTGTTCAAGTATCACATCCATAAAAACAGAATAAATAAAATACCAACACAAACCTGCAATATAAATTTATTAAAGAGTAAATACTGGCAGAGATGTTCACCCCGCTCTCCTCTCTGATATTATTTAAGATCCTTATGGCTAAAATCACAGCAGTGACTCAGATCATGTAGTTCTTCTTCAGCACCTCTAAGTACTGCTGCTTGGCTGAGCTGACCGGGTCCAGCTCCGCTCCGGAGGCCGGTCCGGCTGTGGAAGCCCGGGCTGAGGTGACGTAGAGCTCAGCTGTAGCTGAGAGAGAGAGAGAGAGAGAGAGAGAGAGAGGAAGCTCAGTTATGATCTGACAGCTCCAGACGTGTGTCACACACGGCGCTTCACTCGGCTTAAACTCACCGTTGTTTAGTTCTTTAGTTACTTCTCTCTCCAGCTCTCTCTGCATCTGGAGGGAAAAGAAAAGGCTTCATCTGAATTCTGCAGGCCCAAAAACACACGACATGACCCTTTAAAAACATGACTTTAACCCAACTCCACTCACACAAGAGTTGGGAGTTCAAAAAACTTGATTCATCAATAAAACCATCCAATTTTTCTGTTTCAACATTTTCTGTCTCTGCATTTCTTCCAATTGAAATAGTCTTTAAATGATCATCCAACCAATCACATTTCTAACAGCATCAACTCTTACAGAATCAGGGCTGCAGATTAAAGGCTGGGGAGGCACCTTTGGAGACCTGGTGGATGTGACTTTATGTCTCAGAGCAACAAACTCAAATTTAAATACCTCAGAGAAAAGTTTTAAAGTTGCCGACCCTGCCTTTAAAAGTGGACTGAAGAAGACAAAAGATGTTTGCACCACAAACACAGAACGGGAATACACAGCTTTTAAACACATGGAACTAAAGTCTCAGTCCTGGATGTTCAGACTGAGCGCGTGCAGATGTTCAGACTGAGCGCGTGCAGATGTTCAAACCTCCACATGTTCCTGTGTCGTAGAAATCCCTGAACCTGTGTGAACTGATCAGAACAAAAACACGAACACCAGATCTTCACCAGACCTGCTGAAAGGATGAGGTCATCACATGAGGATCTGTGGGCCTCAAACACCAAGGTCTGCCCATAGCTCCACCCCTGATAGGCCTCCAGAGGGCTGGCCAATCAGAGCAAAGGGGGTTTGGGCAGGGAGCCTTAAAGAGACAGCAGCTAAAGTCAAGGTTTACTAACAGAGCAGAGAGAAAAATGGAGATTTACATGAGCTGTGAGTCATGTAAAGATACTACGGGGGCACCAGAGGGACAAAATAAGACAAAAAAAAACTTTTATAAATGTCTAAAGGAATATAAACCAAAGGCTCATTCAAAAACGCTCAGAGTTCATGGATGTTGTGACATCATCAGGGGCAGGAAGCTCTCTGCTCCTGATGATGAACATTCTAGAAGCTGATTGGTGGAGCTGCAACATGAAGGCGGTGTAGAGCTTTAAAAACAAGAACAAGGACTTTAACATCACCTCTTAAAGAAACAGGAGCCAGAGATAAACCCTAAAGACTAAACCCCGAGCTAAAGGCTAAAACATAAACTTAAGGCTAAAACACAGGCTAAAGGCTAAATCACAAGCTAAGGCTAAATTTTCAGTTTAAGGCTAAAACAACAGGCTAAAGACTAAACAGTGAGCTAAAGGCTAAAACATAAACTTAAGGCTAAAACACAGGCTAAAGGCTAAATTTTCAGTTTAAGACTAAAACAACAGGCTAAAGACTAAACAGTGAGCTAAAGGCTAAACCATGAGCTAAAGGCTAAACCATGAGCTAAAGGCTAAACCACAGGCTAATCTGTCTGTGATAATGTTCATTCAGCCCTCATGCAGCAGTTATTCTGCAGTGATCTGATCAAACTCAGAGTCTGTCAGTAAAATGTAGAGTGAGGTCACGTTAGCTCTGATTGGTCATTTCCAAAACAATCACACGCCTTGTTAAGAGTCACATGATCATCACAGCGTGCGCACGGTTCCAGCCAGAAGGTGGCGCTGTGACCCCCTTCAGACAGACCTCACACTCGTTTCCTTAAAGAAACGTCTGCAATCTAATAGAACCGTTTCCTCACTGCACTGAGCCTGAACTGCAGAACAAGAGCAGAGAGAGAGAGAGAGAGAGACACAGCAGAGAGAGAGACACAGCAGAGAGAGAGACACAGCAGAGAGAGAGACACAGCAGAGAGCTGAACATGTCTACACACCTGTTAGGAGCCTGGCTGAAGAGAGGACAGGTGAGAGACAGACTTTTGAGCTAGAAGCTAAGAGTGAGAAACAGAAGAGACAGGTTAGAAGGAAGACTGCTGACAAGGCTTCAGAGAGAGAGAGAGAGAGAGAGAGAGAGAGAGAGAGAGAGAGAGAGGAGAGAGAGAGAGAGAGAGACAGAGGGAGAGAGAGAGGGAGAGAGAGAGACTATAAGAGGTTAACAGTTGACTCATGTTGCTTCTTTTTTAGCTGATTTTCTGTAATCAAAGACACAAAACAAGTTTTCTCTCAATAACACGACGACCTCAAGTCGGGATGAAAGCAGCCCACAGGAAACAGGAAGTGGTCCCTTCTGACAGTACGCACCTTGGCTAAGTAGTCCTCCACACTGCTGTTCCGTGCCTCAGAAACAGGGCTGAGGAAGGACAGGCCCAGGCCCAGGCTCCGGTTCAGGGGCCCGTAGTGTGCAGGTGAGCCCAGAGCGCCCACGTCCAGCGAGGGCCCTGCCAGGCTTCCGTTAGCGATGCTGCTGCTGATCAGAGAGCGGCTGCGCTCACTCAGCAGCTTGGAGTTTGCTTCTTGGAGACGACTGTTCGCCCTGAGGAGGAGACAAAGAGAAGGTCCGTCACTCAGAGTCTCTGCAGGGTTTTCCTAAAGGGAGTCTGATCCAGGAGCTGCTCTCACCGTTCTAGTTTGGCGGTCAGAGACTTGCGTTGGCGCAGCTCCTCGGCGTGCAGCTGTCGATACCTCTCCAGCTCGGTGTGGGTGGAGTCCTTTTGGTTGACGCTGTCTTGGTGCATGCTTCGGGCCCGGCCCAGCTCCACCTCCAGCTCCCGGATCTTCTGCTCCAGTTGGGAGCGCAGGTTTGCCTCGTTGGCTGCTTGAATCCGATCCAGAGCTTCCTGTGACGCCGCCTGAGACTGGGACACAAACGGACAGAATTACCGTAATGTCCTGAATACGAGCGCTGATTCTGTGGTTCTTCTTCTCACCTGCAGGAACAGGTTGACCTGCTCCAGTTTCTGCTGGATCTCCTGACGGGCTCTGTCCTCGGCGTCACATCGGTACTGCTCCACGTGGCTCTGCTCCATCTGAGCGGCCTCCATGCGGCGCCTCAGGTCCAGCACCTCCTCCTCCAGCTGCCTCTTGCTCCTCTCCTGTTGGTGGTTACTTTGGTTCAGACTCTTCATGGAGGACAGCTGATCTTTGAGCTCCCCGTTCAGCCTCTCCAGCTGGCTGCGACGGGACTGTTCCTTCTCCAGCTGCGCCTGCAGGTCCTCCACCTGGTGACAAACGGAGGATGGAGGGACGGTTCAACACCTGAGGGGCTGCAGAACAAAGCGTCAGCTCCACCTTCAGGATTTACAAACCTTCTCCTTCATCCGTCCGAATCCTTCAGATTGTCTGCTTTGGTCCATCCTCAGGCTGCTCATGGGAGAGCCGAACTCTGCTCTGCCTGCGTCCTGATCACGCATCTTCTTCTTAGCGGTCTTCAGTAAAGTACGTAACCTTTAACACAGAGGAACAAACATCACAGGAAAGACTTCAGGGACAAAAACACAAACTTCATCAAAACAGGAACAGATTCAAACTGGTGCCACAGAAGCCAGGACAGACTGCGTTCTACTGGATCCTTCTGGTTTCTACGGGCGGAGGAAGTTCTGCCACAGGTGAGGAGAGCACGGGGGGGAGGTCAGAAGTCACCTGTACATTTCTTTTTGAAGCTCTGTGTTTCTCTTCATCTCCTGGTCCAGACGGCTGTCTACCACCTTCTTCTGCTCCATCACTTTCTTGGCTTTCTTCTTCTCCATCTCCATCTGGAACACAGAAGCAGGCGTATCTAGAGAGCCTCCTGGCTGTGTTGGTTTGTCCTGAAGGACTGCTTCATGAACACCTGGCTCTCCTCACCTGGCTGCTCAGCTCTCCCTTCTCCTTCTCCAGCTCTGCCAGACGTAGGCCCAGCTTGGAGCGGCTCTTCAGCTCCTCCTCCCAAAGAGCCTGAGAGTCCTGAGCTGTGTGAGACAACATGCTCTGCTTCTGCACCTGAGAGGAAGAAACACCAACGGTCACTTGTTAAAACGCTGCAGTCAGTTTACTCTCTGAACTCTGAGAAACAAACGTTTTCTTCCAGGTTTAAAATGATAAAGATGCTCAAGTTTTAACCACATAAAGTTTGTCTGTGCTGGGATCCAGGAAAACAACTGTCCTGTGGCTAAGTCCCGCCCTCAAACACGATGAGCCAATCACAGTGTGTATATCCATTCCCATACACTCAGACATTCTCTAATGGACGTTCAGGTTTATGAGGTTTTTCTGAGGTTTTAAGTTTAAAAACGACCAAACGTGTTCATGAAGCTCTGACACAGAGTACCCTGAGAGGCTGGGGGACCGGGTCTATTTTAACCCTTTAAACCTCATCACAACCCAGGACAGAGTCTGTGGATGAAGCTGTGACCTCAACATGAACTCACCGTGAATAAATGAAGCAGGATGTTTACGTCTGTTCTGAGGTCAGTCAGCATCAGATGAGGAAACATGATGTTATCTTCAACATCTCTAACGTTAGCTAGAGTTAGCCTAGTGTTAGCTAAAGTTAGCCTAATGTTAACTAAAGTTAGCCTAACGTTAGCTAAAGTTAGCCTAACGTTAAGTAAAGTTAGCCTAATGTTAGCCTAACGTTAGCCTAACGTTAGCTAAAGTTAGCCTAACGTTAGCTAAAGTTAGCCTAACATTAGCTAAAGTTAGCCTACTGTTAGCTAAAGTTAGCCTAGCCTTAGCTAAAGTTAGCCTAACGTTAGCTAAAGTTAGCCTAATGTTAGCTAAAGTTAGCCTAGCCTTAGCTTTGGTTGGTTTTTACTGTTTGCTCTTGTTATCAGTTTGATGAAAGCTTCTGTTTCCTGGTTTACTGTCACCGTCTGACACTTTGGGTCGTTTTATGAACAGGTTTTGGCGTCATCGTCTCATCAGACGTAATAATGTTTAATTCATAAACTTATTTCTAAATGTGCTGCGTCAGAAACATTTTCTGTCGTCTGGTGAATAAACTGTGGACTGATGATGACCATGTGCGACACAAACAGAGCTGAAGGTTTTTAACACCCAGGTAGAGAAACGTCTGAGACCGTCTGAAACATGTGAATCTGAAACATGTGAATCTGAAACATGTGAATCTGAAACATGTGGTCTAACTGCTGCTCTCCATGTTTGTTAAAGTCCTGGATGCACTCCTGCAAACTCGGGATGCACTGATCCGATCCTGGTATCAGGTATCAGCCTGATGGAGCCCCTCAGAGCTGGATCAGGTAGAACAGGGTCGATCCGTGGAGCCAATTCAGGCAAGCAGCTCTGTGTGTTTCTGAACCGGTGCTCTCATATTTTTACTGGTCGTCACTCAGAACTTTGCACCAAAGTTAAATTATGATTAAATCAAACGAGGCTGTTTGCTCTGTTTTGTCACGTAGTTAACAGAATGTGGTCACAAACAGTGGTGTCACAGCTGAGTACTTGAACGTTCCCTCTGATGCTCTCTCTCTCTCTCTCTCTCTCTCTCTCTCTCTCTCTCTGTTTTACAGGGTGTAAAGTTTATGACTGAATATTCATTTCTCTGAGTTCTGAAGCGTTTTTTTTTTTTTACCAAACTTCTGGTAAACATTTCAACACTTTATAGTTTCAATAAATATCAACTTCAGTACTTCCATATGTGCTCATTTATCCCACAGCAGGCTGCAGGTTATTGTTTTAACATTGGGATCAGTATCAGTATCAGTATCAGGAAAGTTGGATCCTACTGCAAACATGAATTCTTTAGTGAATCTTCATGGATGAAGTAAATCACATGTAAAACTCTTCAATCTGTTTGAATCTGAGAGCCGAACAGGGACACGGGTTGAAAAATGAGCCACACGTGTGTGTCAGACATCTTCTTTGTATACTTCGTAAAGTCACGTTTAACACACACATCACCATCAAATAAACAAATAAACAAAGAAGAAACATTATCTGCCACCTCAGTCAATAACTCAGACATGTCTGAAAACAGACAGAAAGAAAGAACAGGTGAAGGAACGAAAGACGCCACCAACCTCTCGACTGAGTTGGTCTTCCAAAGTCATCTTACTGCTTTGGAGGTTTGTAACCAAGTCTTCCAAACGACCTCTGACCTACAGAAATCAAGTGAAGAGCAGCGTCAGTTTGATCCTTGTGCTGCAGAGATTTATTTCATTGGTCTGTCAAAGCAGCTGAGAGAGAGAGAATGAGAGAGAGAGAGAGAGAGAGAGAGAGAGAGAGAGAGAGAGAGAGACACATGCAGCATGCAGCTCCAGACGACAGGAGTTAAAGACCCAGATCAGAATCAGACCCAAGAAGGAACAAGCTGCAAAAACCAGGATCAGAACAAGTGTCTCCGTCTCATTTCAGAATTATTTCAGGATCCATCTTGAATTGAGACATTTTTCTGGACTCCTCGGGTGAATGTGTCTCATGTAGAGTCTAATAAGACAAACACTTGATAGATTTCAGTTTTTGCAGTGAAAACAGTTTTGATGACACCATGAAAACCTCACACACACTCCGTCTGTGTGTGCTTGAATTTCTCCTCTAACGGTGTAAAAAGCCCACAAAGCCCAGGTGTTACTTCACCAACTCATAGAGAGGATGATTGTATCAGATTCAACCCACACAGAAGAGCTACGCCTAATGTCAAAATACAGACCCCTCCTTCAGGTGAGCAGTCAGAGAGCTGCAAAAAGATCAGACACTTCAAACACTCGGAGTGAAAACCATCTGTTTTACAGCACATCCATCCTGACACTGAGAAGACAGATCACAGCCTCACAGCCTCCCATCCTCACAGCCTCCCATCCTCACATCCTTCCATCCTCACATCCTTCCATCCTCACATCCTCACATCCTTCCATCCTCCCATCCTCACAGCCTCCCATCCTTCCATCCTCACATCCTCACATCCTTCCATCCTCACATCCTCACATCCTTCCATCCTCCCATCCTCACAGCCTCCCATCCTTCCATCCTCACATCCTCACATCCTTCCATCCTCCCATCCTCTCAGCCTCCCATCCTTCCATCCTCCCAGCCTCCCAGCCTCTCAGCCTCACATCCTCCAAGTCACATCCTCCCATCCTCACAGCCTCCCATCCTTCCATCCTCTCAGCCTCCCATCCTCTCAGCCTCACAGCCTCCCATCCTCACAGCCTCCCATCCTTCCAGCCTCCCATCCTCTCAGCCTCTCAGCCTCCCATCCTCTCAGCCTCACATCCTCCCAGCCTCACATCCTCCCAGCCTCCCAGCCTCTCAGCCTCCCATCCTTCCATCCTCTCAGCCTCCCATCCTCTCAGCCTCACAGCCTCCCATCCTCACAGCCTCCCATCCTTCCAGCCTCCCATCCTCTCAGCCTCACAGCCTCCCATCCTCTCAGCCTCCCATCCTCCCATCCTCACAGCCTCCCATCCTTCCATCCTTCCAGCCTCCCATCCTCCCATCCTCTCAGCCTCCCATCCTCTCAGCCTCACATCCTCCCAGCCTCCCATCCTCTCAGCCTCACATCCTCCCAGCCTCCCATCCTTCCAGCCTCCCATCCTCCCAGCCTCCCAGCCTCCCATCCTTCCAGCCTCCCATCCTCTCAGCCTCACATCCTCCCAGCCTCCCAGCCTCCCATCCTTCCAGCCTCCCATCCTCCCAGCCTCCCATCCTTCCAGCCTCCCATCCTCTCAGCCTCACAGCCTCCCATCCTCCCAGCCTCCCATCCTCCCAGCCTCCCATCCTCTCAGCCTCACAGCCTCCCATCCTCCCAGCCTCCCATCCTTCCAGCCTCCCATCCTCTCAGCCTCACAGCCTCCCATCCTCTCAGCCTCACATCCTCCCAGCCTCCCATCCTCTCAGCCTCCCATCCTCCCATCCTCCCAGCCTCCCATCCTTCCAGCCTCCCATCCTCTCAGCCTCACAGCCTCCCATCCTCTCAGCCTCACATCCTCCCAGCCTCCCATCCTCTCAGCCTCCCATCCTCCCAGCCTCCCAGCCTCCCATCCTTCCAGCCTCCCATCCTCTCAGCCTCACAGCCTCCCATCCTCACAGCCTCCCAGCCTCTCAGCCTCACAGCCTCACAGCCTCCCAGCCTCCCATCCTCACAGCCTCCCATCCTCACAGCCTCCCATCCTCACAGCCTCCCATCCTCACAGCCTCCCATCCTCACAGCCTCCCATCCTGTGTGGAACAACCAGCAGGACTCACCACGGTGGCTTCATGAGCTCCTTTCTGAAGAGCTTCGATCTTATTGGACTGTTGCTTTGCAGCAGCTTCCAGACGGGCGTTCTCGATCTCCAGCCTGATGTGATCACACACACACACACACCCACACCCACACACACACACACACACACACACACACACAGATGTTAGTGAAGACAGTGACATGAAAAGACACCTTTACAGAGCTGGGACGGAGTTTGACTCCTACTAGTGCTAAAGACTTGAAGCTTCACAGTCAGCAGCCTGCAGAGAGGTCCAGGTTCTGGCTCCTCTTACAGACATCAGTCTAAAGTTTTAACCTGTGTGCACCTGGCCTTCAGCGAGCCTCCATTTGTTTGTGTGTCCTGCACACACAGAGCAGCAGTTTGACACCACAGCAAATCATCATGTGTGTCCGGTCCTGTTCAGATGATAAGAATGAACACACCTCAAACTCAGAGAGCTGTTTGAGTTTTATTTTGGCCTCGACGCAGAGTGACGGTGCTTTAAGAAGTCTTTGTTCAAAAAGATCCACCATTGTGTTCATTGATTTATGTGTAACTGGTACTGATGGTATGGGTGAGTATAGGTGAGTATGGGTGAGTATGGGTGAGTATGGGTGAGGATGGGTGAGTATAGGTGAGGATGGGTGAGGATGGGTGAGGATGGGTGAGGATGGGTAAGTATGGGTGAGTATAGGTGAGGATGGGTGAGGATGGGTGAGGATGGGTGAGGATGGGTAAGTATGGGTGAGGATGGGTAAGTATGGGTGAGGATGGGTAAGTATGGGTGAGTATGGGTGAGTATGGGTGAGTATGGGTGAGTATGGGTGCGTATGGGTGAGTATGGGTGCGTATGGGTGAGTATGGGTGAGTATGGGTGAGTATGGGTGAGTATGGGTGCGTATGGGTGAGTATGGGTGCGTATGGGTGAGTATGGGTGAGTATGGGTGAGTATGGGTAAGTATGGGTGAGGATGGGTAAGTATGGGTGAGTATGGATGAGTATGGGTGAGTATGGGTGCGTATGGGTGAGTATGGGTGAGTATGGGTAAGTATGGGTGCGTATGGGTGAGTATGGGTGCGTATGGGTGAGTATGGGTGAGTATGGGTGAGTATGGGTGAGGATGGGTGAGTATGGGTGAGGATGGGTGAGTATGGGTGAGTATGGGTGAGGATGGGTAAGTATGGGTGCGTATGGGTGAGGATGGGTGAGTATGGGTGAGTATGGGTGAGTAAGGGTGCGTATGGGTGAGTATGGGTGAGGATGGGTGAGTATGGGTGAGTATGGGTGAGGATGGGTGAGTATGGGTGAGTATGGGTGAGGATGGGTGAGTATGGGTGAGTATGGGTGCGTATGGGTGAGTATGGGTGAGGATGGGTGAGTATGGGTGAGTATGGGTGAGTATGGGTGAGGATGGGTGAGTATGGGTGTGGATGGGTGAGTATGGGTGAGTATGGGTGAGTATGGGTGAGTATGGGTGCGTATGGGTGAGTATGGGTGAGGATGGGTGAGTATGGGTGAGTATGGGTGAGTATGGGTGCGTATGGGTGAGGATGGGTGAGGATGGGTGAGTATTGGTGAGTATGGGTGAGGATGGGTGAGGATGGGTGAGTATGGGTGTGGATGGGTGAGTATGGGTGAGTATGGGTGAGGATGGGTGAGTATGGGTGAGGATGGGTGAGTATGGGTGAGGATGGGTGAGGGTGGGTGAGGGAGTCCTGGTTCTGACAAACCTGGTATCAAACACCCCCTGCACATCCTGTTTAAACTTGTAATAAGAATTGTTGTGTTTCATGTTTCAGAAGTATTAAAAGGTTCGTGTTGATTTTTGGGGCAGAAAATGAAGTTTAAATCTGAAAAGTTTGTTAAATGTGTAGAAATTATTTTGGCAACATGAGTTTAAAGCTCGTTTCTCTCAGAGAAATGTCACTCTTACTTAATTTCCTGTTTTCATCCTAACCAATCAGAGCCAGCCTGCCCTCCATCCAGGACTTATCCCGGTCCAGGACCAGGAAGCGTCCCTGCAGACCCCACTCACCCTGGACTGAACTGTTTAAGCTCCTCCCCTCTGGTGGAGGTTACGGAGCTGTGTCTGCAGCTGGATGCTCCTGTAGAGCTTTTTATTATTTTGAGACCAAACAGAATAACTGAATGAGCTTTGTAGTGAAGTGGTTTGTGGGTAAATACCTCTGCACGGCGTCCTCCAGCTGTTTGATGGTAGAATCAGAGGCTGCTGAAGTGGACAGCGCCTCCTGCAGTTTGTGAGCAGCTACAGTCAATTCCTTTCCCTTTTCATCCAGACTGCTCTTCAGACCGTTTATCTGTCTCTCTGCCTGCACGTACTGGTCCTCGCTGTCCTCCAGCTGCAAGAGAGAAGTTTCCAGAAGACTCAACACTCACATCACTGAAAACAGAGACGTGTTCAGTGCATTGGAGATGCCATGAGGATAGATCCCCACAGGGGGGCACTGTTCCCTACCTTTCCTTTCAGCCTGTCCAGGTCTTTGAGCAGCCGAGTCTTCTCCTCCTCCAGGTCGCTGCGGTACCGTGTGTTGACCTCCAGAGAGGCTTCGCTCATGGATAACCTCTTGAGGGAGTCTGCCAGCTCCTGCTGCAGCTGCCGTAGACTGGCCTGAGCTCAGACAGAGGTTTGGTGAGACGGGAAAGGAGAGAAGTCAACTAAAGCCTTGAGGGAGAAACAGGTTCATCTTTTTACCTCTCTTTCGCTCTTCTCTTCCTCTAACTTGTAGATCTGATCTCGTAGGTCGGCAGCCTTACTGCCCAGCTCCTTATTCCTCTCCTCCACCAGCTGAACCCTCCCCTCACAGTCGGAGCGCAGCTTGGACAGGAGGTCACCGAAGCGCTCCTGAGCGTCCGTCACAGCCCGCTCCTTTGCTACCCCTTTGTTCTGACTTTCCTCCAGCTGCTGTCTCAGTAACATCCCTTCGCTCTGAGCCTGAGCAAGCCGCTCCTGTGTGGCCTCTTGACGGGCTCCGGCCCGGATGACCAGCTCCCGTTCGGCCTGCAGAGTCGTCTCCAGCTCCTTGACTTGAGCGACGGCTTGGTCCTTCTCTTGCTGCAGGACGTCCAGGAGGATGCCTTTCTCCGTCAGCTGCAGGGAGGCTCGGTGGACTTCGTTCTCCAGACTGTTAGCACGAGTCTCTGCTTTGGATAACTTCTGGGAGAGGCTGCTCACAGCGTCACGCTGACTCGCTGCTTCACCTGGAGACACAATTCAGGAGTGACAGACGAGCTTTCATCAAAAACCACGGCAAACTTCCCTCAATCCTCATCTCCACCGTGGACCATCACAAAACATGGACGTCACCTCGCTCGGCTCAACACAAAAACGGCCCCCCCTGCTGGCTGGCTGCAGTACAAGTCAAAAACTCTGCCTCTCTGTTCATTCCAGACGGGCTGTGGTCAGACTTTAACACATTATTACACCTGTAGAAACGTTTCTCTCACCCGTGTGCTGAGTGGACCAACGCAGCGCCTTGCTCGTCTGTGGGAGCACCGACAGCTTCACTCTGCTGATCTGTTTCACCATCAACATCCACACACTGATGGCTCAGACTTTCTTTATGAGGGAGCCATCAGTTCACACAACACTGACCAACACAAGTGGGAGCGATTTCAGGAGTCAGTGTCTTGCTCAAGGACACTTTGACATGTACGACTGCAGGAGCTGGAATCGAACCCTCAACCTTCTGATTGAGAGGCGATGACTCTACCACTGATCCACAGCCCCCCTTTGTTTCAGGTCCTCTTTTTTCTAACATGTTTCTTTTTATTAGTTATTGAAGGTTAAAACGGGGTTTACGTCTCGTTTAATGATGATTGACAGCTGCTGTTCATGTGTAGTTTTTCTGGGAACCATAAAGTACATCATCATCATCATCATCATCATCATCATCATCATCAGGTTGTTGAAATGAACTGGTTTTCTCTGCTCTGTCTGAACGTTTGTCATCTGGAGAAATGCAGTCAGCAGTCGGTGAAATAAAACCCAAATGTTCATTTTACTCCAACAGATCTATAGAAGGTAAAATCAGGACGGTTCAGCAGCGCTCTCTTGTTTTAATATGACAGAGTTTCATCTGGTGGTTTTCATCACGTGTGTTTGTTGAGGATTTATCACCTCAGTCGTCCTACGGTTAGGTTTTGGTTCAGCTCTGAGCTGACTCTCAGTGAGCGGGTTGTTCCTCCAGCAGCTTCTCTGTAATCCTGTTTCTCCTTCAGGAGTTTTTCCTCCACTGCAGAGACAATAATCTACTTACAGAGGTAACAAAGAGCCGTTAACACCATTAATCAGCAGCCATCAAAGCCGTCCAGGCTCAGACTGAAGCCACTTTGATTTGTTTAAATAAAGTTTTACAGAGACGAGCGGATCAACGTGAACGGTTAACGTGGAAGAGTTCACGCCTCACGGCAGCTGATGAAACATAAATTATTACTGACCCGAGAGTTTGTCTTTCAGTCGCTGATGTTCGTCTTTCTCCCGCAGCAGAGCTCGCTCCGTCTCCGTGTGAGCCGCCAAACGAAGCTCCGCCTCCTTCACGGCTCCAGCCAGGCGGCTACGAACCGACTCCAACTCCGTCTCTAAAGTCTTACGTGCTTGCTGCTCGTTTTCAGAGCGCGTTGCCGTCATGGCGAGCTCGGACTTCAGCGCAGTCACCTGGTTGTTGCAGTTGTAGACGGTCTGAGTCAGAGCCTCGCCGTTCAGTCTGAGGTCTCGCCGGGTGTCCTCCAGCTGCTCCTTCAGGGTCTCGTTCTCCTCCACCAGGTGGCTCTCTTTGAGGCTGCTGCTGGCCTGGCAGCGCTCCAGCTCCGCTCTGAGGAGGCTCAGCTGCTCCTGCAGGGTGGCTGTCTGCTGGAGGAGCTCTTTCTCTCTGTCGCCGGCCTCAGAGAGCTGTGACAGAGCCTGCAGGAGACACAGAGAACGTTAGGCCCTCCTCCGTCCTCCAGCCCCAAGAACACTGGACATGATTCAAACAGAAACCCAAGGTGTGAGGCACCTCGGAGCTTCTGCTGATGTTCCTCCTGTGCTCGTCCTCCATCTCCTGCTGCTTACGGAGATGACTGTTGAGCAGATTCTCCTGCAGCATGCGAGCACTTCGCTCCTGAGCCAGCAGCCTCTGGGTCTCAGTGTGGTCGTCCTCCAGCTGGATGTGGACAGAGACAGTGAAACACAGAAACAGTTACCATCATTAAGGAGGACAAACAAAGCGATGAGACAGCACCTGGCACAAAGCTTCAGACAGCTGGAAGAAGTTTCCTGCACAGAGACGTGACCGAGCACGTCTAACCAGGGAGAGGTCGAGGGGGGGGGGGGGGGGGGGGGGCAGAGCTGGAGAGGGATTATACAGCACCGCTCAAAAGTTTGGGATCACCAGCATATGTTTGGTTTTTTGTGCAGATTTTCTACTTAGTGAATCTCTCTCATTAGTGAAAGTTAATGTTTCTTCATCCATGCTGTGCAGAGAGAGCTCAGTTCAAACTGAAGTCAAAGTCCTTGTAGGTGAATGAAGGATATTCTGATTACGTCTCAGAAAAGGATTTTCATGCAGTTCACAAGAATTTGTTGAGATAATTTTAAAGAAATGGAAATAAAACCCAACACGACCTTTGTTTTGAAATCAGTGTGGGACTCACAGTCCATGAGTACATGTTACTACAGGCCGGGACCACACACTGACACACTGATTCACTGATCACTGATGGTTTTCTATGTCAAACATGCAGCCAGCTGTCAGCAAACAGCTCTGCTCTCTCTGGTTCACAGACATGAGAATCAGAGACACCATCCTGCTTTGTTGAGTGAGCCACTTCCTGCCCAGGTGTATGGTCCAGCTGCTGACCTGCTGCCTCTCCACCTGTCTGTTAGGCAGACAGGTGGAGAGGCCCACAGGCCTCCTGGCTCTGTGTGCTGAGTTTCAGTGAGTGCAGAGCTGATGATGAAGCAGCACCTGTTTCATGTTGTTGAGCAGCGTTCTCGTCTCCAGCTCCAGATTCCTGAGAGTCAGCTCCACTTTCTGTCGCTCCTGAACCTCCAGCTGATGCTGCTCCTCCGTCCTCCTCAGCATGTCTTTGGTGTTGTTATACATCATGTTGGCATTACGCCGATTCTCCTGCTCCTGTTTCAGCTGAAATCTGGACAAAGAGACGGAAACGTGTCTCAGTGTGTTGAAACCAGAGGTTAACGAGGTGTGACTCCAGCTTTGACTGATAAAAACTTCTTACTTGGTGTTTGTGACTTCGGTCTGTAGTTCCAGCTGGCTGCGCTCCAGCACAGACTTCACGTCTTTCACTTCCTCCAGAGAGCTCTTTAGCTCCTCCCTCTCCATCTCCAGCTGGCTCACCTTGTCCAGCAGGTATCCGTGTCGACTCCTGGCCTTCTGGATGGATCGCTCGTATTCGTGGAATATATTCTGCAGCTCCACCATGCTCCTGGAGTCTGTGAGGGATAAGGAGAGGAACGGGTTTGTTACAGAGCGAGCCGCCGAGTCACAGCAAGAAACCGACCAATGATGGGAAACCTGGGCTGACCCAGAGCGGCTGAGTCCAGCTTCTGGACGAGGAGCGATGCGTGCCGATATCCTGCAGTGGGAGAGTCGATGTCGTCTGTAGCCGTGTCCGATGACTGAGTGAGTTCATCCAAGTCTTCAGCCATTCCCACTTCTTCAGGATCCTGAGTGTGAAACAACAAGAAGTCTTAAAACCATCATTTATCCTCCTAAACTTCAAACTTTGATCCCTGATCAGAGTTTACCTCGTTTTTCTGCCTCCCTGCAGGTGACAGCCTGAGTCCAAGAAACAAAGGGGAGAATATCAGAGGCTACGAACGGCACATCAGTGATGTCTGCGCTCAGCAGCTGCTGTCAGACTCACAGTATGATGCAGTAAATCAGCCCAGTTCAGTCAGCGGTTAGTTAGGAAAAAACACTCTGTTCATGCCCACCACCCACCAAGACGGGTACGGTTTGTTCAGACTGAAACCAAAGACACCTTTGAGCCCTCAGGTTGCTGCAGAAACACTAATCCAGTCTTTATGACTTCTTTCAGTAGAATCAGCTGCAGGTTTCCTCTGAGAGCTGGTCTTCACGGGACAGAAAGGCTGATGGGGTTTTTGACCAGCTTTGTGAGGGTCTGGGGGTTTCTACACTCTTATGAGTCACGTTCACTTAACAAGTCCAGAAAAATCAATTCAGGAGTTCTGAAGACAAAAACAGCTCCTGAATTACCTGAAAGGATTAAAAATATCTGTTCATGGGGGGGGGGGGGGGGGGGGGGGGTGAATTACATGTGGAGTATTTAGATTTCTTCACAGTTCTGCTGTGATCACTGACTGAAGGCTGGAACACACCGCGGCGCTCACTCAGCACACCGGCTGCTCGGTTCTTTGGTTCAGTTTTAAAGTTACAGCGTCCTCAAGAATCATTCAACCACTGAAAACATTTAAAAGTGAGACTGAAGTTTATGCATGTTTTAAAGCAACATTAATACATTTAAAGACCTTTCAAAAACAGGTTTTAGACATTTTAAGGCTTTAAATTCAAGTTATTTTAGGAATTTAAAGCAGATGTTTTTTCTCCCCTCTGGGCAGATTGTTTTTTAACTTTATTTTGAATAAAGCATGTTTCAGCTTGTGTCCTTCATCAGGATTATCTTCAGTGTGTTTTACTCCCTACCTGATGAAGGCCACAAGCTGAAACATGTTCGTCTAGAATAAAGTTCTTCTCTTTACTACAAACCTTAAAGTTTTGACCTTTTTATATTTCTTTTTCTCTCCGTGCACTTTGGAAGTTAGTGCCTGAATCCTCTAATTTCATTTTTTCCAGATATTAAAAGACAAAAAGACTTCCTAACTGTTTGTAGAACATTAAAAAAATCTGCCAGTGAGGTACCAAAATGTATTTGTTTAGTTTCTTGTATTAAGACATTTCTTACTTCAAGAAACTTGAATCTCAGCCGATTTTTTTACCCTTCAGAAACAATTCAACATATTTTTGTCTTTTCTGTCATTTTTCTGGACTTGTCGGGTGAATGTGGCTCATTCTGAGTCTAATAAGAGTTTTTTTTAACCATAATTAAGACAAAAAAACTTGATTAGGTTTTACTTTTTGCTACTATCACCATCAGTGACCTTGGTCACATTTTTCTCCTCACTTGAAGTTTTTCATTTTCTCTGTTCCTCTTCATAAATCTAACGTGAGCAGAGCTGTTTTTCCATCAGTGCTGTGTGTAAATGTCTGAACCTTCAGTCTGAGCACACCGCGGGTCAGTGATCTCAGTGACCTCAGTGATGTTAGTGACCTCAGTGACCTCAGTGATGTCAGTGACCTCAGTGATGTCAGTGATGTTAGTGATGTCAGTGACCTCAGTGATCTCAGTGACCTCAGTGATGTCAGTGACCTCAGTGATGTCAGTGACCTCAGTGATGTCAGTGACCTCAGTGATGTCAGTGATGTCAGTGACCTCAGTGATGTCAGTGATCTCAGTGACCTCAGTGATGTCAGTGATGTCAGTGAGGTCAGTGACCTCAGTGATGTCAGTGATGTCAGTGACCTCAGTGATGTCAGTGATCTCAGTGACCTCAGTGATGTCAGTGACCTCAGTGATGTCAGTGACCTCAGTGATGTCAGTGACCTCAGTGATGTCAGTGATGTCAGTGACCTCAGTGATGTCAGTGATCTCAGTGACCTCAGTGATGTCAGTGATGTCAGTGACCTCAGTGACCTCAGTGATGTTAGTGATGTCAGTGATGTCAGTGACCTCAGTGACCTCAGTGATGTCAGTGACCTCAGTGATGTCAGTGACCTCAGTGATGTCAGTGACCTCAGTGATGTCAGTGACCTCAGTGATGTCAGTGATGTCAGTGACCTCAGTGATGTCAGTGATGTCAGTGACCTCAGTGATCTCAGTGACCTCAGTGATGTCAGTGATGTCAGTGACCTCAGTGATGTCAGTGACCTCAGTGATCTCAGTGATGTTAGTGATGTCAGTGACCTCAGTGATGTCAGTGATGTCAGTGACCTCAGTGACCTCAGTGATGTTAGTGATGTCAGTGACCTCAGTGATGTCAGTGATGTCAGTGATGTCAGTGATGTCAGTGACCTCAGTGACCTTAGTGATGTCAGTGACGTCAGTGATCTCAGTGACCTCAGTGATGTTAGTGACCTCAGTGATGTCAGTGATGTTAGTGATGTCAGTGACCTCAGTGATGTAAGTGACGTCAGTGATGTCAGTGACCTCAGTGATGTCAGTGATGTTAGTGATGTCAGTGACCTCAGTGATGTAAGTGACGTCAGTGATGTCAGTGACCTCAGTGATGTCAGTGATGTTAGTGATGTCAGTGACCTCAGTGATGTCACTGACGTCAGTGAGGTCAGTGACCTCAGTGATGTTAGTGACCTCAGTGATGTCAGTGACCTCAGTGATGTCAGTGACCTCAGTGATGTCAGTGATGTTAGTGATGTCAGTGACCTCAGTGATGTAAGTGACGTCAGTGATGTCAGTGACCTCAGTGAGGTCGGTGACCTCAGTGATGTCAGTGACGTCGGTGACCTCAGTGATGTCAGTGATCTCAGTGATGTCGGTGACCTCAGTGATGTCACTGACGTCAGTGAGGTCAGTGACGTCAGTGATGTCAGTGATGTTAGTGATGTCAGTGACCTCAGTGACGTCAGTGACCTCAGTGATGTTAGTGACCTCAGTGATGTCAGTGACCTCAGTGACGTCACTGACCTCAGTGACCTCAGTGACGTCAGTGATGTCGGTGACCTCAGTGACCTCAGTGACGTCAGTGATGTCAGTGACCTCAGTGACGTCAGTGATGTCAGTGACCTCAGTGACGTCACTGACCTCAGTGACCTTAGTGATGTCAGTGACATCACTGACCTCAGTGACGTCACTGACCTCAGTGACGTCACTGACCTCAGTGATGTTAGTGACCTCAGTGACCTCAGTGATGTCAGTGACCTCAGTGGTGTCGGTGACCTCAGTGACGTCAGTGACAGAGAGGGGACAGACAGTGGCATACTGCATATATACCTTTCTCCATTGTCCGACACCTCACTTAAAGTGCTATCATCAAACACTGAGAGAGGGTCTCCGTTTACATGGGCTTTGGTCTGAAGGACTCTGCAGTGTCGGGCCCCCCTGACCAGCTCCAGCTGGATGGGCTCCTCCACAGCTTCCCCTTCCTGTCTGATGCTACTGAAGGTCTGCTGGAGAGGGAGCTGCATGTGCACCCGCGCCGTGTTGGAGCTATGGAGAGCAATTCACCTGGTAGTCAATGACGTGTGACCTACATGTGCTGCTAACCCCGTCAAATGAAATCTAAACGAGGCTGGTCTCTGAGTGCTGAGTGCGTCCCTGCCTCAGGGAGCCGGCACAGACAAAAACAAAACTTCTAAATGAGGAGAGGTGCAGGCCATGAGTTGCTCTGGCATTGTGTTTATAAAACTGCACAAACCTTTGGATGGTTTCTGGCTGCTGCTCCGGAGGACTTGCTCCAACAGGACTCGACAGAGAGCCTAACCTGCTCTCAGGTTTCTCAGTCCTCGATTCCTCCACTGCTGCTCCTCCGGAGTCCCAGGAAGAAGCAGATTTCTGCTCCTCCATCCTCGTCCTCACAGTCTCTTTGACAGCCTGAAAAGGGTTCAAAATGTGAAAGGAGTGCAGGAGACATTATTCCCATCTGAAACAGTTTGGGGCCAGCCCTTTAAGATGCATGATGGAGCAGAGACCTGCACTTCTTCATGCATAATTAAGAGCCTCCCCTCCCTTTGGAGACCTAACACCTGACTGTGCTTACTCTACTTGACGAGGTGCTTTTATAACTTAATGAGAAGGATGCACCAACGCCTGCTGCGGAATTCACTCTGAAGATAACAACTTAAACACTGATGAGAATCTGAAATAAGCTCTGATGCTTTGAACAGCTGGCATCTGAAAACAAAAGAGTGGAAGAGATGAAGCCTCAACTTCCTCTGGACGAGCTTCAGTTTAACTCTGTCAAAGCCTTCCAGCGTTTACTGTTCTTAACAAGATTCAAAACTCAGTGTCACAGGAAAACACCCTCTTCCTCCTCCACCAGGCCTCTTCCTCCCTCACTGACCTCCTCCTCCTCCACCAGGCCTCTTCCTCCCTCACTGACCTCCTCTTCCTCCTCCACCAGGCCTCTTCCTCCCTCACTGAACTCCTCCTTCTCCACCAGGCCTCTTCCTCCCTCACTGACCTCCTCTTCCTCCTCCACCAGGCCTCTTCCTCCCTCACTGACCTCCTCCTTCTCCACCAGGCCTCTTCCTCCCTCACTGACCTCCTCCTTCTCCACCAGGCCTCTTCCTCCCTCACTGAACTCCTCCTCCTCCACCAGGCCTCTTCCTCCCTCACTGAACTCCTCCTCCTCCACCAGGCCTCTTCCTCCCTCACTGACCTCCTCCTTCTCCACCAGGCCTCTTCCTCCCTCACTGACCTCCTCCTCCTCCACCAGGCCTCTTCCTCCCTCACTGACCTCCTCTTCCTCCTCCTCCACCAGGCCTCTTCCGTCCTCACTGACCTCCTCTTCCTCCTCCTCCACCAGGCCTCTTCCGTCCTCACTGACCTCCTCCTCCTCCCTCACTGACCTCCTCTTCCTCCTCCACCAGGCCTCTCCCTCCCTCACTGACCTCCTCCTTCTCCACCAGGCCTCTTCCTCCCTCACTGACCTCCTCCTTCTCCACCAGGCCTCTTCCTCCCTCACTGAACTCCTCCTCCTCCACCTGGCCTCTTCCTCCCTCACTGAACTCCTCCTCCTCCACCAGGCCTCTTCCTCCCTCACTGACCTCCTCCTCCTCCACCAGGCCTCTTCCTCCCTCACTGACCTCCTCCTCCTCCACCAGGCCTCTTCCTCCCTCACTGACCTCCTCTTCCTCCTCCACCAGGCCTCTTCCTCCCTCACTGAACTCCTCCTTCTCCACCAGGCCTCTTCCTCCCTCACTGACCTCCTCTTCCTCCTCCACCAGGCCTCTTCCTCCCTCACTGACCTCCTCCTTCTCCACCAGGCCTCTTCCTCCCTCACTGACCTCCTCCTTCTCCACCAGGCCTCTTCCTCCCTCACTGAACTCCTCCTCCTCCACCAGGCCTCTTCCTCCCTCACTGAACTCCTCCTCCTCCACCAGGCCTCTTCCTCCCTCACTGACCTCCTCCTTCTCCACCAGGCCTCTTCCTCCCTCACTGACCTCCTCCTCCTCCACCAGGCCTCTTCCTCCCTCACTGACCTCCTCTTCCTCCTCCTCCACCAGGCCTCTTCCGTCCTCACTGACCTCCTCTTCCTCCTCCTCCACCAGGCCTCTTCCGTCCTCACTGACCTCCTCCTCCTCCCTCACTGACCTCCTCTTCCTCCTCCACCAGGCCTCTCCCTCCCTCACTGACCTCCTCCTTCTCCACCAGGCCTCTTCCTCCCTCACTGACCTCCTCCTTCTCCACCAGGCCTCTTCCTCCCTCACTGAACTCCTCCTCCTCCACCTGGCCTCTTCCTCCCTCACTGAACTCCTCCTCCTCCACCAGGCCTCTTCCTCCCTCACTGACCTCCTCCTTCTCCACCAGGCCTCTTCCTCCCTCACTGACCTCCTCCTCCTCCACCAGGCCTCTTCCTCCCTCACTGACCTCCTCTTCCTCCTCCTCCACCAGGCCTCTTCCGTCCTCACTGACCTCCTCTTCCTCCTCCTCCACCAGGCCTCTTCCGTCCTCACTGACCTCCTCCTCCTCCCTCACTGACCTCCTCTTCCTCCTCCACCAGGCCTCTTCTTCGCTCACTGACCTCCTCTTCCTCCTCCACCAGGCCTCTCCCTCCCTCACTGACCTCCTCCTTCTCCACCAGGCCTCTTCCTCCCTCACTGACCTCCTCCTTCTCCACCAGGCCTCTTCCTCCCTCACTGACCTCCTCCTCCTCCACCAGGCCTCTTCCTCCCTCACTGACCTCCTCCTCCTCCACCAGGCCTCTCCCTCCCTCACTGACCTCCTCCTCCTCCACCAGGCCTCTTCCTCCCTCACTGACCTCCTCTTCCTCCTCCTCCACCAGGCCTCTTCCTCCCTCACTGACCTCCTCTTCCTCCTCCTCCACCAGGCCTCTTCCGTCCTCACTGACCTCCTCCTCCTCCCTCACTGACCTCCTCTTCCTCCTCCACCAGGCCTCTTCTTCGCTCACTGACCTCCTCTTCCTCCTCCACCAGGCCTCTCCCTCCCTCACTGTCCTCCTCTTCCTCCTCCACCAGGCCTCTCCCTCCCTCACTGTCCTCCTCTTCCTCCTCCACCAGGCCTCTTCCTCCCTCACTGACCTCCTCCTCCTCCACCAGGCCTCTCCCTCCCTCACTGACCTCCTCTTCCTCCTCCACCAGGCCTCTCCCTCCCTCACTGTCCTCCTCTTCCTCCTCCACCAGGCCTCTCCCTCCCTCACTGACCTCCTCCTCCTCCACCAGGCCTCTTCCTCCCTCACTGAACTCCTCCTCCTCCACCAGGCCTCTTCCGCCCTCACTGAACTCCTCCTCCTCCTCCACCAGGCCTCTTCCTCCCTCACTGACCTCCTCCTCCTCCACCAGGCCTCTTCCTC
The DNA here is from genome assembly GCA_030710495.1 of Labroides dimidiatus. Lineage (NCBI taxonomy): Eukaryota > Metazoa > Chordata > Actinopteri > Labriformes > Labridae > Labroides > Labroides dimidiatus. Next base: position 34,718,460 of record CM061147.1, read on the forward strand.
CCTCACTGAACTCCTCCTCCTCCACCAGGCCTCTTCCGCCCTCACTGACCTCCTCCTCCTCCACCAGGCCTCTTCCTCCCTCACTGACCTCCTCCTCCTCCTCCTCCACCAGGCCTCTTCCTCCCTCACTGACCTCCTCCTCCTCCTCCTCCACCAGGCATCCGCCCTCACTGAACTCCTCCTCCCCCACCAGGCCTCTTCCGCCCTCACTGACCTCCTCCTCCCCCTCCACCAGGCCTCTTCCTCCCTCACTGACCTCCTCCTCCTCCTCCACCAGGCCTCTTCCTCCCTCACTGAACTCCTCCTCCTCCACCAGGCCTCTTCCGCCCTCACTGACCTCCTCCTCCCCCTCCACCAGGCCTCTTCCTCCCTCACTGACCTCCTCCTCCTCCTCCACCAGGCCTCTTCCTCCCTCACTGAACTCCTCCTCCTCCACCAGGCCTCTTCCGCCCTCACTGACCTCCTCCTCCTCCACCAGGCCTCTTCCTCCCTCACTGACCTCCTCCTCCTCCTCCTCCACCAGGCCTCTTCCTCCCTCACTGACCTCCTCCTCCTCCTCCTCCACCAGGCATCCGCCCTCACTGAACTCCTCCTCCTCCACCAGGCCTCTTCCTCCCTCACTGACCTCCTCCTCCTCCTCTGACAGTCGCTTAGACTTCAGTTTTTTCTCAGTGAAGGGTTATGGTTCCGGTTATGCTTACCCTAAACTTCAAATACTCAAAAGGCTGGCTCAGATATAAACCTTTCCACCGCACTAAGATCAGATGTTAAAGACTGAGTGGCACAGAGGGACACATCATCAGGACAGCACTTCTTTGATGGAAAAAGAAGGCTATTTCTACACAAACGACACACCAAAACAACTTAAGAGATAAAGCCTACGTTCAGAAAGCACAAAGAATCATGCAAACTTCATGCATCAACAACATCAAGTCACTATGGACACAGCACAGAAACAGGTTTTTACCACAACAAATCACAACCAAGGCTGTTTGAGGACGTCAACGTGTCTTTACAGTTAAAAACACTCAGGAACATGCACCAGCAGCTCTACTCAAAACCAAACTAAAGACACACAGACAGGAGACGGATGGATGACGTGAGGTCAGGTTGGCCCCTTTGACACAGACGATGAGGAGAGATGAAACTCAGGACACGGATGAAGAGAAGAGAAAGTCAGGTGGTCTAAGAGACTGTTTGAGCGGCGGCCGTCCTCTACCTCTTTCTGGAGTTGGGCTTTTTTTTCCTCCCTATCCAGGAAGCCGTCCGTCAGCATCCCTTCCTCCAGTTTAAATCTCTGCACATCCTCCTCCAGCTCCTCATCAGACACTCCAGGGATGGATTCTGAACGTCGGCACTCCTCTGACTCCTCCCTGAGATGTGTGTCAGCTTCCTCATGATTAGCACGGCTGTTGTAACACGTTCGGTCTACGTGTTGTTTATAAATCTGTCTGTGTTCTGTCTCATCTCGTAGGTCTGAGCCACAGGTAGTGGAAGCCGGGGTGGTGTTGTCTCCCTGAGGCGAAGGAGACCTGGAATCCTCCTGAGCATCATCAGCGAGCAGATCCTGGCTGCTCTCGCTGGCTGCTCGCTCACACCGCTCCTGCACCCTGTCCTCAGTGGATTCTGTCACAGAGTCCTCCAGACCGGACTCCCTCTGCTCGGGGATCGTGAGGAGGACGGTGCTCCTCGCTCTTGCTGTCGGACGTATGATGATTTCTCCTTCGTCTTCATCACTTGAAGAAGACTCAGCTGTTCCCTCTCCGTGTTGGTCTTCCGACCTGGATTTAAGCAGCTCCCCAAACTTCTCCTTCAACTCGTGAGCCACGTTCTTAAAGGTGGATTTCACCTCTCTTTTCTCCACTTCCACCCAGAGCTTCTCGTAACGCTTCTCCCACGGGACAACTTCGCTGGCTTCCCCTCTCTCCTCAGGACCACACGGATCTCTGCAGTCTTCAGGGTCCACATGGCCTGATGCACGTGGGCTGTCTAGATCTAAGTGACTCAGATCTACTGAGTCTTTCTCCTACGATGGTATGAATGGAAGACAACACAAGACAGACGAGACGATGCAAAAAAACAAACAAAAAAACATTTTTGGACTTTGAACAAGAGACATGTTCAACATTTCCACCTTAAAGTGAATAAATTCTGTCACTGTCAGGGTCAAGCTGTGCTTCGCGGCAGGTTTTAACTGGTTCTAACCAGTTGTGAGGTAAATGGAAATGTTTAACTGCACTGTGTTTCCCACACCGTACTGCAGCAGCATGTCCCGTCCAGCCTCAGACTTCATCAGCTGTTATGTCTTGAAAGTAAAGCTGCACAACTTCTCCAGCAGAGAAGGCACAACATCCTAATAACAGCTGCAGCGGCGTCACCGCGGCGACAGATTCACAGCCAACAGACGGAGGTCAGACGATCAGCAGCTCATGGATGATCAGACAGCTGAGCTGCATTAGCTTCATTAGATAAGAACAGCTAACGTTACAGTTCTATGGAGCTACATCACAGAGTCTGAACACTGAAATGTTAGCTTCATGTTAGCTTCATGTTAGCTTTTCATAGCTTAGCTGTCTGATCACTAACATGATGCAGAACATGGTGGTGAAGTCTGTTTGCTGTGAATTTACCACCACAGTCTGACATCAGTTTATCATCACTTTGTAAAAACCTCTTCAGTTTGGAAGTGAACAAACAATCATCACCCGGCGAGCAGCGAGCAGCAAACAGAGAGCAGCGAGGGGTGATGATGTGGCAGGAATCGAGTGGCGTCTTGTTTCCCAGGGGCGTGTTGTCACCCTGTCCCCTTGGACCTCAAAACAGAGGGCCAACAGGGAGGGGTAAGACGAAGGGTTAGGGGGACGGGGTACGGCGAGGGGGTACACCGAAGGGTTAGGGGGACAGGGTACAGCGAGGGGGTAAGACGAAGGGTTAGGGGGACAGGGTACAGCGAGGGGGTAAGACGAAGGGGTAAGACGAAGGGTTAGGGGGACGGGGTATGGCGAGGGGGTAAGACGAAGGGTTAGGGGGACGGGGTACAGCGAGGGGGTAAGACGAAGGGTTAGGGGGACGGGTACAGCGAGGGGGTAAGACGAAGGGTTAGGGGAACGGGGTACGGCGAGGGGGTAAGACGAAGGGTTAGGGGGACGGGGTATGGTGAGGGGGTAAGACGAAGGGTTAGGGGGACGGGGTACGGCGAGGGGGTAAGACGAAGGGTTAGGAGGACGGGGTACGGCGAGGGGGTAAGACGAAGGGTTAGGGGGACGGGTACAGCGAGGGGGTAAGACGAAGGGTTAGGAGGACGGGGTACGGCGAGGGGGTAAGACGAAGGGTTAGGGGGACGGGTACAGCGAGGGGGTAAGACGAAGGGTTAGGAGGACGGGGTACGGCGAGGGGGTAAGACTAAGCGGGGTACACACGTAAGGATTTTCTAAATGTGCAGAGATGTTTTAAGTGTCAGAGAGCCACACATGAGGATCAACAATCAGACACTGATCAGTTTGATTGTACTGTGTGTGTGTGTGTGTGTGTGTGTGTGTGTGTGTGTGTGTTGTGTGCTCCGATAATCTCATCACAGCTCAGCACACACAGAACCATTCCGTCCCACCACCGATCCAGAATCTAGTCCTCCAGTCTGACCTGACCAAACATGATCCAACAAAACCATAGAAGAAGAAACACAGCAACACATAGCATAGCAACAACCGGCTAACACCAAACACAACACAGAAGAGGACAGAGACGAGGGAACGATGGCGGTCTGGAGACAATTTCTAACAGAAAATTTACGAACCAAAAAAAAAAGAAAAAAAGAAAAGACTGTGAAAAAAATCCTGGAGATGGCGGGAACACAGACTTTCCTCAAGAACTTTCCGTGTCAGGTCAGCCATGATTGTTTTTCTTTACCACTGCTTGCTGGTTCCTCAGTCAACTCGCCTCCTGATTGGCTACATTTCATTCCACCTCCCCATTTATGGAGACGTGAGTCGGGGTGAATTGGCTTTCAACACACACACAAGGAGTTTTGGTCATAAATACTGAACAAGTTCAATATTTAAGATTGTCGGCACCGACCCGATTCACATCAGATTATCAGGACAAATTCACTCTGAACACACCTCAGACCACAGGATAATCTGACAGGATGATCTGACAAGATGATCTGACAGGATAATCTGACAGGATTATCTGACAGGATAATCTGACAGGATTATCTGACAGGATTATCTGACAGGATAATCTGACAGGATTATCTGACAGGATTATCTGACAGGATGATCTGACAGGATAATCTGACAGGATTATCTGACAGGATTATCTGACAGGATAATCTGACAGGATTATCTGACAGGATTATCTGACAGGATAATCTGACAGGATAATCTGACAGGATAATCTGACAGGATTATCTGACAGGATTATCTGACAGGATTATCTGACAGGATGATCTGACAGGATTATCTGACAGGATGATCTGACAGGATAATCTGACAGGATTATCTGACAGGATAATCTGACAGGATTATCTGACAGGATTATCTGACAGGATTATCTGACAGGATTATCTGACAGGATGATCTGACAGGATAATCTGACAGGATTATCTGACAGGATAATCTGACAGGATTATCTGACAGGATGATCTGACAGGATAATCTGACAGGATTATCTGACAGGATGATCTGACAGGATAATCTGACAGGATTATCTGACAGGATAATCTGACAGGATAATCTGACAGGATTATCTGACAGGATTATCTGACAGGATAATCTGACAGGATTATCTGACAGGATGATCTGACAGGATGATCTGACAGAATAATCTGACAGGATGATCTGACAGGATAATCTGACAGGATAATCTGACAGGATTATCTGACAGGATGATCTGACAGGATGATCTGACAGGATGATCTGACAGGATGATCTGACAGGATAATCTGACAGGATAATCTGACAGGATAATCTGACAGGATAATCTGACAGGATAATCTGACAGGATTTAAGATAATGGGGCGTTTGATGTCCTTGGTCGGGAAGGATGAAAATCGGGCCTGATAACCGTTATGTGTGTACCTCTTTAAGGGGTAAGACCACGGGGGAAGGAGCGACAGCAGTGATTGTCTCCAAGTCTTATAAGACAATTTTTACTGAAGTTAAGACACGAACGCTTCATAAATTCCAGTTTCTGTAGCTGAGTAAAGACAGAGGGTCTCAATCCCTGATCATAAACGTGGAGTTCACACAGGTACAAAGAGCGACCTGCTCAGGTACTGCACATACGAGTGGAAAGCACTGAAATAACTGCTGTTTGCTTTCGTGTCTCAGCAGGGTGTTTGTTCAATACATGGTCTCCTCTCCCTCTGCAGATCAGGATATTCATTTGAAACGCTGGTTTCTAAGGATTGATATGATGTCATTCTTAAATTCTCCTTCTACTCTACTGCAGCAGAAAGCTTGACGTCATACTGAAGAACTAAAGAGTACAAGTGAATTAAAAATGTTCCCAACAATGACAGCACAGCATGTCAAGGTGATTCTTACCTCTCCATGTTTCCCATCAGACTCTCTCTGGCTCCTCCTGTCACCGGCCTTTGGAGAGAGCTCAGGAGACGCTGAGGAGGCGAAAGAAAACGCTTCATTTAGACATGAAGAGGACACGAGCACAGAGGTGTCTGCAGACGTCTGCGAGGAAGTCGGCTCTACCTGGAGTAACCGTGGCCTGAAGCTCGGCTACAGTCTGCAGCTGACTGACGGCGTCCGTGTTGGAGGAACACGCCACAGCGTTGGGCTCCCAGTCTGACTCTGAGTCATGGAAAGAAAGAGAAGCGTGCTGTGAAAGTGGGCTGCGCCCGTGTTAAAAACAAACAGACGTGTTAAAAAGGAGAAGAAGACGTCTCACCGTCTTCACTCTCTGCTTTCTGGAGCACCATCCTCCTCGCTCTGGGCTGAGGATGAGGCACAGGCTGAGGTGGTGGGTCTGCTTCTGTCTTACTGGAGATCAGGAGAGCTCCTGGAGCCTCGTCTTCATCCTCCTCTTTCACAGAGCATTCTGGGAACTCCTCCAGTCCTGGTGAGGCCATCCTGCGTCCAGGCAGGGTCCTTTTACTGGTGGTACTGGCAGAGTCCCAGTCTGAAGCATCTGTTCAGTGAGACCAGCAGCTTGGGTCAGTGAGATGATGTGACGCTGCTGCATCAGGAGACACTGAGCTAATGCAGGACAGGCACTGTTACAGCATCTACTCTCAGGGAAGAAACTACAGCTACAGCTCCACCCCGTTCACCAGCTCCGCCCTTCACTGACCTGCTCTGGGAGCTTCAAATCCAGATGATAGAAATACAAATGGTTTTAAAGTCAGTGTAGAAAACTTTCATTGACAAGACATCAAACAGACCATTTTAAAAACGTTATTCAGAAAGAGGAACAATTCTTCTGACCTTCCAGATCATCCACGTCACCCAGACCCAGTTCCTCCATCACGTCTGTGAAGAAAAACACGGTCAGGTACCGGCCCAAACAGTTCTTTTTGTTCTCATCGTTAATCTGAGTGTGCGGGACATCTCACAGTTTACCTGTGGTTTGCTCTTTATCACTCTGGAGTTTGCTCAGCACACTCAGAGGTTCCCATTTAGTTTTCTCCATCTGACAGGAAGACAGAAACATGTTTCTGATCTTATTCAGTCGTTGACAGTCGTTTGAATCCTTTCTGCCTTAAGTTGATGATTTTACCTCTCTGTGCAGAGTTTCATCCTGCTCCACATGCTCTCCGTACTCACTGGTGCTGTTTGCAGCTGCAAGAGACCAAACATGGCTGTTATGACTCAGAAACAGAGACGGGTGTCAAATAAGTGTTCATATCAAGCTGGATGACACTTTGCACAATGCATTGCCATGCAAATGAGCCCGTGTATACTTGGCACAAGGATGCAGAGTTAGGCATCAGACAAGCCGGAAGATTCCCTGCAAAGAGTCCTGACACATGCTGCGCTCCCCAGGTGAAACTACCTGAGCCAAAAGCTGCAGAAACCAAGCAAGCTGAGGAGAAGTGGAGGCCTTTCAGTCACAGCTCAGGGTCAGCAGGCCGTCTGTGACACGTGCATCCTTTAATGGTGATGAGCCACTCAGTTAAGCTAACATGCACCCTTACCCTGGCTGCCTCTCAGCCTGCCTACACTCCTCCGAGGATCTAGCTCTGCAATCCTAATGTTCCCTCTTAAAAAAGAGGGCGTATAAAACAAGTCTACAAAGGAAAGTTGTTGAAAATTATATCAAATCTGAAAATTCTGCGGCATGAAATGTTGCGTGGGATGCTTTGATAGTTTTGGGTTAAAAAAGAAGAGCAGACCCACCGTCTTTATTTTCTTCCTTGATAGCAGATGTTTCTTCTTGATCCAGAGAGCGCAGGCTTTCTTTCTCTTCATGGGGCCTTTGAGGACTTTCAGAGCAGGACTGAAAGACAAAAACCTGTTAGGATTTCTGCCACAATCATCAAACCTGAAACAGGGGTCTCTGCTGTACCTCCAAGTCCCAGGAATCCGGCTCCTCCTCCTCCTCCTCCTCCTTCTCCAGACCGAGCTCAGAGAGGAAATCTGTTCAAACAGATGGAGAGGTATAAGAAGCTGCACAGACGACACTGCACCAGCTTCAGGAAACACAAGCGTCCAGAGGATGAAGATGAGACCAGAGGAGTTTACTTCCTGTTGGCTCTGCTGCTTTAATAAAACACTATATATTCCAATCATCTGGATTTTTAGGTTTGAGAACGACTTCCTTTAACAATGTGATTCAAATCTCAATATCTACTGCTGCGTCACACTCACTGACGTTTGGTCACAGATTCATCTGAAAGGAAGCGCCATGAGTGCTGCGTGACGTCATGTGAAAGCCGTGAACACTTCAATGTGACATGTTTGTCTCCAACAGTCTGATTTCCACACGTTGCTACAAACTAATGTAAAACTCGTCCTTCTGCACATGTATGTTTTATTTCTTCTTCCTACATATGTATAAATGAACATACCCACTTCAGTCTGCTCATATGACTACGAGATGATTACCAGTTTCCCATCCTCTTACAAAGAGAGCAGAAACCACAGCCCTTTATCCTTCTTACATCAAACACCTGTGAGCGGCCTCGTGCCACGACACCTCCTTTATCCGGATGAGTCACAAATCTTATTAAACTTCCCCCTCCAGCTGCAGAATGTGAGCACGGGCTGCAGCATGTCCAGAGTGACACGGCTTCTGTAACTGCTGCTCAGGGTGCTTCAAACAGAGGCATCAAACGCTCATTTTTTAGGAACCAAGATGTTTATTAACCCCTGAAAGGACTCTCTGTCTGAAGGGGGTCACAGCGCCACCTTCTGGCTGGAATCCTGCGCACGCTGTGGTGATGTCATGACTCTTACCAAGGCGTGTGCTTGTTTTGGAAATGAATGGAGATCAGATCTTCTTTTTAACTCTACTTTTCTTTGTTCAAGTCGACTTTTTACTGGATACAGCGTGAGGAGGTAAGGTATTTATCAACAGTTACACAGAGCTGCTGTTTGAAACATGACAACAAGTAAACTTTGTCACTTTGTTCTGGAGTTTAGTAGACGCTGCTCTGAGACGTATCTGTAGGCTAACGTGTAACGTTAGTGAATCCTTACGTCCTGCTCATCGACCAATCAGAGCTAACGTAACCTCACTCTTCATTTTATTGACAGACTCTCAGTTTGATCAGATCACTGCAGAATAACTGCTGCATGTGGGCTGAATGAACATCATCACAAACAGATTAGCCTGTGTTTTAGCCTTTAGCTCATGGTTTAGCCTTTAGCTCGGGGTTTAGCCTTCAGTCTGTGTTTTAGCCTTTAACTCATGGTTTAGCCTTTACCCTGTGTTTTAGCCTTTAGCTTGTGTTTTAGCCTTTAGCTTGTTTTAGCCTTTAGCCTATGTTTTAGCCTTTAGCTTGTGTTTTAGCCTTTAACTCATGGTTTAGCCTTTAGCTCGGGGTTTAGCCTTTAGCCTGTGTTTTAGCCTTTAGCTTGTTTTAGCCTTTAGCCTATGTTTTAGCCTTTAGCTTGTGTTTTAGCCTTTAGCCTATGTTTTAGCCTTTAGCTTGTGTTTTAGCCTTTAGCCTCAGCCCGTTTCTCTTTCTTCTTCTCTTCTGTCCTTTTTCTGTCTGTCAGTTCAGCTCCAGTCTCCACCATCTCTACTAAATTAATCACAGAAATCGTTTCCAGCAGAGACAAACTCAGATCTCTCTTCTCTCTGATAACCTTCATCAGCTGGCGTGGTGTTGTCATGGAGACTTCAACGTGCTGTAAATCAATCCGGTCCTGTCTGACCCAATCAGGAAGCTCAGAAATATCATTGATCAATAACTTATATTGATGCTGATAACCTGATTAGAAGTTGTGGATCAGGATCAGGCAGAGATCTAGAACAGAGACTTTTTAAAGACCACTCAGAAAGTCCTCACAAAAATAAAATATAGCTAACCCTAACCCTATATAGCAATATCATTTTGTTTATGATATATTTTTTTAATCACATCAACTTTTTAGTACAATTTTTAGTTTTCATTCTTTCAATACAGAAAATACTGATTTTAAAAACAGTAAAAATGTAGATTTATTTTCTATCTCAACTTCTTAAAAAATGAGTGAACATTTTTTAACCTGTTTCTATGGAAACTATTCACCATGTAGATGAGAGGAGGTCTTTGAAACTCGTGTATCAGACATGATACGGTCGTCAGTAAAGTGTTTAGGATCAGGTGTTCAGATGAGGATTCACTCGTTACCTCGTTTCTTTCTCTGAGAGCCGTCTGACTCCGGTACAGGTAACGGGGCTTTGAGTGGCTCTCCACTCCTCTCAGGTTGATGGTTCTCATCTGATGTTTCACCTTCTTCCTCCTCCTCATCCTCCTCCTCTTTCTCACCCTCTTCATCTGTGAACTCTTCTTTCTGTTTAACACGTACAAAAAGACACATTTCCTCATAACCGTGTGTTAAATCTCATTTCTGCTGCTGGTCTGTCCTCTGAGAACTCATGACGGGATGAAGGGTGAAGAAAGTGCCCACAGAGCTACTGAGACTACTTACAGGATCGGGTTCATTTTTACCTGCTCGCCATCAACCCCTACATCAGCTGAGCCTACACCATCATCATCATCATCATCATCATCATCGTCGTCTTCATCTGACAGCGTGCTCCCAGCAGTCACAACCTCTTTACTGGGAGGGCTTGAGAGCTGCTTTATGGGGTCTTTACTGAGGTCATCATGTGACCCGTCCTCCTTGGTTTTACTCTCTAGTGGGACGTAAGCGATAAGTTGAGCCTCATGATCATCGTCAGACTTCTGCACCGCCGCGGTGGGGAAATCGTACTGCAGCTTTGAGTCCAAGCTGTCAGAGTCCTGGCTCATGTCATCGTCTTTGTTTGCGTCCTGCAGAGTCCCCCTGTCTGAGGTCTGAGGCTCCTTGTCCTCAGGGGGACCTGCTCCTGGTCCCTCCTCCAGCTGGGTGTTGGTTTCTTTAGTAAACTTTGGTGACAGCAAACTGGACTGGGTGTTAGGATCAGTCTCCATGACATTCTCCACTGCGTGCTTTTCTGATTGGTTGCTCTCATCCTCATCATCCCAGTCATCATCATCATCATCATCATCATCATCTTTCTCATGCTCTGAGTCTCCTTTTTCTTCCATTTGTGGCGTCTGCTTGTCTGGATCCACATCCTCGTGACCTGGTCTTAGTTTTACGGTTCTTTCTTCATCCTCTGGCTCTGGTGACCCAGCAGGGAGCGGGTTCCTGGACTCTCTGTCTGAGCCCTGCTGCTCCTGCGTCTGGTTCACTGTCTCTGTGTTTGTGTCAGTACCTGGAGGCTGCTCCTCACTTTTCAAGGAGACATGATGAGCTCGCTGGCTGTTGTCTGAGTCCCAGTCTGATTCTTCCTTTGCTGTTTTGGTGAGTCTGCTTCTGGACTGAGGGCTGTGTGTTGGTGAGGATCCAGAGGGAGGTAGAGGTTTACCTGCCACCATCTGAGGTGAGACACATTTTGGTGATGGAGAATCCCAGCAGTTATTTAGACCGTCTTTCTCCAGGTCAGGTGAAATCTGCTTTTCTGTTTGTGTGAGGAATCCAGATGTCTTCTCTTTTTCCTCGTCGCTGTCCTCCAAGGACGACCCCCACGAGGATCTGCGTTTACCTTCCTCGGCTTTCTTTATGGAGCCGTCTGTGTTTTCTTCCTCATCCACAGGCGGTGGTTTCATGCGCTTGGCGAGGACGGTGTTGCGCCCTTTGTGATCCTCTTCATCCTCAGTGTCATTCCACACGGTTTCACCGCTGTTGTCTTCATCGATCCAGGAGTCGTCTCCGTCTTTGGCGTCCTCTCTCTCAGACTCTTCCTCTTTGATGGGACCTCCTGATAAATCAGGGTTTATATTTTGGACAGACGGCCGTGCGTTGTCCTTACCGAGGCTGTCGTCTTCATCAGAGAACTTGGATTCGACCCTGATGGCTGACACGACACAGTCCTCTGCTACGTTCAGAGTTGCTGGTATTGCGTAGCCGTTTGTCTCTGTGTCAGCCTCTGCTCCTGAGGCGGGAGGATCCTCGGCAGCGTCCTCGGCAGCGTCCTCGGCAGCGTCCTCGGCAGCGTCCTCGGCAGCGTCCTCGGCAGCGTCCTCGGCAGCGTCCTCGGCAGCGTCCTCGGCAGCGTCCTCGGCAGCGTCCTCGGCGGCGTCCTCGGCGGCGTCCTCGGCAGCGTCCTCGGCGGCGTCCTCGGCAGCGTCCGGAGGGTTCTGAGCGTCTTCGCTGTGGATGATCTTCAAGGCGTCACTGACAGACGGTTTGTCTTCAAACTCTGCATCAACAGACGCAGCATCGCTGTCATTCTCTTCATCCTCCTCATCTTCTTCATCCTCTTCTTCACTTTCCTCTTCCTCCTCCTCCTCCTCTTCTTCTTCTTCTTCTTCTTCCTCCTCCTCCTCTTCCTCTTCTTCATCATCATAATCTTCATCCTCCTCTTCCTCCTCCTCAGAGTCCTCTGGCTCGGGGCTTTCTGCTTCTGGGTCGGATCTTCTGGAACTACTTGACGGCTGCTCTGAGCGTTTGCTTTTCTCTGCTTGTTAAAGAGTTTCAGAAAGAAACAGAAGAAGGAGAGAAGACTTAGACATGCCAGAGGAAGCACAGGTGAGGTGTGTTACCTGTCTGTAGCTCTGCAGAGGGGTGGAGGTCATCTGGGGCACTTTGGGGAGGAAGGAAACAGGACAGGGATCTACTGGGTGCTGTGAAGTCTGTGGGGGGTACGGGATTCTCTGGACTCTATTTTCACTCTCTGGCTCTGATTCTGAGCCGCTCAGGGATCTGTGAGGCAGCGCAGACGCTGAGAGCAGGCGGGACAGAGGATTACAAACAAAAAACACACAAACATATGGAAGAAAGATAAAAAAAGATGGAGGACTGTGTGTACCTTCTCGTCGGTCTGATGCGATCAGCTTCCTGAGGTTCACCTTCTGTGGTTTGTCAAAGAGAGCAGATCCACATCAGGACCAGAACAACGTGATGGAAAAATCACACGCTGGGAAAATGTGTCACAAACCTTCTCAACCAACACGGATTCATCATCATCATCATCTGATGAAGGCCACTCGTCTCCAGCACTTTTAGAAACCCTGTAAGAAGAAGAAAGGTGCTTCAGCTTTTTGACTTCCTCTTGTTAAAGTAAGACGATGGCTTTTAGAAGACGTGTGAGCTCACCGGCTTAACGACTCGGACTGAGAGTTATCCTCAAAATCTGCCACAAAGAAAGGAAATTACTTGTAGCTTTATTCAAATATTTGAGGTCGTTTTCATGTCTAAGCATGTAAGTGACAAACAACCACAAAGCAACAACTTGAGCAGCACAACAAATGACTTTTCCTGCAATAAAACAAACTGTTTGTGACTGTTACTGAGAAACACTGAGTTCACAGAGGTCATCCAAGCAAAGTAATACCTCCCCCTGCTTCATTTCCTCCATCTGCTAGATCCAGTCAAGTGGAAATGCATGAGGAATGAATAAAACAATCACAGTCAACAAAGAACAGACACAGATTCATTCTTCTTTCCCTCTGATGAGCTGAAACCCTCACCGTCTTTGTCAGTGGCCGGACCTCCCAGAGAAAAAGCGGCCTCACAGTCCTGTGAGGGACTGCCCAGTAAGGTCTTCTTCTTCTTTTTGTTTGGAGGATGAAATGATTGGGAGGCTCCGTCGTTCCTCTGAGTGCTGTGCTCGTTGATCAGGAGGGAGCAACTACAAGGAGGTAAGAAGACAGTGAGCGGAAGAGGACTTGACCAACAGATCGTGACCTTACCCGACCTCCTCCTGCAGTTTAGGGTGTGAATCTGACATGAGCAGGTACACAACATCAACAGAAACACAAGGCAAAATCAATGTATTAAAAATGATTCCTTATGAACAAAAAAACTTGATAGTGAGCAGATTTTTTCCAAGAGAAGTCCCGTCTAAACAATCGTAGGTGAAAGACTAAAGAGCGAAGCTTACGGATGATGGCCGTTCATCCCTGCGTAGTCATCAGCTGACCATCCTTTGGCATCTTTTAGTGTGATGTCAGCACTGAACCGTAACAGCAGCCTTAACATGCTGATTTGTCCATTTCCAGCAGCTACCATCAACAAAGACCTGAAGGAAAGACCCAGAGAGACGACAGGTGTAAGGTTTTTAGAGATCGTTGAACAGGTACCTGAAGTGTTTCCCACTGACCTCTGGTCTCGATCCACCGCGTTGACGTCTGCTCCCTCATTGAGGAGAAACTCGGCCATCTCAATGTGATCCTCACGAACTGCTACAGTCAGCGGGACGAACCCCTCCTGAACATTCAGATGAAGAACCAGTTTAAAACAAGTTCTCCTTTATTTATTTTTCACCTGTGGATCTTTTTCCCACAGGTTTCTCCTAACGGCACTTCTTCACTTGTTTTTAGAGACGGATTTTTGATTTTCTTTCTCGTTTTTATTCTTTTTTTTTTTTTAATGGGGGTTAGTCTGTTAGTACTGAGCACTTTCTGACTTTGTTTTCATGTCGTGTCTCTTGCGGACTCATTCACTGCAAACAGAATTTACCTACAGGTATGAATGAAGTTACCTGGAACCTTGTGACCACAACCAACATGTGGATCACATGGCACTTAAGCTAGCTTTCCTTAACAGTGATTATCAACCAATGAAGTGACTTCCTGATTGTTCATTTTAACAGAAACCTTTGGAAAAGTCTACGCCTGAAGCTGTGATGTCCTTTCATAACGTGAGGATAAAAACAGTCACCTTGTTTTGTGTGTTGACGTCAGCTCCGTGCTCCAGCAGCAGGACAGCAGTAGATATGGACGGTATGTTGGCTGCCAGATGCAGAGCTGTATTTCCGTTGATATCCACCAGATTAGGCTCGGCGTGATTCTCCAGCAGCGTGCTCACACAGCGCTCATGCTGGCCCTGCACCGCCTGAAATAAGGGACGATTAAAGCGAAGGCAAAGTGTGATCAGAACAAGACGTTTGTAAATAAAGAATCATTTTGGTCGGAGAGGATCACCTTCATCAAGGCAGATCTGTTTTGATTGTCACATAGGTTGAGCTTGGCTTTGCTTTCAACAAGGAACTGCACCACGTCAACATGGCCACCGGCACAGGCGATGTGAAGCGCTGTCCTGGAACAAGAAAAGAAAGTTTCTCACTGAAGAATTATTCCCACTCAAACACTACATTTCTGAGCTTCGATGGAGCCCATTCAAACCTCAGCACACCACTTTAACAACGGCTCCAACAAGCAAAGGCTCCTCTTAGAAATCACACATCACAGCTGCAGACGGGAAATGATCCAACAAATCAAGATTCTGATGAGTGAATAAAAGTTTCAGCTACTTTTAGAAGTCAACTCCACTTTATTTGAAAATTAATGGTACAATTCATCAAATCTGTTACGTCACCAATGTTATCAATGTTCTCATCTGGAGGATACGCAGCTACTCCAAAGGCTCCTGAACACTTTAACGCTGGATGTGTTGGCGTAGGCGTACTTTGAATGACCGTTATTCCCAAAGGGCTTGAACAATCTGGGAAGAAGGTTTGTGAGAGCAGAGATGTTGCTCTTTCAGCCGATATGTGGTCATTACGGTAATTTCTCTCAGGCATTTAATGAAGCCTGCAAATACACACAGCCTGTGGATCAGATAGATGACAGAAGCACACAGAGAACAAGGAGCCGAGTTCTTCTAAAACACCAAAAAGATCATTTTCTCGGGTCATAAAACTCCTGCTGAGGTTTCTGCATATAGTTTGAGCTTCAACTACTCACAGGACATTTTTTTGCCCGTTTATAGTCAAAATAAACAAAAAGGTTCAGGCAGGCATTTTGAGGCTCAGGTGTTCGAGGGTTAAACCCTGTGCTCAGACATCCAGGGGAAACTGATTGGTGGACCTGAGTGCTTGAGCTGGAGCATGAAGCAGATCTTATCTGTTAAAAATCAATCCTGTTGCAAACTGGAATAGTAGGAACGAGCTGCAGGTGCTGAATGGATGACTGCTCTAAGACTATGAACGAAAAGAATTAAAGAATGAAAATAATCCAGAAGAGACGTTAAAGAGGCATGTTTCACTCTAAATCTTTGGGAGGGACAGGTCGGCCTTTATCCATTACCTATCCCAGGCATCAGAGCAAAGAGCTCATACACTCCACTTACACTGGTCACTTACTCCTGACACACACACTAATTGTATTTGGTAACTTGATGCTGCTTTGAAACATAAGAAGTTAAAACACTGGGGTGTCATGTACATTTCAAACATCAGGTACTGTGTGCTGCTGTGAGTTGAAATGCAGGATGACTGCACAAGTATCATAAGATGAAATCCTTAAATACAAGTTAAGATTAGCAGAGGAAAAGTGAAAAGGTGACAAGAGGATGATGAAGCTTCGGTTCCACATACCTGTTCTCCTTATCAAGCTGGTTGATATCATTCTTCTTAGCGAGCTGCTTCAACTTTGCCAAGTCACCCACAGAGGCGGCTTTGTGAACCTTCGTCAGGTCCTTGTCCTTCAGCTCGTATCCAGCAGACAGCACGCTCCCATTATCAGGGGTACCGGACGGATGCTTCTTTTTCTTAGTAAAGCTGAATATCTTCTTCATTGTAAACGGCAGCTCAGCATTGCTTTTGCACCGTCACTGCCTGACAGTCGTCTGGTGCTGGAGGATCACAGCAGGTGGCTCTTCCATCCCTATAAATAACAAGTTGAAATCGGATTAGAAGCCTATAAAAGCGTGCGGACAACCCTGGAGCGATGCTCCAAATATACATTTATCTGTCTGTGCATCTCAAATAAAACCCGCTACAGTACACAGACACCGTACAGCAACAACTGTAAATAGTACGGTCATTTAAACTCCCTTTAGTGTCCAGGAAGTTAATTAAGCATGATGTTTAAAACGCAGCTAATGAAGCTAACAGCGGCTAACTGAGCTTCCACAGTAAGTTGACCGTACCTGACGAAAGGACGTCCTCCACAGTGTTAGCCTCATGAAGCTGAATGAAGACTATTAGAAAACTGATTAAAAATGTGATGCACGGGGTGTCTCTGCCCACTACAGCTGCTTTGAAGATGTTTTGAGTGTTTTGACGCGAACGGTGTAGCTTGTGGCTTGTTACCATGGAAACCCACTGTATGAACAGTATGCTAACAGCAAAATCAGGGAAAGAACACATTAATCTGTGATTGACTCATGTTAAATCAAACATAAATAGTGCCCTTTTGATCATTTATGTCACAGGAAGAAAAAAGTGTTTAGTTAAGTCTGAACCATTCATATATTCTGAATTACTCATCGCCGTTAGCCTCCGTGACGCCGTTAGCATAGTTTACGTTAGTTGGCTCCGTACTACGCCTCCCACGTCGTCACCTCACAAACGATTCAAACCGCCACATTCAAACCGGATTGTAAGCTCAGCAAAGCAGATCCAGGATTTTAGCCACAGCTTTTAAACAGAAACTCCAACAAACACCACTCGTGTCCTTTCAATCGCACTTGGGTCAACAACAAACGACGGACTAATGACACAAACTTAACCCTGCTAACTTTGAGCTAATTAGCGACTCACAAATCAAAGCTGAGCTGGACACAGAGATAGACACGCTTCAAAGACCAGTACAAGAAAGCTACGTGAGGAGGTAAACATCTTTAATTATGCGTGTAATTAATTCTAACCAAAGCATATTCAGTCAAACACCAACCTGTTGATCATCGGACTGATGGAGCATCACCAAGCCGCTAAAGCTAAAGCTAAAGCTAAGGAACATAGGCTCATAGGCTCAGAGCATAGAGAGGAGCGATCTGGCTGTTTGGGTTCAACAGCCAACCAGAAACGAGCTCGTGTGAAGCAGAAACCAATAGGCGGTGACGTTTTTATCTAGAGGGTTGGTTCACAGGACACGTAGGTTAGTTTGTTAGTTTAGTGGCGATCAGGGTTGCCACATTGGGCGAGTTTCTTTCTAACTCGGCTTCTTTTAATTTACTGTTGTGTGTGTGTGCGTGTGTGTGTGTGTGTGTGTGTGTGTGTGTGTGTGTGTGTGTGTGTGTGTGTTGGGTGGGCTGCTTTTCACAACATTTTATAGATTTTTAGAGAACCTTCCAGACAAAACATTATCACAATTGTTGCCATTGACTTGGAAGAAAACCTAAAACTTAAATATTTTAATAAGGTATTGTGTCAGATATCATTGTTTAATTTATTTAGGAATGGAGAGATTCTTAATATATACCTATGAGACATACAACAAGGTAGACCACCTCATGGAAAAATGATGCTAGCCAAACAAAAGCAAAAAAAATCCCATACAAACAACAAAGAGATTAATATTTTTGGTCAAGCAATTATACACTTCAACAAAATCCATCTGCCTTTTTCAATTCCCTGACTTTTCTTAAGATGAATAAAATAAACAAGTTTGGTTTTATTTACATGAAGTTTGTGAGTAATCACAACAAATAACCAATTGCTAGCTGTTTAGAAAAAAAAAAACCCAGAAACATATAAACACACCCTTGGAATCACATATATAAAAACATGCACACACTTTTACACAAAGGATCCACCTTTTAAGGAGGCTGAACCCTTTTTTAGTCTCTTTTTTTACTTTGTTGTTTTTATCAGTCTTTCATTGAGAGGTTCCATTGTTTCTCTTTTATTTGCTGGTTTGTAAAGCTCTCTGTTCAAGACAGAAACGGCCTTATGGGAGTGGTCACAATATGCTGGAACATAATCAGCATGAAACAAAGAGACTTAAGCTCTTTCTGTAATCAGCAGATCTCGAGGAAGGCTGAGAGTATTTTAGCTTCTGAAGGGCACAACGTGGGTATGTTTTACCGGCCTGTAAAACTAAAACTAACTGATATTCTAAATCATTCATCCCCTCTGCACTCAGACTGTTGAATGCTTCTTAATGATCTCTTTCATCTCTTGACGCCATCTTTTTATCTTGTATTTATCCTCTGATTGAAATTTTGCATTCGGTCTGGATGACTTTTAATCAGTCTGTACTTTATCACTCTTTCTTTCCTCCCATGTGAACGAGCTGCTCCACACTAATTGCACCATGAGGGATTAATAAAGTTGTTTGAATTGAATTGGATTTATACCTTCAGTCTGTATATTTTGTGCAACAAGCTGTGATGAAATGGAGAGAACTTACCCAGCGTGATATCACTGATCAGTGATGATCATTGTATAATGGTTCAGTGAGTGTCATTGAGAGTCATTGAGTGTCATTGTGAATTGGTACTGGTCACTGTTAAGAGTTAAATACTACTGTTTGTACTACTGAAGAACCACTGTGTACTAAGGTACAGTCCGTCCTTAAGGCCTCTCTGCTCCAGCCTGGACTTTGCATTCAGAGCAGGGTCCCCAAACTTTTTCCTGTGAGGGCCACATAACTTTTCCCTCCTCTGACGGGGGGCTGGGGTCAGTTTGTAACAGAAAAAGTGTGACGATCGCAGGGGTTCCTAAACGTAAACATTTATTGTTTTCTAGAAAGCCACACCAAATATTAATCTGTGACACACTACGTGAGACACAGAAATCTGAGCGTTTGGGCAGGTTTTACTGAGGTGGGAGGCTTTTCAGTCGTGTTTGAGCAAACTGCCAGTCAGATCTGGCAACCCTGGTGGTGAGGAAGCCTTGTAGTGTGTAAAGCTCACCACATGATGGAGCCATTTAGACTGGAATCAGTCTGTTCATGTTGGCCAGCTTCAGATGCTAAACTCGTCTCCGCCTCACAGACCAGAAATGTGAAGCGGTGCGTTATATTCTGCAGACTCTCATCATGCCTGTGAGTTTTACTCTCCTGACTGAAACAGAAGAAATACGTTTTGTATAAATCACACTCCTTGATGAAGATTGTTTTGAAAATGTGTTTCGATTGATTAATAAATCGATAACTCCAAATTTCCCTGAAACATTTCTGTCATATTTCACAGTATGTTCTTTACAGATGAGGTTTCACTCACCAAATCTGACAATAAGAAGAGCATGAGAATCATGAGAATTTGGAACCTGAAAACGAATATGTGGCTCTAAAGTGTGGTTTCACTTCCTCAGACCCCAGGGTGCTGCAAGGATGATTAAATAGTCATAACTTTATAAATCTGTAGCTTCATTGATTGAAATCAGTATTTTCTAAGTTTTCAGCCAAACCTGAGCTGATCAGCTCCAAACAGATGCTTGGACAGAGTTCATGTGAGCATTCAGGATGATGCAGACGAACACCTCACGGCCTGTGAGGCTGAGCTGCACTGTATGTGTGTGTGCTCATTGTGATCACCAGTCGTGTTTTCATGTGGCAATAATGTGAGTCAACACTGAACAAACCCCCCGATGTGACTGATGTCGTAGTGACTGGAATCTGTGACTTTCTGAGCGAGGAATCAATGAGTCTGAGTTCCATTATGATTCAAATGTCAGGTGCGGGTTACGTTATGAGCTATGGGTTGATGTTTGCGATGCACAGTTGGGACGATGAGGGCAAACATGGAATCCAATTAAAAGAACAAACAGAAAAAGTCACAGTTAAATTTATCTGAAACCAAAGGGGGGGGGGCTGATTTCCTGCTCATCATTCATTCTCCAACAGCCCTCAGCTCTGTTTAACTCCTGTTGGTCCAGCATTGTCATTTCTGTCCTCTTATGCAGCCTCATAAATCAGAGGAGAATACCTTCAGACTTTCTTTTTCTGACGGGTTGACAAGTGACGTCAAAGTCAGAGGTTCCGCAGTGTAATAAACTCCCTCTAAATCCGTCTGTAAATCAAGCCGACCATCAAATATTGACTCGGAGGTTATGAGAGCCACACCCTGCTTCCTCACAGCGCCTGCTCCCTCTGATCTCCTCCAGTGTGAGTCCATCAATCATGTGACCACCGAGGGTTTAGTAAGTGCTTTGTGTTCATAATTTTAACAGTTTTTGTCTCAGCCTGGCTTAAGATCAAGATGTTATTATGTTTTAGATGTGCAACTCTAATAACCAGAGTTTATAATGATGAGCTGTGGTGTAGCAGGAGACTCAGGAACAGATGATTAATCAGCTGGGTTAGAAACCATCTGGATTCATATCAGCTGCTTTTAGCTGGTCATAAACATGTATTCATATTAAACATTGTTGTTGTAAGCAGACATGCATGCAAACATGTCAAATGAAATATGTTTAAATCAAGTTAAGAAGAAAAGGGAAAAAAATTCAAGATTTCTGAGACAAAATTTCCTGGAAGTTTTTTTTTTTTTTTTTTTGGTAAACATGTATTTAATCTGACGGCAACAAAACCCTGAAGAATTCCAACATTTCTGAGCTTTTCAGGAAATTTTCCTGAAATTTACTGGAAGTTTTGTTTTCACCTGGTTCATGTGGACCCTCACCTCAGGTCCACTCATCTGATTTTTCCAGTCCTCCAGCTCTCCATCCTCGGGTCACTTCTCTGCTCCCTCAGACTCCCACAGACTTCATTCAGAGTTAATGTGTGGGATCAGAAACTCTACATTTACAATCCACCTGTTCTCTCTCTCCCTTAATTCAACCTTTGACCAAATAATGCTGTTTTCAAACTCCTCAAACCGTCACATTAGTCAGAATCTGTGCCAGCTTACATAACGCAGAAGAAATGAGGTTACATGGTCATTGTTTAACTGCCACTCAACAATATGAGTTCCTGCAGAAGATGACTCTAATCCACCATAATCCCTAAGAACATATTGTCCTTTCCATTGTAAGAGACTAAGCACAACATCCTCTTTCTGGCAGGCCTTGAGGCTTTTCAGGAAGCTTTACTCACATACTGACCCCGGATGTATCTACGTCCTCATTACTTCAAACTATGTCAGATCGGATTCTTTAAGTTCTTCATGAAACATGGTGATGATTTTTATTAGTCTTTATTTTGTCCCTCTGGTGCTCCTGTAGTATCTTTACATGATGCACAGCTCATGAGCATCTCTGTTTTTCTCTCCTTAGTGTTTTATAAAGACTCAACATGTCTCTGTGTCAGTTCAACTCTCTGCTCAGTGTCGTGACGAGTGACACATGCATTGTTTCGCTGGTTTTTCATTGATGTTGCTGAAGTTGTTCTAACCTAATTTAAGTTCCTCGCTGTCTGTAAAACTAAACACAAAGAAATGAACGTCACTCTCTCACAAGAGATCCAAATTCAACACATTCAACATGTTATTCATCTCCTGATGGACCAAAAATGATTTAGAATGTAGTGCTAGCTTGACGCTAACGTATATGGGAAATTGCATTTATATGCTAGCTGTTAGCATCCATTGATATCAGAGTTACTCTTTGTAAACAAAACTTAAAACTGTAAATATTAACAGGAAGATAAATTAAAAGTTACGTGTCTGCACTGTCACTTCAATTATTATCAGTCAATAAACAAAACAAACAAAACAAATGAGACGAGCCTTTTTGGTCCTTATTTTTATTTATTTATGTCCAGAGATATCCAAATCAGTGACCAATTCCATATTAATTTACTTATAAATATAATAAAATGTTAAATGTAAATGTTAAAGTAATGACTGATTTACAACTTTTTTTTTAAAGTTGTTCTACCTGTATTACCTGTAACCTGCCTATAAGACCAGATGTGTTCCACACATCATTTATAGACTGACGCTTCAGAATCAGCATTACTTTATGAATCCCAGGAGGAAATGTAGTAATTTGTTGGGGTTTTTTTAAGGTTATATAACTTCCCAGAGGTTTAATGCTTTTCTGCTAAGCAGCAATGTCCAGTCTGAAAATATGAGACGATGCTGAAGTGTTAAAATCTGGAGCCAACCAGAGTCACAAACACAACGAGCCAAAAAAAGCCAAAAAATAAAACCTTCACAAACTGAAACAAGCTCAACGAAAAGACACAAATTACATCCCGAGTCCCTGACGTCCCGTTGATGAAGGTCAGCGGGACGGAGTCCCTCAAACCTTCTGATTGGCAGTCCTGCTTTAGGCTTCCAAATCAATCCAAAACAAACACACCTTTTCCCTCATGTGAGCGTCATGGGAACTAACATGTTCTGCTGTCCACAAACAGCAGCTCTGACGGACTCACAGGAGGATCCCTTAACGTGAAGCCAATCAGCTCTGGAGTGACTGACAGCCCACAAATGGTCCCCGTGTGTCAGCGGTGAAAGGAGTTCATGCTAATGGAGGCGTGAGGAGAAAAACAGCATCACGTATGAATTCATCAGCAACCTTTCAGTGATTTACAGGATTCCCTCTCTGAGTGAGGCGCTGTGAAATGAAGGCTGATCATTTTATTGATGCCTTCACTTTAAAAACCTTCCCAGGTTCAGTTTGTGTTAATAAACCTCACTCGTTTTTCAAATCCTTCCTTAAACTCCTGTTGGTCACATGATCTCTGTCTGTCCGTCCTTTTGACATTTCCAGCACAGATCATGGGAGTGAGTGGGTGAAATTTAACTGATTATTAGAAATAAACACTATTCCCATGAAGCTGCCTTTGGTTTTTCAGCTATTTGGGATAAAGCAGGAAGTCGATTATTTCCCTTATCTGAGCCATCTGTTGTTCATGGGAGAGCTGATGTCGTCATGTCAGGAGAGCATTTTGTGGTTGTTTGAATCAAACCATCGAGGGGGCCTCAGCGCTGAGGTTCCTTCATTTTTAGCTTTGGGGAAGTGCACTACAGAAATATCCTCTTCCACTAATTGTCTCTTATTGCTCTCCCCGTGACCTCACAGCGTGGAAGGATATACTCTGAATACTCATGTATACAACACGTGATGAAAACAGGCTAAACCTGAAACACGCTCCGTGGGTACAGAAGAAGAGCGGCTTCATGGATACACCTGAAAAAGGCGGGAAAACGTGAAGCAGCCAATCAGAGATGAGGAGCAGAGTGGCGGTGTTTGTAGTAACTCACAGGTTGATGTTCTTTGATCATCATCTGATAAACCAGGTGTGTGTTCTCAGTCCGTCACACTGAGAGCTGGCTCTAACTCTAACCCTGGTCTGTGTTTGTCCCTCCAGTCGATCACTGTGTCTGATGTCAGCGTTGAAAGGCTCATGTGAAGCATGAATAGTTATGATTCGCTGCCGTCAGTGACCATCACCAACCATCACCAGCCCTCCCTTTAGGCTACTCCATCATATCAAACTTTATTTATTCCCCGATGTGAGCTGGAGGTGTTAAAGACACACTCCCACCTTTAACACGCCAAAGTTAGTAAATTCTGAGAGCCGTCTGACTCCAGGGAGACGAAAAGCAGGCTCACATCATTTCGCCGCCACTTTGGAAAAAGTTCAGACCTCCAGACGGGCTGTTTCCTCTGCTGATGCTGTGGAGCAGTTTGTGTCTGTGTGCTGCTGTCCCTCTGAGACCAGACCTCCATCAGAGAGGAGGGCATCCGTTCAGATCCCTGATTACATCCCTCCTCTGTGTCTGTCATTAGTGAGGGTTACCGTGGTAACACTGATGGAGTCTGAAGGCCACACTGTCTGAGCTGAAACAATGCAGAGATGATTGATGGTGTTAGCCCAGGTGTCTCACTGAGCTCCAGGTGAGTGATGATGGGAACCAGGCACAGACGTGTTGGCGGTTCCAGTCGTTAGCTGAATTTAAAGCGGCGCTGCAGACTTTGACCTTCTTCCAGATAAAACCTCTGTGGGAAAAAAAGAATCTGTTTCCTTTTACAACGAACTGACGGCAGTAATTTGCATAAAGTGGTTATCAGAAACACGGTGTCACTTCAGGCAGATATTAAGAGGTTAACCTGTTAAAGGTGCAGGTGTCACTTCTGCTTATTAACCTCAATCAGCTGTGCAGGTGGAGCTTCAATCATTACCCTGCAGCGTGTGTGTGTGTGTGTGTTTGAGCTCTGTTTGCACCGCTTTAAGTGCTGAGCTCTCTAAATATTAGGAATTAAACTTACAGAGATGCAAAAGAATAAAAAAGACCAAATGAAAACGATATTGAAATAAATCTTTGTCCCTGTTTTTATTGTGGTTAATTTGTCTGGTACTCACCGAGATCAGACGGCAGAAGACAAACAGGACGAGTCCTGGATGCAGATCTAACAGCTGGACTCACTTCCTGGTTTTCTTCCTCTGATGGAGATCAAACTCTGTTCCAGATGAAGTTCCTCTAAGTGTTGGTCCCCTGATGGTCTCTTTCTGTCTTCAGTCCAGTCCAGTATCCCAAACCAGCTCCTCAGGGTCTCAGTCTGCAGACTGTGCTGACAGTACCCTCCATGTTTCCAGGCTGACTGTCTTCTTCTCTCTTCTTGAAGTGGTTCCGGCAGAGTTTGGACTTGTTGTCTGGACCCTTTGGATCTTATTTATGGATCTTGCGTGAGAACTGGTGCAGATTTGGGTGTAGAAACAAGCTTACAGTAATGTTTATTTGTGATCACTGAAACTTGCATACCAGGGCCAATCAAGGCGTATGCCTGATCAGGTTTTGGTAAATCTGGTGACTGAAAACGATTGTCATTTAGAGAATGTGTCCCTAAATATTATGAAGCATGAAGCTGCAGACTCTCAGACACTGTTCCTTCTGGTTCTGGTTCTGGTTCTGGTTCTGGTTTTGGCTCTGTCAGACCTCTTCCTGTCAGAGTTTCCAGTCCCAGTTTCTGAGAGTCTTTGGATGCTGAAGGAAACTCTCCTCCCTGAGCTCACCTTGACTTTCTTTGACCTCATGTCTCTGGAGTAAAGACCTGTTTCTGTGAATCTTCTGATGCTCCGTCTCTCTTTCTTCATCAGTCGTCTTTTCCTGATCAGTTTCAGAGCGTCACTGGACTCTCTGCAGGACAGCACTGATCAGTAAGGCTCACCTTGAAGGTCTGGTCCCACCGTGTGTTCAGATCTACTTTATACACACAGAGACTGTTGAAGGAACCAGGAAGACTCGGGACACCTGGAGGAACTGATGGTACCAACGTTCAGGGACTGATCAACCCCCCCCCCCCGCTGCACCACAGCCGTTCACTTCTTACTTATGTCCCACTTCAAGCTCTTCCTTGGACTGAATGGATTTCAGAAAGAACTGGAAAAATGAGGCTGCTGTAAAACTGTGAACTGGTACTTAAATCAGATTATCAGAACTGAATTGATATTTCTAAACACTGTTTATCTATGAGGAGACGGATTTTCACGTCCAAAACTAGTTTTGAATATTTCTGCCTGATTCAAAGAAAAGCCAACCCCCTGTGCTGTTCTCCTCTGAAGAGTTTAACTCCACTTAAAGTGTTCAAACCATGCAGATAAATCGATCAGTTTAATGCCCCCACAGTTCTTCTCCCTGCAGTAAAAGCAGCCGTTTGCGGTCTTTACTGTGTGAAAGCTTTATGTTCCTGTCTGACAGAAGCACGGTGGCCCATGTGTGATACAGGAAGAAGCAGGAACCAGTAACACGAGATGAGACGGCTGTGTCAGCGCACCAGTCTGAAGCCTCAGGAGAACAGGCCACAAATTCAGGGTTTATTTTTCTGTTACATGAAGTGAGCTCCTCCACCTCCTCCGCCTCCTCCACCTCCTCCACCTCCTCCGCCTCCTCCGCCGAGCCTCAGACAATATTCCTTTCATGCAGTACAGATGGAGTCTGATGTGATGGTCACGTGCTCCTCTCTTTCCCCTCTTTATTATGTAAACATTGTCTGCTGGTAGCATAAATTCAGGCGCTGTGCATCCACAGGTCCATGTTATTTCAATTTATGAGGCCTCTGCAGGGTCAGTGAGCCTCAAACACACGGCTCTATTTCACCATCAGTTGGGGACACCAGGGACGAGTCCTGCTGCCGTCGAGGCAAAGGAAACCGTCCCTGTTTTCTCGGACTCCCCGGCTGATAGATGAGCGCCGCTGGTTGAAACATCTGGAAAGGATTTGCTTGTTTCTCATCATCTGCTCCGCTGGGAGTCTTGGCGTGCAGTCAGGAAAGCTCTGCAGTACGCTCAGTCACATCAGCTGAGACTCAGAGAGGCGGGAGAGAATCGGCCCGACGGTTACTCACTGGAACGGTTAATGTTTGATGAGTCCACCCCGACCATGAGAAAACACTTTGAGGACAACTGGAGCAGCAGGGTCTCACCGACGCTTCAGAGGCCGAAACAAATGGAAATCTGACCGTCACTCTCTGGACTCAGTCACAGCTTAGGAGACATAACAAACATCCCGGAGCATCATGGGTGCATCGGTGCCCTTTGACCCGGGAAGTGAAAATCAGGAAAGGATGCAAACGACGACGTTACACCGAGGCGGCTGTGAAAAGTTCGCTTTCATAGAAAACTTTTATAGCATCCACAGTTGAGATGATGACATTCATCAATACTGTACAATAATTGATTTTAAGAAGAAACACTGAAACACCTGAAAACTGATCGTGTTTGTGCCTTATTGAAGTAAATCTGTCTCATTAGATTTAATATGAGCCACATTCACCTGACGAGTCCAGAAGAAGGTCTGATTTCAACTATCAAAGATCATAAATGAGAGGTTGCTGTTGTAAGTTGTAAGTTTGGCGCCCCCTCTGTCCGAGTGTAGGTGGTGTTTTTCTGACTCCCTGCTGTCTTTTAATAAGCATTAATGTGTCACGTATTGTTTATGGGTGCTCTGTGGAAGCTTTCCACGCAGAGCGATCAGTGGATTATTTGTTCAACTTGTTTTCTTTTGTTGGTCAAATTAATTCATCGCTCTTGATCCCCGTCTGTTTCATCACCATCATAAACTGCTCCTGCCATCTTTACTGAAGCTTTGATTGTTTGGTTGCTTTCAAGCTTTTCATATAAAGTGTGCTCCGTCTTATTAAATGACACCAGGAGGTCTTTAAAGTTCTTCAAACAGCTCATATTAATGGAGAGATTTATTAAGAAATTCAACCTCACTGTTGCTCAATGTTTAACCTCTGAGAAACAAACTTATTATTGTTCCGTGGACGGATTTAAAACACTGATGACTCACTAAGTCACAGCAACAAACACAAACACAGGAAACCCCTGGTAACAGAAACACATCTGATCAGATTCACATGCCCCCACCTGTCCAGCTCCCACCTGTCCAGCTCCCACCTGTCCAGCTCCCACCTGTAGACTCCCACCTGTAGACTCCCACCTGTAGACTCCCACCTGTTGACTCCCACCTGTCCAGCTCCCACCTGTCCAGCTCCCACCTGTGGAGCTCCCACCTGTCCAGCTCCCACCTGTGGAGCTGAGTGGTTGGGGAGTCGCTCATAGCATGATGTCTGGCTCTTCATCCTCACTTTTCCTCAGCAGTTGTCAGTTTGCCGCGCAGAGAGCCTCTGCCAGTGTTCTGGGCTAAAATTAGATCTTATGGAAGAAGAAAACAGCTCTGTAAAGACACAGAGCTGTGAAGGACGAAACAAACTCCCCTCAGAGGAGCTGAAGAGACCTTTCAGGCTTCAGTTTGTCTGAAAAAAAAAAACAGTTCTCTGAAAATAAAAGGGTAAACACACCTATTGTACAATTTTGTACTTAAGACTGATGAAACAGACCAAGAGTGAGAAGACCTGTGACTTAACAACACTGAACAACACATTTATCTCCACTGGTACATCAGAAAGGTTCCCTGAGCCTTTAAATCATGGTTCAGACCGCTGACTGACTGTAGTCCAGAAGACAGTCCCTGACCCCCTCAACAAGGAGGGTCAGACCCTAAAGGTTCCTGCTGAAGAAGCTGTTTCTGTTACTGAGCTTGGACCTGAACCACAACAAAGTGTGATATAAAAATTCAAAAGCAGCAGGAATAACTGCAGGACTGGAGGGGGCTGTCAAGAAGACCCATTCAAGAAAAGACACACAAGGAGGAGTGGACCAAGTCTGGAGTCAGAACGCTGTGGTTAAAGAAACCAACGATCTACTCTCAGCTTCAGATGAAGGATTTCTCTCTGTACTGGTTTTGTTAGATCTTAGTGCTGCTTTCGACACCATTGATCATGGTGTTCTTATACAGAGATTAGAGACATTACTTGGGATCACTGGGACTGCCTTAAATTGGTTTAAGTCCTACTTATCTGATAGATATCAGTTTGTACATGTTAACAACAAATCCTCTGTGTACACTAAAGTAAGTTACGGAGTTCCTCAAGGCTCAGTGTTAGGTCCAATTCTCTTCTCCATATATATGCTTCCTCTTGGTAATATCATGAGGAAATACTCTGTTAATTTTCACTGTTACGCTGACGACACGCAGCTTTATGTATCTCTGAAGCCAGGTGAGACAAACCAATTATCTCTACTAGATGCTTGTTTAAAGGACATCCGAACCTGGATGGCCAGAAATTTTCTTCTTCTTAACTCAGACAAGACAGAGATCATTGTGCTGGGCCCTCCACACCTTAGAGAAGCTCTCTCTAGTGATTTAACTGACATAGATGGCATTAGCCTGGCACCAAGCACAACTGTTAGAAATCTGGGGGTCCTATTTGATCAGGATTTATCCTTTAATCTTCATATAAAGCAATAAAGCAAATTTCAAAAACAGCCTTTTTTCATCTTCATAACTTCGCTAAAATCCATCGGTATTAAGCGAAGGGAAAATTCCTCCACATTTTAAAACTAACTTTAAAATAAATGCACAGTTTCATCCTTATGCAACTCGTAAATCCTCAGATCTTCACCTTCCTAAGTTCCTCACTTGTAGAGGTCAGTTTTTAATAAAGTTTCAGGATTACAAATTATTGGACGACTTCTTTTATCTGGCAAAAAACTGAATCTCCATACAATGTTATAGATGATGCTTGAAAAAACATTTAATTTCCCTTTTGTTTTGTTTTGTATTCTTGTCCATGTTTTATTTTGTATACTATGACTGTTGCATGGGATTGCAAAAAACTGATCTGACTTGCGTACTCACGCACACATCGCTCACACGTCAGGCGAGTATACATGCTGTATCACATGCTCAGTATTTGTTGTTATTTTTGTTGTTTTCTAACATTTTTTGACCTGAGTTTGGCATTTTTATTATTCTTTGTGTCTTTTGTGTATATTGAGCTTTTTATCATTTTAAAGAGAAAGATCTTTATTTGGAGGCTTTGAACAGGCTCTCTGTTTTTTTGCCTCTCTCTGCACTCTTTGTTACTCATCTCGCTCTTATTTTTTTGTGTTGTTTTTCTTGAATTGTGCAAAATATGAAAATAAAGATAAATAAATAAAGCTGGTTCCATACAGGAGTTCATGCAAAAGGATCCCAAACCAAAAACTGAGAGACTCTAAATAAACTTCACAGGTCAACGTGTGTGTGCACTGAATACTGAAATAAAGTGATTTTTCTCTCTTATTCACCCAGAAGCACCTGTTTGTACCTGAAACCAGGGAGGATGAAGGGCCGGTCTGTCAGCTGGATGAAGTTTCAGTCTTTAGAAGTGAAGTCTGGGTTTCCCTCCTTCTCTTACATCACTCCACCTGTTGGTCTGTCTTTAGTAAATGTGTCCATAAACGTCTCTAAGAGGAAGCTTCAGGTTTCTCTCCATGTCTCCGTCCTCTTAACACAGTCTGACGTACAGGTTTTTAAAGCGCCTGCAGACAGGAAAAGGGTCAGCCCACTGAGAGATGAACAATAAGAGAAACAGAAGCTTTATTTCAGGGTCCTCTATTAAAGGTGTGTCTGAATGATGGATATGCATCTCTGGCCTTTTAGCCGCGTCACACTCGGCCTGCGTGGACTCCGGGTGAGTCTCATGGGCTTATCGAACCCTCAGCTGAGTCCACGGATCTGTGACATTTTGGCTCAGTGAAAGAGGAGTGTGTGTTCCCAGTTTGTTGATCCAGTATTAAAATGTGATGATTTAATCCTGGCTCTGTGGAAGCAGCGCAGGATGGTTGGGTCATTTAAAGAGAGAAAGTGAAACCCTGCTGTGGTTAAAGATGGAGACCAGTAGCGAGCGTATGGCTCAGACTTCCCTCAGTGTGCAAATATTTGATGCTCTTTTAATCGAATCCAAACTCACATACCACAAAAACCAGACTTTAATGGAGCTCCTCTCGCTCCAGATCACACCACAGAGAGCATGACTCTGTTTGCTAACCAGACGTGAATGTATGAATGTTCAGGTTCAGCAGACACGGCTGTGCAGGGAGATGAAGCTGTTTGCAGGCTGGGGTTGGTATGCTCCTCCACGCTCTTGGTGCTCTTACTTTACATCGTACTCTAATCCCCAATCAAGACCACATTAACACTCCAACACTGCAGGGAAGTCTAATGATAAGAAACTCAGTCACGGCTCTCGGGCTCATGATGCTGAAATCATTTGGGACTGAAAGCGTGGACGAGGGAGTCCAGTTTCCAGTGAGGATGGAGGGGAATCAAACGTCTCACTGCATCCTATAAGACCTCTTTGAAGCTTCCTGCCTCTCCCTCCACAGCTGCTCTAAAGAGTTCCATCAGGATATGAAACAGTCTGAAGCTGATTGATCTGAATGGTGTCTGTGTGACGTTAAAGGAGAGCACGGTTATGGCTGCTGCACATGTGGGGACAGGCGTCTCAACAGAGACTCACAGTGACACAAATGTTTGTTGTTGAAAGGAAACTCAAAGGAAGCCGATCAGAAAACCACGACTCTCTTATTACAGGCAGGATAAATACGAGCTGAGATCTCTGCCACTACAAACTCAGTTTGAATTATTACATTGATGTTGATCTGAAAACAAATTTAATGTTTAAAACTGAATTTATTTGCTTTGATTTTTTTTCACCCTCTTGAAAATTCATCTCTTTCTGTTCTTTAAATACAAAAACACAAAATTCAGTTTCAGTTTCACAATTCAGTTCCTAGTGCTGCAAATCTCAGCCCAAAGATTTCTCTCTGTTCACAGGCAGAAGAGTTTAGAGCGGCTGAAACGCCACAATACCTTTGGAATATGTCCTGAACACGCTGCAGTGTAAACGGCCCCTTACCGTCCCTGAGGAGGGGGTCAACGACCGTCTACAAAAACACAGAGATCAGTTTTTCAGTGCGCTCGCTGGCAGAGTCTACTTCCCATAAGGCTGTAGGTGGTGGATGCTGGGCTCACTCCTTTGGTCCCTCGGGTTGTTTTGTGTGTTGTCTGGTTGAGGAGTTATTGCTGTTTCTCCCTGAGAGCCTCACACAAGCTTTGATTGGTTGAAGGAGCCTGTTTGTTTCTGCTCAGGATTATTATTGCCTTTGCCTTTCCCTGGTTTCTGACACCAGCAGGTATTCTTTTGGGATAATGTTACATGAGAGCAATAAAAAGGGATCGTTAGTAGAGAAATGTTTGACCTTCTGGAAAGTTTGTTCATTGATGTTCACTCAGTTCTTAGTTTGGGCTCCTTTTGCATGAATGACTGCATCAAACCAGTTTCTGGTTCATCTTTTAGATACTTTCCTTCACTCCTCTTTCTAGTAACCTGCTTGGATCCAGGAACTCTGTGAACAGCTTCTTAAACAGGAACCTTTAGGGTCTTTTCTTTAAGTTTCCTCTGTGCGTTTTATTAAGCTGAACTGAAAATGAGGAGGGAAAGCTGCTTTTTTTCTGTATTGTATATTAAACTTTCAGTATATGGAAGAAGATGAGTGGATGCAATATGCATTCATCTAAAACCCATTTTTCCTCTCTATTTCTTTAATTCGTTGAAGTAGAAACTTTGTGCTTCCATTGTCATTCCAGTGCAGATTTTACCCACATATGAATGATGAAAAAAGATGAAGAATAAAATGTTTATCATGAAAAATAATTGAATGGAAGAAGTCATCTGTGAGACATCCACGAAGCCCCACTGAAAGACAGGAGATCATTCCTGCCTGAGGCCATCAGGCTTCATGACGTGTCCCTCTAAATCGAACACTGGGTTACACTTTGCTAATCCGTTAATACACTTTAAAATATCCGTTAATACACTTTAAAATATCCGTTAATAAACTTTGAAATATCCGTTAATACACTTTAAAATATCCGTTAATAAACTTTGAAATATCCGTTAATACACTTTGAAATATCCGTTAATAAACTTTGAAATATCCGTTAATACACTTTAAAATATCCGTTAATACACTTTGAAATATCTGTTAATACACTTGCAGTACCTGTTTGAATATATATGTTCATTGTCTAATACCTGTTCAGTGCAGTATTTGTTAAAGTGTAATACTTGTTGAACATCATCACTAAGTCAATACCAGTTTGTTCATTATGTGTAATATCTGTTTATTACTGTTCATTCACTCTGGTCTTTCCTTACCCATAATGTAAATAGTTTCTTCTATCTTGTTTATCTTGTTTAGTACTTATTGCTTACTCCTGGTACTTACCGCTTTTTTTTATTTTTATTTTATTTTATTGCTTATCTTATCGTTTATCGTATCACTTATTTATTATGTTACTCCTTCTTACTCCCAACTGCTGTCCTATGCAAGAGCAACGGTAACACCAAGTTTCCCTCTGGGGTTAGCGAAGTATTTCTGATTCTGATGAAGAGGATTCATCTTCAGACGAAGAAGACAAAGGAGTCTGGCTCCATTATTGTTCAGCTCAGGGAGTGCAGGTTAGCCATGCAGTAAACACACAGACGCTTCCATTAATGAGGTTTATTTACAACCATGAGCACAGCTCAAACTTCATTATCATCACAGGTTTCCTCAAAGACTTTTCAGTCGAGCTCCCCGACCCGGAAAGGCCGAGGAATTACATTTAACTCATTAGTGAGCTAAAAGTCCACAGCTTGCTCCCCGATGGCGGTGCCGTCATAATCCACGGTGTTATCTCTCAGAAACTACACCTCTGCTTAAGTAAATACTTCAGGATTACATGTGTGAGTGTTAGACAGTTAGAGCGGATGTGGGTCAGCTGTTGGGGCCAAAGTCACTGATCTGGGAAATGGGACGGAGGGATGTGTTTTATGTCAGTGGAGGGTGAAGATCTGAAGTGACAGGACGGATCGAAGACGTTAATACAGTCGTCTGGTTTCTCCTGGAGGAAGCAGTGAGGCTGATTCAGTAAGAGCACGAAAAACTGACATGAAAGACATGAAGTCACAACAATCAGCTGTGAATATGTGAAATGTTTCATAAATACAGAGAAATAGATCCTGTTCATTCATTAACTTACTGTTTTTATGTTTTTATTAACGTGTCTGATTTTTCTCGGGGGGTTTCTTTCAGCTGTGTCCTCTCTGGACATGCGGTGGGAGAGAGCTGTGAACGTGTTTCACTTTGGCATCACAAACTTAACATTTCACTCTCTCTCTCTGTTTTTGTTATTGATGCTGTTTATACTGAGGGCCTGTTAGTCAGGAGGCCCTTCAGTCAGAGAAAGAACGTAGATTTAATTGATAATCTCATTATAGTTTTGATTTATGATTCATGTTTCCAATAAAGTTGAATTTGTCACTTTCTATTTCTATTATTCAGATTTTTTTCTTTTCTCCTACAACAAGAGGACATTATTCTTTGATCATTAATGTTCTCTCTACCAGGGCCATCTTAACAACATCACAGGCCCCTGGGCAAATCAGCATGTTGGGGCCCCTTGTGTGCTAACGTTTGTCAATAACCAAAAAAAAAAAAACAAACAAACAAAAAAAAAAAGCATTAAGTCAGCTCCAAACTATAAGAAATTTTTATGGGACACAAAATTCTCTGGATTTAGATATTCTTCATTTTCATTTGAACCAATATTTCAAACTATTTTTTTTTCTGGCTAACAGGCCCTCTGATTTTCTGACCAACGGGCCTTCTGATTTTCTGACTAACAGGCCCTCTGATATTCTGACCAACGGGCCTTCTGATTTTCTGACTAACAGGCCTTCTGACCAATCGGCCTTCTGACTGATGGGATTTCTGATAATGAAGCTGGCCCTGCTCCGCTCAGCTGGTTGCTCTGAGGCTGGCTCACTGTTCAAACCTCTACAGTCCGACAGAACTCTGAATATCTGAGACTCACAGGGATGCAGATGAGGCAAAAACAAGCAGGTAAGAGAGACAGATTCTGTCTTACTCTACTGGTTGTGTCAAATACTCAGTGCTGATTGGTTGGTTATAGTCTGCTCATTCTTCAGACTCGGTGGATCAGAGGGTCGGGATGCAGCTTCTTTAGATATGAGTCCAGAGACTTCAGTGTTTGCCATGAACCGTAACATAACAGGAGAATAAAGCATAAAAATCAAAGGCACTGAAAGACGTACGGAGAGATGGATGACAGAGACGGTGACAGAACTGGAGGAGACGTAAATTGAACACCTGATGGAGGACGGTACAGGCTGCTGCCACCTCATAAGGCTGGTTAATGGAAAAGAAAATGTCAAAGGAAATGTCAACAGGCTGTGACAGCTGTGGGAGAGAAAACCATCAGATATTAAGATGATTCATGTCTTCCTGTTATTAAAGCTAAAAAAAAAAATAATGATCCTACAAACTAACACAGCTGCTGAGTTTGCTATTGAGGAGGTTTTATTTCATGTTTCTGACATTTGGGGGAAGCAGGTGAGTTGTACTTTAGGTATTGAGAAGAGGAAACGGGTTATCATTCTCCTTCTGGAGGTTTTGTTGCTCTAACATCTAACACGAGGTGCTTTTCACCTGCAGGAACCAGGGTCCTGGGGGCGGGGCCTGCAAACTGAAGGTTTCTGACTGATGGAGCAGCCATAGTGTTTTTATCTCCCCCTCTGTCCATGATAAGCTGACCCCCCAGCTGTGATGGACTTGGTTTAGTTCCTCCTCATCAATGGTCTCCTTTGAGCCTGATGGTGTGAATGTGTCTCTGTCAGCTCCTGGTGTTCCAGTTTAAAGAGTGACCCTGTAAACTGGTGACCTTCAGCTGAACGTGTCAGTGGATATCCAGTTTACAGCAGCTGTTCAAACACAGAAGAAGAAGTCCTCTGAATGCGTCCATCAGATCAGGATTCAATGAGGATCTAATGCTGTTTGAGGAACTCAAAGTCCTCCATCTTTGCTGTTTTTATAATTACAGTCAGACCTTTTGAATCCTCTTGGTCTCTGAAGCTTGGCTCCTTACAAGTGTTGATTCAAGAATCTGCCCTCCACTGGTCTGGAGGTGTATTACATTCCTCTTCTTATCCTATTCAGGGTAACGAGTGGCTGGAGCCTATCCCAGCTGGCTTAGGTCGAGAGGCGGGGTCCACCCTGGACTGGTCTCCAGTCACTCACAGGGCTCACTCCACCCAGAAAGGCACACTGTGCCCGATCCGGGATTCGAACCAGCGACCTTCTTGCTGTGAACTACCGTGCAGCCCTGGGTGTATTACAGTTACACCTCTCAATACGTCACTTTGTCACTGGTCTGTTTGTATAACCTCTGTGGACTTCAGGCCTTGATGGAAACATGGACAACGAACACAACAACAGGGAAAACAGTTCACTGTGTTGGAGCTGGACCTCTTTGAGCTGTAAATCATGAACAGCTTCTAAACGGACACCAGAGGAACAGAATAAAGACTTAAAAAAATGACATTTTGACTTGGTTACCGGGTGTCTTGCAGCTACAGCGTTCTCCAGTTCTGGTTTGTTTTGGCCCACCATGAGGCCAGTACAGGACCCCGAAAACCTCAAAGAATGCTCTCTCAAAGTGATGCACACGGCTCAAATCCTGTGACACAAGTTTGAATATTTTTGGCTTGAAGTCTTCTTGGGGTCCAAAAGTCCCTGTTTCCATTAAAATGCTCTCATCACTTTGTCTTCTGGATCATGACAGAGCTTTTACTTTGTAAGATCTGCACCGCTGTCTCCAATGAATGTCAGCTCATGTGATGACAGAGTGACAGCTCATACTACTTGGTGTAGCCATCCCTGGTCCAGTGTGCTGAGACCTGCTCCAGCCCCCTATAAGGCACTGTTAAGGCAGGGTGGTGCAGGTATAGATGGAGGATGTCTAACACCTTAGGAATGAATTAGAGATCTGACCGCAGGCCAGGCCTCATGGTTAAACAGCTCCATCTCACTGCATCGACTGCTCCTGCAGTGAGAAAAGGAGTGAATTCAACACAAAGGAGAGGAACCATCAATTATTATGATGCAACTTCTTTTCATGGTTCCTCATTCATCGCTCTCTCTGTTGTCATTTCTTGTCACGTGTCTCTCAAAGTCTCTGTAAAAACTGCCAAACGATCCTCAGACTCTCGCTGAGCCTCCCAGCTGCTGCTCCAGTCTTGACTGAGCTGTGGATGTTATTAGAGGTAAGGAGGCCTCAGGGGACGCCGTCTGTGGATAAACTTCAGGAACCGTCTCTGAAAACAGGCTCCTAATTATACAAACCCTGTGTTATAATTTCCACTCGCTAGAAACCAGACATGAGCGAAAACAGTTTGATATCTGGAGCATTTACGGTCCAATCATGTCCATCAAAGGTTGATAAATTAATTCACGTTTCACTGTGGAATTAGCGTCAGGCATCAGGCCAGACACAGAACTCCTCTTTAAAGTGAAGAAGAAATGAATGAGCCATATAATTTGAGTCAAAACTACTCCAACCAAAACATCTCGTTACCTCAGAGCACATGAGAAAGTTGTTAGAAGCTTAAAGGAAGGCGTCGTTAGATAAGAAGCTGCCTGCCTGTTTTCTGTTAAAGCACCAAATGTTCACCAAACCCTGTGAATGTTCAGAGGAGATGAATAAATACTGTTTGACATAGATTCTGCCTCAAGAAGATAAGTGGCCCCGTCTGACTGAAAATGACAACCGTCTTTAGTCATGTGATGAAAATAAGAAAGGAGGACCTGTGTAAACAGACAGCAGGGTGTAAAGTGGCTCAAAGGCCGTGAAAAATACAGGAAGGACACAATATAAGCACTTCAGTTTAAACATAAGGTCACATGTTTATTAAACAAAAGCAAAGCAAATTAATTTTGAACCGCAAAAATGGGGCGTGTCAGTCAGTCCTGTTAGTGGTCCTGGGTTGGCTGAAATCTGAAATGTGTAAACCAAAATGAGAGAGAGAGAGAGAGAGAGAGAGAGAGCAGCAGGGCTGGGCTTTTAAACACCTGCAAGGGCCAAACCCAGGTGCTCCAATCAGTCCCAATCAGGTATTCTGAGGCAGAAGCAGAGAGGGTAGATTGAACGCAGCAGGGTCGCTGTGATTACATGATTTTGAGCTGTAAATCATGTAAAGATGCTATGGAGGCCCCAGAGGGACAGAAGAGATAGTTGGGAAAAAAAAGCTCAACAGCCTCTTTTAATTCTGTGAGAAATGAACTCCTAACAAGTTGTGCAGCCATGTGTAAGACATTACTTTTTAGAGCACAAAAGCCTGTTCTAGTATTTCAGGGAAAAAAGACGTTTAAGTGATTTCAGACTCAGGAACTTTGTGTCAACAGCTGTTACATTCAAACTGCTTTTCTCTCTGTTTGTAATTATAAATAAAAATGGAAGCGTCTCTGCCAATAAAGTGATCTCCCCCCCCAAAATATGCGAAACTTTCACTGACGGTGAAGACGAAAGTGTGGGATGAGCCATGACAAGGACTGGATGGAGGTTAATGGATTACAAGAGTTCCACATCTGTGTCAGAACTGGTTTGGTTCCAGAGCGGCTGAGTGCATATGGAGGGTCAGGAAAAAAACAGTTTATAAAGGCACATCGGTCTGGTTTTCACTGAAGAGTTTACTGCTGACAGACGGCAGAAAACAATCTCTTATTCATCAGAAGAAGAGTGTAATCCTCTTTGTTGCAACGACACATCAAATAAGTGTCTGAGTTCATGGATGAAGTGGCATCAACAGGAGAGGAGAGGTCATCACCCATACCATCGATCGGCCCACTTTCTGAAGAACCCAGACAAGAGCAACCAAAGCAAGAAAGCAGTCTGCTGCTGAAAAATCAATACTTCACACAGCGATGCTTCCACTACTCAGCGCTTCACCAGCAGGATGT
The DNA here is from genome assembly GCA_030710495.1 of Labroides dimidiatus. Lineage (NCBI taxonomy): Eukaryota > Metazoa > Chordata > Actinopteri > Labriformes > Labridae > Labroides > Labroides dimidiatus. The sequence continues at coordinate 34,756,861 of CM061147.1, forward strand.
CGATGGATCATTGTTGGATTGATGTTTTCAGACCTCGCTGTGGCCTTTTTCTACCACTGACATTCCTGCTCTGCCCTCAGCTGCTCCAACAGCTGGCCGAGTGAGCAACAAGTCTATTTACGCCAAGAAGAAAGAGAGAGGGTCTTAGACATGAGGTCATGTTCGTTTCCTCCGTGTGCGTGTTGTGTTTCTGAGCTGGTATTTTCATACTGAATCAGTGTGCTTTACTGTAAACAGACTCCAGCAGATGGACCACATCCTGCTGCTTCTCATGGTGCTGCTTCTCATCCTGCTGCTTCTCATGGTGCTGCTTCTCATGGTGCTGCTTCTCATCCTGCTGCTTCTCATGGTGCTGCTTCTCATCCTGCTGCTTCTCATGGTGCTGCTTCTCATGGTGCTGCTTCTCATCCTGCTGCTTCTCATCCTGCTGCTTCTCATCCTGCTGCTTCTCATGGTGCTGCTTCTCATCCTGCTGCTTCTCATGGTGCTGCTTCTCATCGTTCTGCTTCTCATGGTGCTGCTTCTCATCCTGCTGCTTCTCATCCTGCTGCTTCTCATCCTGCTGCTTCTCATCGTGCTGCTTCTCATGGTGCTGCTTCTCATCCTGCTGCTTCTCATCCTGCTGCTTCTCATCCTGCTGCTTCTCATGGTGCTGCTTCTCATCGTGCTGCTTCTCATCGTGCCGCTTCTCATCGTGCAGCTTCTCATCCTGCTGCATCTCATGGTGCCGCTTCTCATCGTGCCGCTTCTCATCCTGCCGCTTCTCATCGTGCCGCTTCTCATCCTGCCGCTTCTCATCCTGCTGCATCTCATCCTGCTGCATCTCATGGTGCCACTCTCATCCTGCTGCTTCTCATCGTGCCGCTTCTCATCGTGCTGCTTCTCATCCTGCTGCTTCTCATCCTGCCGCTTCTCATGGTGCTGCTTCTCATGGTGCCGCTTCTCATCCTGCTGCTTCTCATCCTGCTGCTTCTCATCCTGCTGCTTTTCATCCTGCTGCTTCTCATCCTGCTGCTTCTCATCCTGCTGCTTCTCATCCTGCCGCTTCTCATCCTGCCGCTTCTCATCCTGCTGCTTCTCATCCTGCTGCTTCTCATCCTGCTGCTTCTCATCCTGCTGCTTTTCATCCTGCTGCTTCTCATCCTGCTGCTTCTCATCCTGCTGCTTCTCATCCTGCTGTTAACAGAGTGAGCTTGTTCAGGAGGAAATTCAAGCTGTGCTGATTCGATACTCATTTCATAGATTGGCCGTAGAGAGACAGGAAATGGTTGTATTTGATTCCTTTGTCCTTTATTTTGTCCCTCCAGTGCCGCCGTAGTATCATTACATCATTTACAGCTAAAAAATTCTGTTGCTGTTTTATAAACTCTGATTTCAGCCTCTGTCTGAAACACTTTGTTTTAGCTGCTGTTTCTTTAGGGCTCCTCGCTCCACAAACCCCCTTCACTCTGATTGGCCAGTCCTCTGGAGGCCTATCAGGAGCTATAGGTAGACCTTGGTGTTTGAGGCCTGACCTCATCATTCCAGCTGTCTGGTGTTTAGAACAGAGTGTTTTGATCAGATCTACAACAGATGAACATGTAGAGGTTTGAAAATCTGCACATGCTCAGTCTGAACATGTAACACTGTCACTTTAAACCCATGTCTAAATTATGGGGCCATGCCCTTATATGGGCAATACTCCTAAGTTTAATAACTTCTAGAGTAATAAGCAAAGAAAAAGAGAAATGATGTGTTCAGACTGAAGTTTGAAACCAGGCTGTAAACATGTTGGTTTCTGCCGTAAAGATCGACTCTTTGAACGACTGTTTGTGGTTTCGGCTGTAAAGATCGACTCTTTGAACGACTGTTTGTGGTTTCTGCCGTAAAGATCGACTCTTTGAATGACTGTTTGTGGTTTCGGCTGTAAAGATCGACTCTTTGAACGACTGTTTGTGGTTTCTGCCGTAAAGATCGACTCTTTGAATGACTGTTTGTGGTTTCTGCCGTAGAGTTCGACTCTTTGAATGACTGTTTGTGGTTTCTGCCGTAGAGTTTGACTCTCTGAACGACTGTTTGTGGTTTGTGCCGTAAAGATCGACTCTTTGAACGACTGTTTGTGGTTTGTGCCGTAAAGATCGACTCTTTGAATGACTGTTTGTGGTTTGTGCCGTAAAGATCGACTCTTTGAATGACTGTTTGTGGTTTGTGCCGTGAAGATCGACTCTTTGAATGACTGTTTGTGGTTTCTGCCGTAAAGATCGACTCTTTGAATGACTGTTTGTGGTCTCTGCCGTAAAGATCGACTCTCTGAACGACTGTTTGTGGTTTCTGATGTAGAGATCGACTCTTTGAACGACTGTTTGTGGTTTCTGCCGTAAAGATCGACTCTTTGAATGACTGTTTGTGGTTTCTGCCGTAAAGATCGACTCTTTGAATGACTGTTTGTGGTTTCTGCTGTTTCTGCACACAGACTCTAGCTGACACTCGGGGAACTGAAGTTTTTAACACTTCTGCATACGCTGCACATTTTTAGACTGAAGTATAAAATCTTTGCAGTTGCCAGTTGGAACCCAATTCAGATATTTTATTTCAAAGTTAAAGTTTAAAGTCTGTGTTGAGTGCATGCATGAACTGCTCGTCCAGCTGGTTCCCCGTCAGCAGCTCATTTCAGCATCTTCATTTCCTGCAGCAGCACACTGACCTGGATGAATCAGGGGACTTTCCATCCCTGCTTCCAGCTAATTATTGTCCATGAGGTGTGGTCTGAGAGCTCTTTAATGTGATTTCTAAATCATGTAATGATTTGATGGTTAAGGAGACATGTTTTAATGAGGATAATTTCATTGTTACTCCCAGCAGATCATGACCAAGTGTTACCCAGAGTTCAACACTTGGCAGGCTCACAAAAACAATATGCAGTCAGTGGAGAACGAGGCGAACACTTCCACAAAGTGAAGATCGCAGAATGAATCGAGGAACTTGGCACGCTCGCTGTTTATTGCAGCTGTGGACGTCAAAGCCTTCCCCTTCCTGGGACCTTTTTACAGCTCGCAGAGAGAAACACGTCTGCAGAGAAAGATGAATTTAAAGGAAGCTGTGATGTGCATGCTTTCCTCTTCAAAGCAGCGTGTCAGATAAATCCCATCGTGTGTCATTACCTCCTGCTGAACCACTTTATGATACATCTCCGCTCTGTGCTGACCTTCTTATCTGCCTGGCCTCTGTGTGCTTCATGTTTCAAAATGAGTTGAGCAATACCAAGACAGAGTCCAGGATTCACTCAACAAACCCACAGAATCATACATTCACATGGCCTGTGGGGCTGAGGCGTTCGGAGGCCAAAGAAAGCCAATTTCAGACCCTGCTAGGAGTGTATTGAATGTCTCTGTTGCATCTCACTTTGGTGCGTTTGACACAACCGCTGTTCAATTATCATAGAAATGAGGGTAAAATGACACTGTGTGGTAAACACAGGCAAGCTGAGGGCCATGAAACGAGACGTCGTCAGAGCAAACGGCTTGCTGTGCCTGCAGCTCTGGAGACCTCTTCTAGACTGATGCCTGACCTGAGGACCCGGGGATCAGGAGGGATTATGTGGCGAGAGGAAGGCACGCCAGGCTGGTGTTCATGTTATCATCTCAGGCATGCACTCACTGAGTTTGGCCTTTCATCTGACAGAAAAGAGGCTTTCCAGGCAGTATCTGTACACACTCGATCACATGCCGACAGCAGAGTAAGTCCCACAACATCACTGAAGCTTTAAAGTTATCGCCATCATCACTTTGGGACGTAAACATCTCTCTGGTACAGGGATCCTGCAGGACGTAGCTTTTAGTTTGGAAAATTTCCCCCACCCCGGAAAAAAGAAAAAAAAAGAAGTTGTTGGAAACGTATCATTTCATATAGATCAGCTGAAGCTAACTCACCACTTCAGGAAACCACAGTTTTCTGCTGCTTTCACACTAACCAGGATAATTGAGCTCTTCCACCCACTAATAAAACTTTCTACATGACACGGAGCACAGACTGGGACCATGAAGTCGTAAACAGGAGCAGGCGGCTGTTTGGCTCCTTTCTAACTGTTGCTAAGCACATGAAGACTTTCTGTTCTTGTACAGAGCGTAACACAGCTCACAGTAAACACAGAAACCAAACCTGAGCCTGCAGTCATTAATCTGAAATAATGGATCCAGTCAGATGAGGCTGATGCTTATTTCCTGCTGCTAATTTGGACTGAAATGACAAATTTTCTCTGAAAGCTAATTCACGTCGGCCTCTCTGTAAAGATCTATTTTCACCTTTTCTATCTGTTCGTCTCTGACTCATGCTTCTGTTCTCCTTATGTTTGTTTTTGAACTGTTTGGGGCTAATTATCCGTGCTCATTTATCACATTAAGAGAAACTTTAAGGGTCTTCAACTGTGACAACTGTCAGAGCACACAGACTGCAGCCTGCAGCATAAAAACTCCCCTTCAGAATAAAAGCTCAGGATTTTTGTCTTAACATTTTTATTTTGCCCAGGCAATAGTCTGAGATCCAAGCAAAGGTATTCTGCTTTCCCAGGTGTTAAACATGGACAAAAGTATCAGTGCTGGGTGTTCAGACTGAGCATGTGCAGACTCAAATCCGTGCGCTGATCAAAACAATCCGAGATCTTCACGGGACTTGCTAAAATGATGAGGTCATCACATGAGGGTCTCCTAACTGGTTCATGACCCGTTGAAGGGGCGGGCCTCAAACACCAAGGTCTGCCCAAAGCTCCTGTTAGGCCTCCAGAGGACTGGCCAATCAGAGTAAAGGGGGTTTGTGGAGCAGGGAGCTTTAAAGAGACAGCAGTTCAAACATTTTTTTCAGACAGAGGCTGAAAGAAGAGTTTTCTAAAATACAAGAGAGAAAAAGGTTTTTTTAAGACTATAAATCCTGTAAAGATACGATGGGGGCACCAGTGGGACAGAATATATGTATATGTATATTTGATACTTTATGAAAGTATTTATAATATTATATTTATATTTTTATTGTTTACCTATTTTATTTGAAATTCTTTGACTCAGGCATTTGTGCTATGAGGTCCAAAAAATAATTGAACTCCGTCTTCTGTCCCTCTTTTCCTGTTCAGGGTGGCGGGTGGTTGGTTCAGGGTCCCGGCTGTCTCAGGGTGAGAGGAGTGGTAGACCCTGGACTGGTCTCCAGTCATTTACAGGGCAGATCATTTACCTGTGTATAATATATGACTGAGGAAGTTATGATTATGGGCTAATGAGATGTTGTAAATATTGCAGGATTGTTTGGTTATTGTTGTTATTGTTATTATTCGATTTTTGTCTAATATGGACTCTGTGTTTGTTTCTCCCTGTGTCTGTGCCCCCCCCCCCCCCCCCCACCCCTCTCTCTCTCTAATCCCATCACAGTCTCTCTCTCTCTCAGATGTCTGTCTAACATGTGTCTGGTTCTGTCCGAGGTTTCTGCCTGTTAAAGGGAAGTGTTTCCTCTCCAGTGTAACTTGCTGAATGCTGTAAAGGTCTGTCCTCATGGTGGGTTCAGATCAGACTTCTTATCTGGTCTTGATGTTGGTCTCTGTTAATAACATTTATTATCATTCACAGGTCCAGACCTGTTAACGCTTGGAAAGCGTCTTGTGATAACGTTTGTTATGAATTGGCGCTTTATAAATAAAGATTGATTGATTGAAAGTCTGACCATGGATCCAGCTGGAGACGCTCTGACTTCATGTTTTTTGCTCAAATATGAAACAAAGTCCTCTTTAATCCTTAGACACAGAAGCTTTCAGACTTGTGAATTAAAAAGTGAAGTCAGAAGTGTTTATTTCCTTCTTACTCACCTTGACTTCACTCTAAGATTATGAAACCATTCACCACTGGATGATTTTTCACATCCCATCTCAGAGCACTTTGAGGATGAGGACTCTGTCAGTCATTAGGCCGCCTCGAGTGCTGTTGGCCGGAGCGTCTGTTGTGTCGACTTCCCTAATAACAAAAAGTAGCAGAGCAGCTAACCTCAGAGTGAACTCTGACAGCTCCCTCGGCCTGTGAACGTGACTCACTCAGTGTTTGTGGAAAACATACTTCACAGCTGACGCCATAATCACTCAGAGAAATGTAAAGAGGTGTTCTTGGCTTTGGAAGACACCGATGCTAAAACTAGTTAGCAGCCTGAAACAGATCCTAAACCTGCTGCTTGACGCTTCCACCTCTGCCAAGGACATTCTGTTTGGAGCCTGGTATGTTTGTGTGATTGTCTGAAGGATTATGGAAAAACATCACACCAAATGTTTTATTGAAGTTGCTGAAAGGATGGAGCATTAACCAGGAAGAGCTCATTAAATGTTGGAGCTGCTCCCGATCTGACTGACAAACAAGTGATGAAAGTTGATCCAGCTCAGGAAGCAGCAATAACACAGACGTGTTACGTCTCTGGTGTCTGATTAAAAGTGTGTCTGACTCATAAACCACGACTCAATCTGACACAGGGAGACCTCCTGTGATGGAGGATACCTGGACAATGGTGGATTTGTCCTTTTTTGGCGGTCAAAGACGTTTCCTGACCGAGTGAAAGGACCTCAGAGTGTTTGACAGTCAATCAGGCAATCATGCTCAGAATGTCAAACAGTTCTTTGTGGCAGCTGTTTAAAGTGCTGAGCTTCTGCAGCCATGCATGAAAACAAATCCTCCACATGAACATGACAGATTATGTATCCTAAGTGGAAGTGACTGCTGTCGGCTCAAAAACCTTTACAGAAAGTAAATCAGGATCTTCAGATAACTGAACTCCTCGTGTGATTCATCTATGAGTCATTTTCCTCATTACTTTACATACCTTATAATCTATAGCACAACATTACAGGTAATAGAACCCCAACAGGGTGAGTAATACTCAGTGTCTACAGTCACACTCACAGACAGAAAGTCAGCGAGCGCTTTGAGCTGCCCTGATGTCAAGTCGCCAAGTGTGTGACGGATCTCAGCAGAATGTTTGCCAACCTTTGTTATCTGAGCTAATGAAGCTAAGCTAATGAAGCTAAGCTAATGAAGCTGAGCTCCGGAAGCTAACGTTAGTTTAACTAGAGCCCTTTGGACAACAGCTAACAATGATGGACGATCAGCAAAGAACAAAACTAACATTAGGCTAATGCTAGGCTAACTTTAGCTAACATTAGAGAGGTTACATATAACTTTATATTTCGTTACAGCAAAGTGCTAACATGCTGGCTCACATACAATGGTGACTTACCTTAGAACAGACGTAAACATCCTTGTTCATTTCTTTTCAGGAGGAGTTGATGTTGTGGTCCACTGCACAGATGAGACGTGTGTTATTAAGAAAGGGTTAAAAAGACACCTGTCGCCCAGCCTCTCAGGTCACCTGGTGTCAGAGCTGCATGAACCCCATGAACACAGTCAGACCATCTCAGAAACAAATCACAACACCAAACGAAAACTGACTTTCAGTGTTTCAGTGGACGTCCAGCAGAGAAAGTCTGAGTGTATGGGAAGGGATATACATACGGTGATTGGCTCATCGTGTTTGAGGGCGGGACTTAGCCATAGGTCATTTTCAGCCTTTCTGTCCCTCCTCCTTGTCTTCTGGTTGTCTGTTTTACTCACTGTCCTGCCTCCTCTGAATAAAGCCTGAACAATGATTTTAAAACAGCCTTGAAGAGGTCAGGTTCAGCATCACTGGAGGAATTCAGGAGTCCACCTGGAGTCCACCTGGAGTCCAGCTGGAGTCCACCTGGAGTCCACCTGGAGTCCAGCTGGTTGTAGTTTCAGACATCAGGTCCACGTGACCGCTCTGATAACCGCTTGTTTTCCGATCGTCTTCCAAATTCTCATTTTAAGGAGGTCAAAAAAGGGGTGCTATTAGGAGAGGAAGAGGTTAAAGTTTTTGTCACACAAAGTTGTAAAAAGGAGCATCAGCCAAATAATAGCAGACAAGTTTTCCTTGTTATGTCTGTTATTGTTTCACGGCTGCTTTGGGGTTTGATTGATTTGGTGTTGTCCTAAAGATAATAAATGAACAGTCTGGATATGGACTCTAACAATGTTATCATTGTCTGAAAGGGTTACATGTGACATTTTCACAGACAATAAGCAAACACAGTTAATTATCCAGTGCAGTCGTATCGATTATCAATGTAACTTAAATGGCAGCTGATGAAAATCTTGGCCCTGAATGAAGGATCTGGTTTTCATAAAGCCTCCTGTTTGGTAGCTGAAATACTTGAACTTTTCCATCTATGAGAAAAGCATCAATCTGTCAATAGAGTCTGAATGAATGTTATTTACAGATGTTTGCCAATAAAACTTCACAGGCCTCTGGGAAAGGGAGCATGAAACCCAACGTGAGTTTGATAATAGCTTTCTTTTAAATGATGTAAGGGAGTGAAAGTGGCCGGACGGCTGCAGAGAGCTGCATTCACCCACAAGACACGACCACACGCTGCGAAACAGAGAGAGATGTTTGTTATTGATCTGAAACCGTGACACAATCTGAGCTCCAGTTTCATCAGAGTGAAAATCAGAGTTTTCATGGTAATGAGCTTTAATGTACAGGAGCATCTGAACAGAGAGAATATGATGAGAAAGTAACTTTACTTCTGTAGGTGAACTCAGAACATGAAGATTGAGTCCAAACAGACTGAAATATTTCAGCTTTCACTTCGTTTACAGCTGAATACTGTAAACTAACAGAGTCACACTGATCACTGATTTACTGAGCCTCTAAATAGTCTCTGAATCTGGATCAGTCAGAGACACAAACATGGTTCAGACCGCTGACTGACTGTAGTCCAGAAGACAGTCCCTGACCCCCCTCCACCAGGAGGGTCAGACCCTGAAGGTTCCTGCTGAAGAAGCTGGTCACAGAGACCTGGATCCAAGAAGGTTACTAGAAAGAGGAGTGAAGGAGGAAGTGAGGGAGGAAGTGAGGGAGGAAGTGAGGGAGGAAGTAAAGGAGGAAGTGAGGGAGGAAGTGAGGGAGGAAGTGAAGGAGGAAGTGAGGGAGGAAGTGAAGGAGGAAGTGAGGGAGGAAGTGAGGGAGGAAGTGAAGGAGGAAGTGAGGGAGGAAGTGAGGGAGGAAGTGAAGGAGGAAGTGAGGGAGGAAGTGAAGGAGGAAGTGAAGGAGGAAGTGAGGGAGGAAGTGAGGGAGGAAGTGAGGGAGGAAGTGAAGGAGGAAGTGAGGGAGGAAGTGAAGGAGGAAGTGAGGGAGGAAGTAAAGGAGGAAGTGAGGGAGGAAGTGAGGGAGGAAGTGAAGGAGGAAGTGAGGGAGGAAGTGAAGGAGGAAGTGAAGGAGGAAGTGAGGGAGGAAGTGAGGGAGGAAGTAAAGGAGGAAGTGAGGGAGGAAGTGAGGGAGGAAGTGAAGGAGGAAGTGAGGGAGGAAGTGAAGGAGGAAGTGAGGGAGGAAGTGAGGGAGGAAGTGAAGGAGGAAGTGAGGGAGGAAGTGAAGGAGGAAGTGAGGGAGGAAGTGAAGGAGGAAGTGAGGGAGAAAGTGAAGGAGGAAGTGAGGGAGAAAGTGAGGGAGGAGATCATGAACCAGAAACAGGAAGAACTGCAGGACTTGGCTCCTGCCCACAGCGCCACAAGAACCAGAAACTGCTTAAAGGACCAGGATGTTACTGAGCCTGGACCTGAACCCTGTTGTGGATCTGAGGAGTTCTCTTAAGAGGAAGATGAGAGACTCCAAATCCAGTTACACAGACGAGCTGAAGGTTGCTTTCAAATCTACCTGTAACAACCTGAGGAAGGTGAACATTTCTGTATCATAAACAATTCTTATTGTTTATTATTATTTATTCATCATCCGTAAAATCATCCCAGAAGAATACCCACTGATATCAGATTAATGTTGTTTTTCTCAACAATGACTGAATTATTTGGACGACGCCCCTTTTCTCTCAGGATGATAACGAGACGGTGACGAGCTAAACACGACTCTTTGACGACTAAAACGAGGCGTTTATCTGTAGGTCTGTCAGATGTTTAGATTTCATGACATTCTGCATGTTGTGTGTGTAATCCGTCTTCTACAGACACACATCGACACATTGATAAGATGGATAAAAGCATTTTTCTGCTAAAGTAAAGATTCAGAGTCCCATAAGTCTTGGCTGTAGCTGATTAAACACTGAAAGTCAACTTTGCAGGATAACAAGGTGCTTCCCGCCGCTTTGATGAAAACTCACCACACTCACTTTTTTTTAAGTCATAACCCAAAAGTTTGGGAACAAGCGTCCAAATGACCCTCCTGCCCTTTCCCTGACTGAACAACAGGAACCGTTTCGCCTCCACAGACTTTCTAATAGAAGCGTAATGAAAACAGATTGGATCGATTACAGCACTGAGCACTGACTCATGGGAAGATGAGGTTCTGTGTGTGTGTGTGTGTGTGTGTGTGTGTGTGTGTGTGTGTGTGTGTGTGTGTGTGTGTGTGTGTGTGTTCCTTTGGGTGCTTCTTCAGAGCCCACATTGCAAAGAACACATTTTTAATAAAGACAGAAATGTCGCTGAGGACGAGTGAAGGCTTGCTCTGTTGTCATAATACCACTTTAATGACAACCAATGAGATGTTATCACAGACCCGACTGTGTGTATGACCCCCCTCATTAGGCAGAAGATGAATCTTCAAAGATGGAGAGAAAGAAAAAAAAAACACTAAAACAAAAGCAGGAATTCTTTGGCGGCTTATTGGATTTTGTAAAGGTTGGCTGTTCTCACAGGGCTTCAGAGCATCTCAGCTGTGCTTGTTCTTTTCTTAATGACCAAAACGCTCCGAACATGAGACACAAACTTTGTGATGGAGACAAATTCCTGACGTTACGTGTTTTCTGATCATGTGTGCAGAGTTAAAGGAGAGCCAAGTGTTCGGATGTGTTTGAGACCAGGAGGCTCAAAAACGACAACTTCCTCAGCTCTACAGATCAACGTTTAGATTCCAACATGAAACACATTTAATGTTCACCAGGAGATTCATTAATGGGCTGAGAGCTCCGTCTTGATGCCAACATTTCTGCAGAACAGTTCACTCAGGAAAGAGAACTTGGTATTGGTTAGTGTGTCTGTTGTACTTCAAACTCTGAACTTGAGCTTTTTTTAATGCACCTGCTTCTTGACAACTGTTTTCTGTTCCCTTCCAGTCAAACCTCTTCATTAGGCTTTCATATGGAAACGCTGGCAAACTTTTCTATTAGGAAACTTAAAAAATGTCATTTAACAAATGACAAAACATTCGTAGCATCCAAACATGTTTATCAAATAAAATGAATAAAATGGTTCAATGTATCCAAATAATGCACACACAAAAGAAGAACCTCAGTAAGGCTGCTCAGCGTTCTCCACAGCAGCAAGATCACAAGATCACAGGAGAACCACATGTTCCCGCAACAATCACACCCATGACAACTACTTTCATTATAATTACTTAGTATGTTAAACTCACCTGATCCTCCCAGAACTTCAGTAATTCAGTCCTCTTTTAGTTTCTGTTCTGATAGAAAAGATGTCGTATAGAATTATGAGGTTTTTTGCCTCCAATATAAACTTTTCCTCGTGATTTCCTCGCCCATGATTTCCTCTGGGTCTGACCAGCTGATGACTGCTGGCCCTGTGTCGGTAACATAGTTTGATATACGAGGATCATTTTACGATCAACAGTCTGAACATGGTGCTTTATTTTGAAAAGACCGGAAACTCTGATAGTTTTTCGTGTCTGTTTTCCTGTTTGGAACGATCTGCTCTGCAGAGATTGATGCGTCTCTGCAGCGAACTCCGGCAAGAATAGACTCACAGCTGAACAGCCGCGAGCAGCCGTTGGTAGCAGCCGTTGTTAGCAGCCGTTGTTAGCAGCCGTTGGTAGCAGCCGTTGTTAGCAGCCGTTGTTAGCAGCCGTTGTTAGCAGCCGTTGGTAGCAGCCGTTGGTAGCAGCCGTTGCTATGCAGCCGTTGTTAGCAGCCGTTGGTAGCAGCCGTTGGTAGCAGCCGTTGTTAGCAGCTGTTGGTAGCAGCCGTTGGTAGCAGCCGTTGCTATGCAGCCGTTGTTAGCAGCCGTTGTTAGCAGCCGTTGTTAGCAGCCGTTGTTAGCAGCCGTTGGTAGCAGCCGTTGCTATGCAGCCGTTGTTAGCAGCCGTTGGTAGCAGCCGTTGTTAGCAGCCGTTGTTAGCAGCTGTTGGTAGCAGCCGTTGGTAGCAGCCGTTGCTATGCAGCCGTTGTTAGCAGCCGTTGGTAGCAGCCGTTGCTACGCAGTGCGGGCTGTGTAAATGCACTGATTGACTAGCGTGGCAGCGAAGTACAGTGGAGTGCGTGGCGTTGCCGGACTGCGGCGCTCACGCTGAATGTGTGAATCAGGGGTTGGGGGCAATCAGCTTGTGTCTTCTCTGCTACCTGACAGAGTTTTACTGATTTTAATCACCGTAAACTTTATTCTAACCTGAGGTAAAAGGTAAGGCAGAAAATATCATTAATACACCTGTTAGGTTTCTGCTAGTGGTGTGATCTGAAGGACAGGTCATGGACGGGGAAATTAACAAAAGGAAAAATCTGCACCCTCATAAAACAACAACAAAAAAGACCTTTGGGGTCTTAAAGGTGGAGGTTAAACCCTCGTCAGCCAGCCACTAATTTTACTGAAAGAGTCGACAAACTAAAGAAAACAGCATCAAACAAAGTGGAATCGCTCAGCAGGAAGAATGAACAAAGAGCAAGAATGTCCTCTGAGATCAGCCCTCTTTAATCTCTCTCTCTCTCTCTCTCTCTCTCTCTCTCTCTCTCTCTCTCTCTCTCTCTCTCTCTCTCTCTCTCTCCCTCCACACAAACAAAGAGAAGCTAGCTGAAGGTGTTGACTCTCTGGTGTCACACCTCTGACTGAGGGAAAGCGAGTCAGGCTGACGAGCAGCTGCTGGGAGCAACGAGGACAGGTGTTCTCCATGAAGAGGACTCGTTAGGGGGACTGGAGGGACTGGAGGCTTCCTCCATCTGTGACGCTCCTTTGCAGACTGTATTTTGCTCCCTGAGACTCTGAGGATTCAGACCTCAACCCTCCTGTCCTGTTGACTCTGTATCCAACACACAAAGAAAGGGCATTCCAGCTGCGTGTACTCCCATCCAGACATGTAAGCATGTCAGTGATGCCTGATATTTCTCTGGCTCCACATGAAGGAAACTCTGACAACAACAGCAGGTCAGGTTTCCTGTAATGGAAAGCAGCCCTGGCCCCGAGTGTTTCTGTTTATATACTGTTAAATACCATCAACAGCAGGATGATGTGACACTGAGTCAGGATCATACACATACAATGAAGACACCTTTGACCTTTGACCTACACTGTCTCTGGGATCATTTGAATATTCATGGTAGCAGCAATCATGATATTTTAGCATCAGAGAAATAATTCTGCTCAAAGAGCCGAACCTTCTGGTGGAGTAACCTCACAGACATAAAAACATCGTGTAGTTTCATGTTTTCAGTTACAGTAAAATAATTCAGTCAGATTTATTTTTACTGGCTGAATAATTTATAGGACTGTCATGAATATTAAATTACTTCTCTAAATTTACACATGAAGACCAATTACACTTTGAAACATGACATTGACTAAAGTTGGAGACGACTCAAACTTACTTTCATTTCTGATGAATCAGCTCCTGGATGTTGTTGGTTCTGCTGGGAGGCCTCTGCTGGTGACGTCTGTCTCTGAGTCTGGGGTCTGGTTGTGGTTTGGTGACTCTCCTCCTCCCTCTGTTGTGAAAAGTTGTTAGATGTAACAATCAGAAACAGTGATAATTGTTCCTTTGTTATATGAGTTATAAATAAGTGTTAAAAGACAACATTCTCATGATGTGAAGCAGCAGATGTGAGACCCTGTAACGGTGATGATTTGGCTCATGTTTCCTGTGTTACAGGAAATGCTTTTATTTTGAAGTTAAGAAAAGGTAACGTTGGTGTCATTGATGTGAACTTGATGTTGGAAGGTGAGGCATCGAAGGAGAAGTGCGTGTTATACTCCTCTCTCTCTTTTCTGTCTGTAAATAGTATCATATGAACAGTAAAGAGTTCAGTTTGAAACACATCCGTCTGACATCATCACTGAAGCTTCCACTTCCAGACACCCTCAGAGCTCTGTGTGGTGTTTTTAGTCTGTGTATAAGTTCGTGTTGTTGCCACTGAACTTTATCTGTTCTCTGAAAAGATCACAGCGTGCAGTATTTTTATATTCAGCTGTGAAATAACACCAAGCAGTGTCAGTGTATCCTCTCTGCCATCACGCTGCCAGCAGTGTGTGTCTGGGTGACGTGACTGAGCGGCGACACTCACATTAGAGTGTGTGTGTGTGTGTGTGTGTGTGTGTGTGTGTGTGTGTGTAAGAGAAACTGAAACTTAACTATCAATATTATCGTGCAAGTATTGATCAATACCAATACCAATGTTTGTTTCAATATATCAATATTTCAGATCGATCCGCTCAGCACTAGTGTGACGATGAGACCTGAAACACCAGAAGACCTCAAGTCCATCACTGATGGTGCGTCTATGTTGGGCCATGAGGAGTATTTGTAAACCTCTTCCACGGCGTTCTTTCATTCTCTGTTTGTGACTGAGGCCCATTCCATGAGCTCACACACTAAAAATCCTGACAATGTGACTTTTTGACATCTTGACGAAACACCAACAAGATTTTTGGCACAAACACTCCAGAAATAGATCCGAGCAGTCGTAAATACATCAGTGAGCTAAAGTCAACCTTTCTGTATCCTGGACTCTGAGAGCCAAACCTGAACTTTAGAGACTCCACCTGCTGGCTCCGAGTCCAGCCCGGTCTCCTTCACCATCAGCCCTGGCTCTGCTCTGAGGATTCATGATGTTAATATTATACATTGACTCCATAATCAGGTCCATGTGACCTGGCAGACGGAGCTGGCTCCATATAACCCTTAATGGAGAGCCACATGACGCGGTCAAAGTGAGGTGGATCAACATGTGTGAGAGGTTTGGAAGTATCATTTCTAGGAATCCAGGAGAACATGTTTGTGCAGTAACATGTAACACGGTCCAACACGGTCTACTGTGGACAGAGAGACCTCCTCCTGTTCTTGTTTCGAAGCTTCAGTGAACCGCTGGAAACACTTTCCAAGTATCTGTTTCTTTTTGTTTTGTGACCATTAGAATGTGATGTACTGTTATAGCAAAGGATACTGCGTCCATGTCCAAGACGTTTGTTTTCATCCCTCAGTCCTTCATGAAGGAATGCTTTGAGTTTTTAAAGGGGTTGAATGAGGTTTCAACTTGGTGCTCTCAGATAGAACCTCTGGAATCTGAAGGTTTTAACATCATGAAGACAAAAGAAAAATACAGAGTGAAATACAAAAAATGTACATTTAAAACATTCATATTAGAGGCCTCCTGGTTTGCTCCTTCTTTGACCTGAGAGTTAGAGAGAAGTGAAATAAAGCCTGTGGGTCAGTGCTGCCAACTACTCAGTAAGGAAAGTCGTTATTGGCTGTCCCAGAATTCCTAAATGATGTCATCGCACTGCAAAAAACTGAAACCTGAGCAAATGTTTCTGTCTTATTTTCAGTAAAAAACTGAGTTAATCTGAGCCACAGTCCCCTGACTCGTCCATCATATTTCAAGAGATTAAAAGACGTCCAGTTCATCCAGTCTTTGTTTGAAGGGTTAAACGTTTCACAGGGGGAACGTCTCTGACAGAAGGGCGAGAACCACTGCTTTCAATGACGTGACACATCTCGCAGAGTTCAGCCTGGTTCAGTTTACATACCTGGGATTGTGGAGGTCGATGGTCTCTTTCAGCAGCATACGCACAGATTTACATCATCACATGGCCGTAAAGAACCTCCGCTGGAATGCCGACACATTCCCGAGGGTTTAAACACCGGGGACGGATGGATGGATGGATGGATGGATGGATGGATGGATGGATGGATGGATGGATGGATGGATGGATGGATGGATGGATGGATGGATGGACGTGTATATTTAAAGTGTTTGTCCTTCCAGACGGGTTTGAAGAAGCAGGTTTTTAGGACGTTTTACTTTCCTCAGGTGGGAACATCTGTGTACCTGTCAGGGAGGGAAGTGGACTTAGACCACATCGATCAGTGTGGGAACACTCTGAGGTCCGGCTGTGGAGTGTGACTCAGTTGATCTTTGTGTTACATGAAGACGGGGCTTTGACGCTCACACTGAAACCAGCAGTTTGCAGAGTTTGTCTGGTTGAATCGAGGACAGCTCCTCTTCTTCCGTCCTGTCTCACAGCAGGGAGGCCTCTTCATTAACTCATCATCAGACAGTTATGCTTATTGGATAACTGCAGTAGACGCTGACGCTGAATCTTTAAGTGTCTGTCTGTTTTAACGGGCTCTGAGGCATCTTTCCAATAAAGCATTTCAACTTAAAAAGTCATTTCCTCGAATTATCTGACTCAGGAAGTACGATGTGCTCTGATTTCTCACAGCCATCGAACGCTCCTTCCTGACAGTTTCATTGGATTAGAAATCACAGTGGGAGAAATGAAGCTGGATTCTTACAGCAGCAGAAACTGAAACTGAAAGTGAGAGATTCACAGGAGCAGGATATCTTTCTGTTGTGTAACAGAGGAAGGAGAGGTGTAGGGCTGAGCTTAACGTCAGTGCACTATTGGCTGAGTTCAGTGTTTGGCCCCGCCCATTTGCCTTGAAGTCTTGATTCATTTGTCGTTGCTGTCTTTGTCTCCTCTCTGTTGCAGTATCCCTGACCTGAGCATCACTGCTCCAAACAGTCCTTCAAACAACAATGACTTTAGGACTCCGTCCTGCTGAAGCGAGCGTGAGATAAAATGAATTTCATTCATTAAACACTTTCTATTTCAAGATATCTCAAAGTGCTACAGGCACACGGTAGAAAGGAAGGACACAAACTTAAGATAATAAAGAAGAGTATTTAAAGGAAGTGACGGAGCTCTTTAAAGTCTTTAGGTTCAGTTTAACTGAGCAGTGCTGCAGTGCACCAAAATAATCATCTACAAGTTTTGTTTGACTGTATTTTAAATTCAAAATGTATAAAATTAGTTTTTTTTAATTGAGTTACATTTTTGACAACTACCAATAATATCTGCATGTTCCTCTAAAACAAAGCAAGTAGACTCGTTTTTATTCATTAAAATCACAATCACACTTTTTTCTTCAAATCGTGTAGCTGATAATAAAGTAATAATAAAGTAATAATAAAGTAATAATAAAGTAATAATAAAGTAATAATAAAGAAATCATAAAGTAACTTTTAATCCAACTTAGTTACTTTTAAAATCCAGTTTTCAGTCAAGTTACTAAGTTACTAAGTTAACAGAGGTACTTTTTGTGCAGCTGGTCTGTGAGAGTTCATTTACTTTAAGGTGTTCAGTTCGTGAATGTGTCTTGTTTACTGAGAGCAGGATCTTACTGACATGGAGGTCTGCACACTGCAGTTGGAGGTCTTTGATTCTGGGTGAAGAACGATGAAATAACCGTCTGATATAAAGATACAGGAGTGATGCTGAGACATGAAACAGCTGAGGCGTTAAAGCACTTACATACGCTGACATAGTGCTGCATTAATCCAGAGGTCATTACAAAACAATGTGCCAATGTGCAAAGACGCCAGAGCTACAGAGGCTTCCTGGAACAACATGTGTTTTGAGTCACTGAAAAGACGGATGCAAAGGGTGAAACCGTCCCGTGCAGCTGCAGCAGTGAGAGAGTGTCCCAGTTTGACTCTCAGATTGTTTCAACATTTCTTGGCATGCTGCTGTCTGTATTTTTAGACCGAGACCAGGCTGCAGTGAAGTCAGCTCTGTTTTTATAGCGTAGACTCAGAGGGCTCTTTCCTCAGCGCTCAGTCCTGACCCCGTCCTGACCCCGTCCTGACCCCGTCCTGACCCCGTCCTGACCCCGTCCTGACCCCGTCCTGACCCCGTCCTGACCCCGTCCTGACCCCGTCCTGACCCCCTCCTGACCCCGTCCTGACCCCGTCCTGACCCCGTCCTGGCCCCGTCCTGGCCCCGTCCTTAACCCCGTCCTGACCCCGTCCTGACCCCGTCCTGACCCCTTCCTGACCCCGTCATGACCCCGTCCTGACCCTGTCCTGACCCCGTCCTGACCCCGTCCTGACCCCGTCCTGACCCGGTCCTGACCCCGTCCCGACCCGGTCCTGACCCCGTCCTGATCCCGTCCCGACCCGGTCCTGACCCCGTCCCGACCCCGTCCTGACCCCGTCCTGATCCCGTCCCGACCCGGTCCTGACCCCGTCCCGACCCCGTCCTGACCCCGTCCTGACCCCGTCCTGACCCCGTCCTGACCCCGTCCTGACCCCGTCATGACCCCGTCCTGACCCCTTCCTGATCCCGTCCTGACCCCGTCCTTGACCCCGTCCTGACCTCGTCCTGACCCCGTCCTGACCCCGTCATGACCCCGTCCTGACCCCTTCCTGATCCCGTCCTGACCCCGTCCTGACCCCGTCCTGACCTCGTCCTGATCCCGTCCTGACCCCGTCCCGACCCCGTCCTGACCCCGTCCTGACCCCGTCCTGACCCCGTCCTGCTCTCTGCGAGGAAGCAGTGCTCTTCAGGGAGGTCAAGAGTCTGACACACGGCTGCTCTGTGAGCTTTTCCTGAGATTCATTTGTCTGCTGGTTCTCGTCACCACTGAGACAAATACCTGAAAGAGTCGCTGTGCTTAATCCCAAAACGGTGTTGGGAAGTCAAAATTCCTGATCACATCATAAAGCAGAGCTTAAAAAAACAGAGAGCAGCTGACGAGTTAAAGGTTTTTCTTCCCAGACTTTAAAACAGCGTCTTCGTTTAGCCTGTAGATCCTCTCAGCCTGCAACCATGAAAAGAGCAAACATGGCTGCACTGCTTGTTTTAGACTCGAAGCTCCCAGGGTTTAATTCCCTAAAGGACCGTGGAGTTTCATCCACAAAAAAAAACATGTACAAACAAGCAAAAATAGACGTCTTCTAAATGATGCACGGAGAGTGAAATGCTCCACAAACTGCAGAACAAACGGTGTAATCGTCTGTTTTTCCTTCAGATGATACTGAAGTATGAATCAAAATACTGAAACAAGAAGTTGAAAGTCATCGGATTCATACAGAAAGCATGTTTACGGGTCATCAGGAGCTTTTCTGAACATGTGAAAAACTTCTGTATCACCCTGAAAGGTTCCACACTGAGTGGAACAAATCACCTCAGGTGATGTTACCTGAGTGTTTATGATGTTTGCAAAGAAAGCTTCGCTTCTCCTCAGAACTTCAGGCTAACAGCTACAGGCCAGTTATTACCCTTTCACCTGCTGTGCAGCTCAAAATAAATCTTTGCAAGTTCTGCATTGAGTTGAATCTTCTTTAATGCAGGATGTTCATGTTGCTTCCTCAGACTTACAGTCTGCATGTTTAAAGTCCCTGAACACATGATGAAGCCCTCAAAGGCTGACAAAGTCCGCAGACCCTAACCCTAACCCTAACCCTAACCCTGAGTCAGAGGAAAAGACAAGTTGACAACTTTTACATTCCTCAATTCTTAGTATGTAGAACTTTAAGTTACATTTCAGTTGAAAAATAAATTAACTCAACAAAAACTTTTTAGTTGTTTCTAAAAGTAAAATTCGATTTAGTTTAAAAAGATAAAATTTTTGGTTGGTCTCAGAACTCATAAATCCAGTGCAGACAGTCGAATAGAAGTTTTAAATGTGTCTTCAGTTTTTAAAGGTGGACTCTTGGTGGGATTTGAAAGTAAGAAGAAATTTCTTTGCCCAAATTGCCATGAAACACAAACAGTTCTCCCTGATTGAGCCCATTTACCCAAATGCAGGATGATCCCGTGGTCCAAAGATGAAGCCAAACACATCCTCTGACTCTGAAACATCTCAGGCCGAACAGACTCAGAGTCCGGGGTCACAGGAAGGAGGGAGTTTGAGTAGTTTGTGGAAAGACTGCACAGACCGGTCTCAAACAGAATAAACCTCTGAATGTGGACCCAAACAAAGTCTACCTGTTTTAGATTCTGTCTGTTTCTCTTTCAGTCCCTCTGGGCTGAAGATATCAGTGGATCAGGATTTAGTTGTTTTATTAGCTGCTGACGCCGTGAAGTAGAATGAAAACAAATATTCGTCTAAATACTTTTACCCTTCAGGGTTTTAAATCTCCTTGGGGGGCACAGCAGCTTAACAATGAAGTGTAAACAAAACGCTGCGAGGCTGAGAGGATTGTTTCACCCTTTAAAGTAAAAGTTTTCTGAACAGTAGACAAAGATCATCGTTCAAACCCCCCCTACCTGCTCCAGACAGGTACAGGTGGATGTGTGAGGTAACAGCAGTAGCCAGACATGATAATGAACACTCCTGCTTCATGTTTATCCTCCGTTCCCATCTTCATCATTGGCAAAGATCCTGTGCAAATACATTACAGCAATCAGTGTTGACACTGAGCGGGCAGCGTCAGGAGGAGGGTGTTATTTACCTGCTGTTCAAATGGGTCAGCACCGACAGAGACCACGGCACCGTCTGCGTACGTCTCACCGCGCTGAGACATGATGTTCCCTGCTGCAGATAAATAATTACTTTAACATCACAGAGCAAACAGAGGAAGACAATGAGAGTCATTTATGGCCTGACACTGGACCTGCCATAAAGACCAGAGGTGGAGTGGTTGTCGGGGTCATGAATGAGACGTGTGCTGTTGCCTCCTGCTCTGACAGAGATCCGTCATTCAGTGTGCAGACTTCTGATTTACGTATTTAGTTTCCACCTTTATTTAAAAGTTCAAAGAATGCAACTGTGAACACAAGAGACGCAGTCAGAACTGAAATTCATCTGAACCCTCCAACATTTAAAGAACCTTCAGAATATTCATAGTTCAGTAAAGTCAAAATAACTTTCAAAATATCTTTATTTGTGTTTATATCTTTATCATCCATATGCCCCCGTAGAATCTTGACATGATTTAAAAATTAAAAAAATCTCTATCTTTCTCTCTTTTGTTTTATAAACTCTTATTTCAGCCTCTGCCTAAAACACTTTGCTTTAGCCGCTGTCTCTTTAAGGCTCCCTGCTCCACAAACCCCCTTAACTCTGATTGGCTAGCCCCCTGAAAGCCTGTAAGGGGCGAAGCTATGAGCAGACCTCATGCTATGATTTCATGTAAGTGATATGTAGGATCATCTCTCTCACAGACCATAATAAGTCAGACATGCTTTTTTTTTGCAACAGTGTCGTCGCCCTCTGCTGGTTATTTGAAGTACTCATCTTTAAAGAGGGGGTATTATGCTTTTTTTTATTTTTATTTTTTTCTGTCCATTAGCTTGAAAAGAAGAAGAAAAAAAACATAAAAATCTTTTTCTTTAAGGCTCCCTGCTCCATAAACCCCCGTAACTCTGACTGGTCAGCCCCTTGGAGGCCTGTCAGGAGAAAGCATAGACTGACTATAGAATGGACAGAGTGGCTCTGCCTTTTACCATTGTACGTTTAGAAGCCAAAATTACTCCGTCACAGGGGCCACCACTGGCTGCCACTGTTCAGCCAGAGTCTGCGCAGTAGAGATTTATGAGGGCCTGAGAAAACCTGAGTGGAAGCAGGTGAAAAAAATGTATATTTCTTTTCTATGGACGGTCTAATTTCTTCTAAACTCTCCTTCTTGATGTATTTTATTAATCCTGAAAAAACTCCTCAAGAACAGCAGCTGTCAATCATCGTTAAACGAGACGTAAACCCCGTTTTTAACGTGTAATTACTAATGAAATAGAAACTTCAGAAAAAAAGTCTTGAACAAAACGCAGCCCAATAACATCTAAATATCACCACAGCATACGGATTAGAGAAACATTTCTAAGAGATGTATTAATTTATTTACGTTTGACCACAGTCCATCTGGAATGAATACAGAGGTGGAGTTTTTGACCTTTACTGCAGTCAGTCACCAGGGGGAGCAGTTTTTGTGGTGACCTCAGTTTGAGCAGAGCAAGATGACTTTTTTTTTTTTTACAGTCTATGGGAGACAGGGCTAAGAGCAGACCATGGTGTTTGAGGCCCTGTCCCTCCAGTGTTTCATGCACCAGAGATCCTCATGTGATGATCTCATCATTTCCAGCTGGTCTGGTGAGGATCTGTTGTTATTTTTAGATCAGAGCATTTAAATCAGTTCACAGACAAATTCAGGGATTTCTAAAACAGATGAACATGTAGAGGTTTGAAAATCTGCACACGCTCAGTCTGAACACCCAGGACTGGTACTTTAGTTCCATGATTAACGTGCAGGAAAACAAAAGGTTTGCATCAGTCTTGAGCTTACTCTTAAACACATGAACAGACTAAAATTAGAAATGTAGGTTTTACCTTTTGGGAAACAGAAATATGAACCAGACCAGCAGTGACTGAGATAAACGGCAGCTGATTTAAAACAAACTTCTCATGAAGTCTTACACACTTCCCTCATCTTCTCTCTTTCCTGGAGCCTTTCTGGGACTTTTCAGAACTCTTAAAGTGACAAACCCATTTCTCACTGTGTGCACAGACGTCCAGACGCACTGCTGAAAGATAAATATCCGTTTGTCTGGCAGAACGCCCTCTGACTCTTTAAGGACCTGACGCCGCTTCTTATGAATGATCTGATCTCTGAGGTTTATTCTTTGCTTTCTTTTTCCTCTGCCTTTCAAAGCCTTCATGTTGTACAGATTCAGTTCACACAGAGTGAAATATTTCTGCACTTCTTTCTGTTCATTGTGATGGCAGACAGGTAGTGAAACATGCAAAATTCAGTAACATTTTACACCACATTCCCATTTATTGAGATGCACCGAACCTGCTCCCTGAACCTTCTCCCTGAACCTGCTCCCCGAACCCGCTCCCTGAACCCGCTCCCTGAGCCTGCTCCCTGAACCTGCTCCCTGAACCTGCTCCCTGAACATGCTCCCTGAACCTGCTCCCTGAACCTGCTCCCTGAACCTGCTCCCTGAACCCGCTCCCTGAACCTGCTCCCTGAACCTGCTCCCTGAACCTGCTCCCTGAACATGCTCCCTGAACCTGCTCCCTGAACCCGCTCCCTGAACCTGCTCCCTGAACCCGCTCTCTGAACCTGCTCCCTGAACCTGCTCCCCGAACCTCCTCCCTGAACCTGCTCCCTGAACCTGCTCCCTGAACCTGCTCCCTGAACCTGCTCCCTGAACATGCTCCCTGAACCTGCTCTCTGAACCTGCTCCCTGAACCTGCTCCCTGAACCTGCTCCCTGAACCTGCTCCCTGAACATGCTCCCTGAACCTGCTCTCTGAACCCGCTGCCTGAACCCGCTCCCTGAACCCGCTCCCTGAACCTGCTCCCTGAACCTGCTCCCTCTGTTATCCTTTAAATAAATACAAAGACATCATCAAATCAGCTGCATAATCCAGGCAAAGGAATTGAATTACAGCGTGTTTGTTTGTGGATTTGATCCGAGTTCATGTTCATTTAATCATCTGCAAACACAAAGTTTATCTCTGAGTTCAGGTGGTAAAAACTGTCAGGAGCAAATACGAGTAATGTCTTAATACAATAAACTAAACCAGTACAGTCTTTTAATGTATTGAATTAAGACATATTTTCTGGTCTTATCAGGTGAATATGGCTCATATTAAGACTTTAAAACTCACTGTAGCGCCAGCACGTCCATTTTACAAGTGCTCTTTAAATTACCGTAACTCCTCAGACGTTTGGGCAAGAGGAAACTTAAATGGCTCCTTAAAGAAGAAAAGACAAACTTTATGTTGATAACTGGGGTATTACGGTAATGTAGGGATCCACATGCAAAGACACTCCAATCACAGGAAAAACTTGATGCAAGCTTTTCTCATTACCGTAAGTCTTCAACAATTTGGGCCAGAGAAAAACATTCAAATGGTTTCTGAAAGAGAAGATGAGGTGTCCGAACATGATTTCTGACTCTTTTAAAGACAACTGAGACCTGGGTGATAAAAGGTGAAGTCTCATAAGACAAGTTTTACAAAAACAAGACAAAGATCCTTGATTAGATTTCAGTTCTTGCTGTGTACATTTGTCAGAAAATTAGCATTTAATACATAAACCAATGTATACAAAACTGCTTAAATGACAGAACCACATTTAGAAGTCATTAATCTTTTGTCTTCAAGGCCAGCGGGGATGTACGGAGTCTACTTTAACCTACAGAATATGGATCAAGACAATATTTGCCATGATATAACCTCAGATCAATACGTGTTAGCCTCATGGGGAGTTATAAAACGGTTTCTCCAGAGGACAAGGTGAATATTTGCACAAAACAAGCATCCAGTTTCCGCCATGCATTGTTTTCTAAAGACGTAATATACAGTAAGAGAAGTTCCAGAATTAGTAGATTATTTCCATACACATTTAAAGCATGAACCAGCGTTCAAAATGGATGTGCAGATTAATCTCTAACCAGAGATCTGAATGCTTGATCGTGCTCCAAAGACAAACAGACGTCCTCACAGGACATCATAACCGACCCCATAACAGGCACAGGCAGACCAGGTCTAATAAGAAGATGATTACCAGGGCCTCAGCTGGCACCGAAACAAAGAGCACAAAGACAAAGATCTCTCAGCCCTGAGTGCCAGTTCATGTCGAGCAGACAGATGTTAAAAGGATCTACGTTTTATTCATCCTCTGAGCGCAGACGGTGCGATAACTCACGTCCAAGACTAACCAGGAAACTCAAATACACTTTCACACAAACTGTTCCACTCATCCGTCTTCTTGTTAGCAGCTCCTCTCTCTAAAACTGTCACAGCTAAAATATAGGTTTAAGGCCTTCAAGGCAGCCAGGGTCAGAAACAGAGGAAGAGACTGTGCATTAATAATCCTGATGGTCTGCAGCAGAGTCTGCTGGAAGTCCTACGATGAGCTGATTCAAGGGGAAAATCCTGCAAGATGGAGGAGTGAGTTTTCTGTGAGTGAAAAATGTTCAGAGAAACAAAATCCAACAGAGACTCCACATATTAAATCTGATGTGTTCTCATATTCAGGAAAACAAGACCGAGACCTTCATCAGACCTTCACCAGACCTTTACAAGACCTCCACCAGACTCACTGAAGTGATGAGGTCATCACAGAAGGATCTCCTGACTTGTTCATGACACGTTATGGGAAAGGGGCCTCAAACACTGAGGTCTGCCTGTAGCCCCGCCCTCTGACAGTGACACAGGTTAGGGGAGCTAAGAACCTTAAAGAGACTAAACAAAATGTTTCAGACTGAGGCTGAAATAAGACTTTTCCAAAACACCAGAGAGAGAAATGGAGATTTTTTGAGCTGTGAATCATGTAATGATACTACGGTGGCACCAGAGGGACAGAATAAAGACTGACTTATACCTGTCTTTGATTAGAGGTATATCATTTTTCATACAGCCTCAACATAATAACAGAAGTTCTCTCAGAGGACTTTGTATCACAAACATTCATAGAGACAAAGAAACAAATATTATAAGAGTCAGACTCTACACACTCAGCCAGGATGAATCTTTGTGCTTTCAGTCTTTGGTTTCTTACTCCTCTGATTCCTTCTTTGGGTTTTGGTTGAGTGAGGCCTCTTCAACCGCTCGGCCTCCTCTTCCTCCTCTTCCTCCTCTTCCTCCTCTTCCTCCTCTTCCTCCTCTTCCTCCTCCAGCCTGAACGTATCATGAAAGCAGCAGATGTGTCTCCAGATTACAGCCTCAGTGCGCAGCTTTCCCCTCAGGCTCTTGTTGAGCGCTGTCACCAGAAAATAAGAAGCGGTCACCGGTCTGTAGAAAACACTGAAGCTGAACGGGAAATAAAATAACGAGTTTGTCCTCTCCTGAGGGTGGAAACCCTCATTTTTCTGTCGCTGTCTTCTCGGTCTCATTATTTGGAGAACCCAATTTCTGAGCAGAGACGGCCCCGTTTGATTCCCTTAATGTTGACCCAAAATATGAAGGTGCTTTTGATGAATTGAATTCCCCTCTGTGTTCAGTCTCTCTGTTATTAAAAAGGCCCAGGGTCGTCACAGACACACACAGGCTTTGCTTATTGATCTTTATTGGATACTCTTTTGAGACCCTCTCTCCAGAGTCTGCGTTCGGATTGGAGAGAAGAAACCAGTGTGCAGAACATATTATATAATATTACATATTACACACTACAGTAGTACGTACTGCCCACTGCTTAAAGTGTCTCTGAAAACCAAGTGTACAAAGGCTGCGTTCAATCACTTTGTTTGGTATCACAGCTCTAGTGATGATGGTTGTAATCATCACGTTTGATTCTTGCCTTGTATACACCAGGAAACGGATCTCTGGATGTGTTCGACTCCTGGACTGAGTTTAGCTGCCAAAGAGTCGTGTGTCCAGTTATTCTTGTGGAAAAAGTATGAAGTGAAGCACATTCAGAGGAAAAACAGGAAGCTGTTGGCCAAGCAGACCTGATCCTGATGCTGAGGAGACGGCGTTGATGTTGTTCCAGTTCTAAACTCTACCTGATGAAAGTGTCTCTGGACGGGTGTAAACAGGAGTTTGCAGAAAGCTTCTCTGAGCAGGATGCTGCTGAGGAAGATGCTTCAGAGCTCTGATGTACTTCTCACCAGGTTATTCCTGCTGCCTTGCTGAAAGGCACTTTCTCTTTAGTGAGCCCAGCTCCACCAGTCACCTGAAGGCAGGTGTGTGTTTCTGTCAGTATGTTTCAGAGCAGCTGAGTGCAGAGACATGGGGACAGGTCAAACAGGAAGTTACCTGTAACTCAGCAGTCAGCGCAGGTTTAGGATGGATTCCAAAGGTTTCTGGATCATTGTGATATTAACCCTCTAACGACTACTGGTCCTGCTGCTCCTGGCTGTCCTTTCCTTTCTATGTTATGTCTCATTTTTTAAGTTTTAATGCCCTGATGTTCCCCTCGGGTTCACCGTCTCATTAAGTTTCTTTTCCTCCAATGAGAGCAAAGGCGCCTCAGGGACAAGATTCTCTTATCAGCGGTCTTTCTCACAAGATTCTGTTGACCTTTCCCTCTGAAGCCTCCTTATCAGAAACGAAGACCTGTTTGAGATGTGCGCTCCGTCATGTACCACAGAAGAAGAATCAATATTTGCTGTCCTTTACGATGTCCAGTGACGGGATTCAGGATATGAAGTGGAGTCTGTTGCATGAAGGGTTTGTGGCAACGAAACCTAAGAAACAAACAGTAAAGAGACACCAGAGGAAGAGTCGACCACAGAGCTGCTGATGTCAGCGGTCTGACTCCGGGGTCAC
Organism: Labroides dimidiatus; assembly: GCA_030710495.1. Lineage (NCBI taxonomy): Eukaryota > Metazoa > Chordata > Actinopteri > Labriformes > Labridae > Labroides > Labroides dimidiatus. Next base: position 34,784,106 of record CM061147.1, read on the forward strand.
TCTGAGCGCGAGGAGAGTCGGTGATGTTCTTCAGTTACAAAGCATCAGAATGGGTTGAGCGAGCATGTCTCAGGTAGAAGATGGCGTCTCGCTGCTTGTGTGCATGTTGCAGCATGACGGGGTCGTTGCTTCCAGAAGCAGCGCTCGTAGTGTGAATGATTCTTCCTTTCCTTCAGAAAGGCCTTCATATTTATCTCCTAAATGAACGAATGTGCGTGAGAATGCTCCTAAAGGGATGTTTCCTCTAAAAGTGAAGTCAGAGCAGTATGAGCAGCAAAGTGTGCAGTTCTCTGGATGATCCGTGCTTCATTCTGCTGCTGTTACAGTGAAGCATGTGATGAATGTCAATGGAGGTAATTAAAGCATTCCTCTGCCGTGGGGCTCAGTGTGGAGACATGAAAGAAAAACAGCAGCTTGAAAACGACTTGCTGAGCAAATAAAACACTGAACTTCAACAAATCAAAGGGTTTGAGTTTGTTATTATTGGGTTGATTCTTCTTTCTGCGTCACTGAGTGGGCTTCACAGCCGCGGCTCGTCACAGGCGGCTCGTCACAGGCGGCTCGTCACAGCCGCGGCTCGTCACAGCCGCGGCTCGTCACAGCCGCGGCTCGTCACAGCCGCGGCTCGTCACAGCCGCGGCGCTCTCTCTCTCCTTCATGGATCACAGGTTTGATTCCTGTTACGACACATTCACCCTCAAGAAGAGATCTCACACTCCTCCTGTAGGTTAAAAGCTGTCAGTTTTGTGTTCTGTGGGAACAGATGCTGTGCACAGCTGGAGGTCAGATGTGACCATGAAGTCGTGGATGAATCGCTGGCATGCTTTTCATCGGAACACTTCGACACCACTTCCTACAGAGCTGCTCCGGCTGGCTGCAAACAGGAATGCTCGGCACTCTGCGAGGCTTCCAGAGAGGCTCAATGACAACTGGGAGCTGGATCACTCTACTACCCCCCCCCCCTTCACACACACACACACACACACACACACACACACACACACACACACACACACACACACACACACACACACACACACACACCAACATGAACACTGCAGATTTTTCAGCCTAAAATGAGTATTTTCTCCTTGTTACCCACAGACTGATGAATGATGGACAGACAGTGTGACTCAGAGGTTCCTTCACTGTGCAGGAGAGAATCTGAGTGGAGCCTGATGACATATATATATATATATATATATATATATATATATATATATATATATATATATATATATATATATATATATATATATATATATATATATTTCTGTTGACAGTCTGATCTCTTCTTAAATCTCCTTCTTGATGTTTTTACTATTCCTGAAAAAAACCTACCCATGAACAGCAGCTGTCAATCATCATTAAAGAGACGTAAGGTAAGGAGACCCCTGCAGTCTTTGTGGTGACCTCGCTTTAAGCTGAGTGCGATGATGTCCATTTTTTTTACAGTCTATAGTTTTTCACTCTGAACACTTTAAAGTCCCTCTGAGGATTTTCTTAGTTATCTTAGAAAACGTTTCTCCACTCGATATTGTGTCAAATTCACTGAAAAACAAACAGATAATTTAGTCATAAGCATGAAGTGAGTTGTGTGTTTAAACTCCTCTCTGGTGTGAACACTGAATTTCTTCACTAAAACCATCCATCCACGTTGTATCGTTCCACTTGTTGATTTGAAACAGAGTTTTTCACCATCTGTCAAAGTGAAGTTATTCAGGTAGAAATAGTTTTTGGTGGTTCACCACCCTCATAAAAGTGTATACAACCAGTGACAGGCAGGAAGTTTAATGACTTCATAAATAACTTGATCTAATAACTCCTCTGTTCAGCGTGCTGATAGAGAAATGATCTGAAATCCTCTTTTGAAGCAGGCTGTAAACTTGACTCCTGCTCTAAAGATCTTTGAATGGCTGTCTATGGGATTTCTGCTGTTTCTGCACACAGCCTCTAGTGGACACTCAGGGAACTGCAGTTCCGGCATTGACTTCATGGTCCAGTATCAGATCAGGTGTTTTTGTGTTATTTTTTGTTAAAAATTGTATAAATACACTTAACATGAGCCACATTCGCCCGGCAAGTCTAGAAAAATGTCTGATTTTAAGATACTGAAGATAAAAACGACACCTGAATTTACCAACAAGGTAAGAAAAAAAGTAAAATAATAATCTTCACCCTCCACCCTGATCTGTTCCAGTTATAAGACATCTATTCAGTGCATCATTTCCTAAATGATCTTCATGCCTGGTTTAATTTCTCTTGTGTTTTGTGCCTGCTGCAGAGAAAGAGCTGCTAGCTCCTCATCATTGTTTCACCACAATGAAATTAAAGATCTATTCTGCATAAAGTGTTTCACTGTCACGTAACTCTGATGTCACCAGGAGCTCGTTCAGCTTTCATCAGCAGACATTCAGGATCTCAACACATCTCTAAGACTCTTTAAGGCCGAACAGAATCCGGCACACTTAAATGTCTGCTTTGTCTCTGAGGACAGCCAAGAAGTCCTGCGACTGAAATTACAAAGATGCACAGAAAAACGACTTTCCAGAGTGTGTGAGAAATCTCCTGTGGGTAGATTAAAAACACTAAAAGAGTCGTTCAGGATTCATGAAGCCTATCAGACGGTGAAGAAAAAGGAAGAAAGGAAGTGAGAGCTTTTATCCAAACCCAACCACGTCTATCCACTTCTGTTTCAACAGGTGTCAACAAACCAGCCTGGATGTATTTGTTCCAGCTGTCATGATACACAAATGCAAACAAGCAGCAGCTTTTAAGAGAGCGAAACGACTCCAGCAGCGGCGTGATGACTGTAAATCATCACGCTTTACCTCCATTCACAGAAAAGAGATGAAATGAGGGATATCATTTGGAAACCGTTCAAGCGAACTTCTTTCACCTCTTTCAGTATAATTTCCCCAGGCTGGCTTTGTTTGAGCTGAAAGAGTTTTAAACAGCAGTCTCTGGATGAGAAACAGAATTTAATAGGTTCTTTTTAACTGCAGGAACTTTCCCCAGGAACTAAGGGCTCTGTCTGAAACTTCATCTGTTTCAACCACAGGAACCGTCCCCCTCCTAGAGTTCCAGAGACTTTAGGAGGCGGGGCCTGCAAGCTGAAGGTCTCTGATTGGAGGAGCACACATGGCTTTTTGGACATACGTGATCTGTTTGAGAAGGATTTGAAGCTGGAACACGGGTCCATCATCAAGGATTTGCCACTAGCAGTCGTCTCCTTCCAGATGTTTATTCAATGAGTCCATCTGCAGCACTGAGTCTCCTCCATGCTAACCGGCTAACCGGCTAACCGGCTAACTGTGGTGTTGACTGATAAGTTTCCCTCAAGTGTTAAAAAAGAACGTATGTACGCACGTCCAGTCATCACACTAACAGGTCCAATAGTCTTAACATACCACTATACAACAGCCCATTTAGCTGTAGCATTAGCTGCATCCACCACTGCCAAAACTTAACCAATGTGTCTACATTCAAACCTCTGCAGATTACCCAGAATGCAGCAGCACGTCTGGTCTTTAACCAGCCCCAAACAGCACACGTCACCCAGCTGTTAATCTCTCTTCACTGGCTCTCAGTGGCAGCTCCAATCAAATTCAAAGCTCTTCTTCTGGCTCATAAACAGGGACAAGAACGGCTCCTTCCTTCCTGGAGTCCCTCATCCAGGTCTACACTCCTTCATGGAGTCCCTCATCCAGGTCTACACTCCTTCATGGAGTCCCTCATCCAGGTCTACACTCCTTCATGGAGTCCCTCATCCAGGTCTACACTCCTTCATGGAGTCCCTCATCCAGGTCTACACTCCTTCCCGCCCGCTACGCTCTGCCTGTGAGAGACGCCTGGTGCTCCAGCCCAACACGGCTCACTTAATAAGGTTTCTCCTTCTTGTTTAAATTCTTGCTTGTGTTGTTCGTTGCTTTGGAAAAAAAGCATCTGCTGAATGAAATACAGTTTCATTGTAGAATTGTAGAATTAACTAATTGCACCATGAAAGTGAGTCAGGTACAGATGGTGTAGAAAGTCAGATGTCAGGGGACCTTCCTGGAAAACCCCAGTCCAACAAATTTTAAATGAACAATGAATTCCCCAATGAATGCAAAGAAGTGTGTGTGTGTGTGTGTGTGTGTGTGTGAACCTTCATTTTTCTGCATGACATAAATGTTCATTATTGTAAACAAGCCGCGGGCCCCGAGCCGCGGGCCCCGAGCCGCGGGCCCCGAGCCGCGGGCCCCGAGCCGCGGGCCCCGAGCCGCGGGCCCAACTGAAAAAAGTGAAACATCTTGCAATTGCATTTTCTAATTGGTAAAACTTAAAATCTTTTTCTACCGTTTTTTTGTTTCAAACCTGTTTGGTTCACTTTGCCTGAAAGCAAAAAGCAAACGTCTGGGATTGAATTAAAATATTTATTTTACTGAAATAGCATTTTCACTTCAGACCAGACTTTTCCATGACGAAACAGATCTCTGATTTCAGCAGAGTGTGAGCTCTGAGGTGATCACAGTTAACATGTGAGCCTAATGAGCCACGTTTCATTCAATAACTGTGTCCACGGGCTGCATCCTTCATGGGCCGTATGTGAAAGCCAATTGTGTCGCAATGCTGTGCAAAGGCTGTCCAAATTCAAGACTCCTTCAAATGCAGCCCTCTTTTCTTATTTTTCTTTTCTTTTTTTTTCTTTTCTTTTTTTTTAGAGGACACACCACTACTATCCTTCACAGCTTCCAAAATCCTAATTTCCTTTGCCCAACGCTGCTCAGTCACGAAAAAGAAGAGGGAAAATTGCACAGTGGTGACATCAAGTGGTTTGGACATGACTTCTAAATGTAAGTATTGTGTTTATACTCAGTTTTTACTCCTTTGAATATCCAACGCCAGATACGTAAAACTTCAGGAGAATCAGAAAACCTTCGAATTTTAAGTTTCAGTTAAAATACGTGAGGCTGGTAATTAGCATATGGCATGAATTAGCATCACGTTAAGTTCAACATTTGGACTGAATAAAGAACTGAGTTTAGGATTATGATTAGGTAGCAGAAATCGTGATGTAAGAGTAAGAGCGGGAACATCTGTTGACGCTACTAGGAAATGATCCAAAGGCTAGACTGGCAAATTTAAAAACAGCCTTTGTGGCCTCTGACTCGCTTTCCGAGGATGCAGCATGGTCACGAGCTGTGGATACAGAATAAAAGAACAAGATGGAGAAAACAAGCGTCTAAAATAAGCGACATCGGGTCATCTGGGCTCAGCCATAGAGACGGGGTTCAGGCTCAAACATAAACAAAAACTGAAGTAGCCTAAACTTTTTCCTGTGACAACATGTTAAAACTTTCACAGTAACACAGAATATATTAAACCATCCTTTCTCTGTCGTTTGAATGAACTCCTGGTCACACGTGCAACTTTTTCTCTTGTATGACTGAAACTGAGGAAACAATGGAAGTGAAAAACAAGCTGCAAGGACAAAACAAGTTCTAATGTTGTTAGCAACACGTTTTGGTGATTTTAAATCTCTGCGAGACCCATGCATCAAAAAACACCAAAAAAACAAGGAACAGAGATCCTCCCAGGCTGTTTCATAAGGAACAATAAGGAAGCCCTGCGGTCAGCTTGGAGAACTTTAAAGTCACTTTAACCTCTCAGATCTGCTGACATCAGGGCAACCACTGTTTGTTTTTAGCAACACATCATCAGATATTTCATAACTCTGAGTTTTACTGCCTTTAAACCCTCTAGTTTCTGATCATGCTAAAGCATTCACCCATTCTGAGCTACAGGCGATCTGCAGGGTGGAATATCTCCATGAACACAGACCCGAATATACTTAGAGACAAGAGAGCTGCATGATGGCACAGCTGTCACCTCACAGCAAGATGGTCGCCGGTTCAAATCCCGGTTCAGGCACGGTGTGCCTTTCTGTGTGGAGTTTGCATGTTCTCCCCGTGCATGCATGGATTCTCTCCGGGTACTCCAGCTTCCTCCAACAGTCCAAAAACATGCTCATCAGGTCGACTGGTGATTCTAAATTGCCCGTAGGTGTGAGTGTGAAAGGTTGTCTGTCTCTGTGTTTTAGCCCTGTGACTCACTGGAGACCAGTCCAGGGCCCGTTGGTCAGAAAATCAGAAGACTAGTTAGTTTGAGGGACTGTTAGTCAGAAAAGATCAGAAGTTAGAAGATTAGTTTGGATTTAGTTGATCCTTCTGATTTCCCAACCAAGAGGCCTTCTCACAAAAAAGTGGGCTGTCGTTCATCCTGCACGAGTCATTTTAAAAGTTTGTGTCAGTCAGGATCTGAGCTCACAGCTCAGCTCTCTGCAGCTCAGAGTTTAGAGGCTAACAGCTCATCTCAACAATCAGACACAGAACAAGAGCAAACTGCACAGAGCTGCAGGACTTTGAGTATCATCAGAACAGTTTGAGAATCGGAGATTCAAATAGAGAGAATTGATTTTTCTCTTCTTCAGATCTCCTCCATCTCTTTGTTTTTGTGCCTTTGAGTCGTCTTCCTTCAGTCGGCCTTGTATTGTTTGTGTCTCTGCAGCTGTTCTGAACTCTGGTGTCCTGTTTTCGACTCAGTCCATGGGGGTAACGTGAGTAGCAGAGCCCTTTCTATTGCTCTGACCTTTTTATGACATTGTGTGCAGGGTTAGGGTGTTTCTTTTGAAGACAATGCGGAGTATGAATAGAAAGGTGGTTCCTGTGTGAACCGGATCCTGGGGGTCATCCTTAAAGGAAAGCAGGGTCAGGCAGGCACAGCCTGGTCCCTGACTCTTGACGTCCTGACTCCATGGTGAGAAATCTTGCAAGGAGCTCCTGTGTGTGGCCTGTTGATGGTAAGGTGGTGCTTCTTCCACTTGTGAATAATGGCCCCAATGGTGCTGACTAGAATATTCAGGTGCTTTGATATAAGACTGTAACCGGTTCCATTCTGATGCTGAGCAACAATCAGGTTGTGAATGTCTTCAGAGAGCTCTTTGCCTTTACCCATCATGAGGTGTGCTTGGTGAAAAAACAACCTTTTTAACAGGACCATCAATTTGCTCTAGCCCAGCTGATGTTGGTTTGGACTAATTGGAAGTTCAAGTATTAATTACTGACAGATTTCAGGTGGTATGGTGCATTTCCTTGCCAAAGTATACAGCCTTTCCATGCTGTGTTCAATACTTTTTCCTGTTATTGTACTGAATTCCACATAATCATTATTTGTGGACTTGAATGTCATGATTTCTTTTCATGTGTGGATTATTCGAGTCAATACTAATGTCTGGTAGAAATTCATTTGAATTGCAGCTTTGGAAACAAATGTAATGAAACAAAAGTTGACGCGGTCAATACTTATTTTCCCCACTGCATATATATATATATATATATATATATATATATATATATATATATATATATATATATATACATATACATATATATATATATATATATATATATATATATATATATATATATATATAGATATATATATATAGATATAGATATATATAGATATATCAGGTCGACTGGTGATTCTAAACAGCCCGTAGGAGTGAGTGTGAGCATTGGTTGTCTGTCTGTGTGTCAGCCCTGTGATTGACTGGAGATCAGTCCAGGGTGGACCCCGCCTCTCACCCTAAGCCAGCTGGGATAGGCTCCACACACCTGCTACCCTGAATAGGATAAGAGGGTTAGAAAATGAATGAATGAACACATATATGAACCTTATTTGTGCCTAATTCTGGGAATTTTCAAAGTTGAAAAATTTCCGTGGAAATTTTTTGAAATTAACAGGAATTTTCCAGGATTTTTGGGAATCTGTCTGAACTGCATTTACCTGGTCATATGCTTGTATAAATATTAAACATGTTGTTTTGTTCTTAGCAGACATGTTTGTCTACGTCTATAACATGTCTAGCCTTATGCAATATTTTCAAATCAAGTCATAAAGGAAAAAAAAATCCAAAACTTCAGAGACATTTTTAGAAAAATAAATTTAAGTTGAAAGCAAAAAAAACTGCAAATTTCAAATATGCAAGAGATAAAATTCCCATGTAAATTTTCAGGAACTTTCCTGAAATTGACCAGAAATGTTCCACCCCTTTGTGACCCCTATATCTAACACAGAAATAAACAGACGATGTGCTGGGGGGGTTGTTAAGATGGAGCAGTGTGTATGACAAGAGCTCAGAGGGGAAAGAAAGTGGGTGGTGATTTGGTGAAAGGCCAATCTGAAGAGCTCGTTGTGTCGTTATCAGCAAAATGCTCCTGAACTCTACATGTGGTCTATTTCTGTTTGCCCTTCAACCCTGAGAACAGTTCATCACAGGAAGAGACGGATCGCTGAAACCTTCAGGGAACTTTTAGTAACTCCATGTAGAGGTGAAGGCAAAGTTTGACCCTCCTGTTAAGTTTGTTTTTCAGGTACAGCAATAAAGTTCACTTTGACCTGTGAACTTATCCAAAAGATCCAAAAACAAACAAACAAAAATAAAAATCCACAAAGGATTGTTGATGTTTCATTTCTTGCTCCATTATTAACTATTCCATCAGTATTTAGTGCTTGTGCTTTATTTGGTGTTTGTTACTTCTCAGGTCATCGTTCAGTTCGGATAATTCACTCGTTGTTCCACAGAAAACAGCTTCGTACTTGTTTTAGGGTTGGGATCTTACAAGTCTTGCTTTCCTCCCACTAACCCTTTCAACATTAATATTTTTTTTATTATTATTTTGTTGATGTTGGTGCTACTTTTTCTTTTTTTTTTTTTTCTACTGATCGTTGTAATGTTCAAATAAACTTAACCTAACTAACTAACTAACTAATAATTCACCACTTTATTGCTTTTGAAAGACCAACATATATAACACAAATGTTTTTATTCGTCCAGACTTCTTTAGAATTGATTTTGTATACTTGAGTGATTCAGGATGGGCAGCTCAGACGCAGTTACAATCAACATATAAGATCACGCGTGTTTCATGGCTGCACTTCTGGTTCTGTTTCTGTATGTTTTTCCTGTTAATATATAGATTTATTCGTCCTTATTGACGTTTCCCAAAGTCGGCTCAGAGACGTCCAGAAACAGTAAAGACAATAAATCTGTTATGCTGCACTTTAAAGGTTTCACTTTGTTTGGTTGTGGCCTGAGGGCCTGTTTTCTTATCTCTGCTTTAAGACGAGAGGAGAGACAGAAAGAGATGCCATGGACTTAGAATACAGACTGAGGCTGTAATGTTATTTCTTTGGAGCGTGGTCATACGAGAGCTGAGATAATGGATGAAATGGTTCTGTAATTAGATTTGAATTTTCTAATCCATATGTAATACCACTTCCTGTAAGAGAGGATGCAGACCTGAACTGAAGCCATCGATGGTGTCTACATGAGTAAAAACATACTAGACTGTGTGTGTGTGTGTGTGTGTGTGTGTGTGTGTGTGTGTGTGTGTGTGTGTGTGTGTGTGTGATGTGTCAGACCTGTATGGTATGCATTACTCCATCTGTTTCCTAAAGATAGTTGTTTGTAGGAGAATGTAAACTGGTACGAGGATGTTAATTGATGCTCCATTCAGAGTCTAATTTTGGAGCACCCACATGGCCTCAGTGTCGTCTTCTCTCTGGACTAATCCTCTTAATGACCCGCTTTGTCATCGGTGGGAGTCACGCCAGCAGTCATGTCCCATTCCCAACACGTCAACGAGTAAGAGGATGTTGACATTGTTGTTTAAAACCAGGATCAAAGAAGGAGATCTTCATTCAAGGATTTGGGGGAACTTCAGGAGGAGTGGACTGAGTCTGGAGTTAGAGCACCAAGAGCCACTGTGGTGGGTTGAAGTTCAAAAGGCCTTTGCTTGACTCGTCTATGTTCACTTGAAGAGGAAAAACTTCCACAGGACTCCAGAGTAAAACTTCTGAAAGAAATCCCTTTAATCCACAGTTTTGTTTTACAATATTACTGGATAATCCAAAGTCAAGTAATCCTAAACAATGAACCGTAGAACAGTAAAGACACCATGTAGCTCGGTCCTTGATCCATCCTCAACTGACTGACGTCAGTCTCAAACAGCGATACTTACTGATTTTACTTTACAGACAATTCACATGAATTAAATCAAATTACTTTTAGCTCATTTTAACATGTTTACTTTTAATACTTAAGTTGTACAATCAAATTACTAAATAAAGATTAACTTACAACACAAAAAGTACATGAATTAATTATGAATGTAAGTTGGCCCTTACAGCCCCCACGAACAGAAGAATCAACAGATTCAGACGAGTAACTGCAGACGTTAACCAGGACATTTCAGAGCACTTCATGCTTCATCGTGTGAAAAACAAAAACAGGATCATGAGGCTGAATTATTTATACATAAATCTATAATCTGAGAGGAAATCCTGCAGTAGAGGAAGAGAGCGTCTGTGCAGACGTCGGTTTGCACATGAAAAGGTGCATCTGAAAAAAATAGAGTACGGTGGAAAACTTAGAGGAGCTTTGAAGACTTTCTGGAAAGCTAGTGCTACGGCTAGTGATAAAAACTCTTTGTCCCATGAGCACTTGCTCCCCACAGTCATGAGGACAGTTGTCTGCCTCCTCCCGTGCCGACTCTTGATGCAGGATTATTTTCTTTCTCATGTTTAGCATGAAGATGGTGGTTCTGAGTCTCTCTCTCTTCAGATGATGTGAGAACCTCTTTGCTCACAGATCTTCAAACAGCTTTATGTTTATTTCTCTGACGTATTCAGACCAAGAGCACCGTGATGGTACCACAGAGAAGAAGCACGGCCACACGCGGGGAACAGGGCTTGCTTATACTGCTGCTTTATTAGCTGTGGCAGTGGGTCAGGAACAATACATCAGAGCATTAATCACGCGTTCTTCAAAGTGCAGTCAATCTACATCAATGATCATTTTTCCTTGTAGCAGTAAATCAGATTAAGGACGTGCGTTCGCCGTGTGGGTGCTGCTCTTTGAGCTGAGATGAACCTTCAGAGAGACGGCTGTGGTGTGTTCATGTTCTGGACGTGCTGGTTTGAACAGTTTACTGGATTAAAGGGGAAATGGACTGACAGGATGCCAGCATCCACTTCATTTATAGAACAAATATTTGAAGAGGAGTGAAAGAGGTCTTTCCAGCTCAGATTAGACCCTGATTTTATTTAACAAGAGATAAATACCTCTGAGACGACTCCTTCAACAAGGATGAAATAAACCTCTGAATCCAGGAGTGAAGCAGCACGAAGGCGTCCACAGACCCTCGACTAGAGACAGCTTCAGGTGTCCGCTTCAACCTTCAGCAGCACAGGCACTGAACCATGCAGCCGTCAACAAACCGTCCCCCTTTCTTTAGTATTGGAGATCGATGAGTGAACTCGTTCACCTGCTCACCTTTACGCTCATGTTCCAAAGGTTAAGCTAACAGTTGGTGAGGAGAGACCCAAATGTCACAGGTTTAGCTGCAGCTGCTGCCTCCTCTCTGTCACCTCTGCTCTTCTTATGTCTCCACATCACACTTCCATCCTCTCCCTCACAGATCATGTACTGCGTCTCTGCCTCACTTCAGGATTGGTTCTTGACTTGTTGGGTCAATGTGTCACTGGGTTTTCTGTCAGGGTTTGTCTTCATGTCAGTGTGGTCTTTTGCAGGTTAACGTACTTCTAGACTGGCTTCAGTTTCAGTTTTGAAATGAGCTCCACAGACGAGCGCATTTTTAGTGAGCGATGCAGAAATAAAGTCCCGTCTCTTCATCTGCACAAAACGAAGCCGAGCACAAAGCTAACTCCATTTTTCTTTCTGTTGGGAAAAAAACAATATTCAACCATCTTAATAAATAAATGGCCAAATCAAATAATACACTAAAGAAACACAATAAACATGACCTGAAAATGACCTGAAATGTTCCGTCATATGACACCAGGTTGAAACAAAGAGCGTTTTAAAACAGCTACACTGAAAAAAACACATCTCCCTCTGAATTTGAGCCCCGTGTGTTGAAAATCAATGACTGACTTATTCTACAGACATTTACAGAAATTGTTATGAGTTCGTTTACAAAATAAATGAATAAATAATTTACATTATGTATTCATTTATTTAAGTTGTACCAAAATAAAAAAACAAAAGAAAAGAGGTTTTTGGGGGAAAACACTAATGAGACTTAAAATAACACTTTGGGATCAAAAAAAGAAGTAATTTGGGAAATATGTGAGACAAGCAGGTCGAGCGAGAAGGTGAGGAAGCATGCTAGACGAGTAGGAACATAACAGCCAGCACTCACACATTGGCTGTGAGACACGCCTCTGATTGGCTTGACACGTGCTCATGCTACACCCCCGAGTTCTCACGCTGAAGTGTCCGTCTTCAACAAACAAACAAACAAACAAACAAACAAAAAATCTTTCCTGTTATCTGACATCTACCTGCTGAGCTGTGGCACAGAGTGACAAACAGCACCCATAATCAATTAGGTGAGCCTTCAAATCCAGCAAGAGGGTGGAGTTTGGATCTTGGGCCATCAGAACCAGAACCAGAGACCACTGTTGCACTGTCACAACAAAATTCCTGCCAACTCTCCCAATTTCTGCAGGAGTCTTCAGCTTTTTAACCCTTTCTACCGCTGAAGTCCTGATTTGTAATTTTTATCCAGTTTTTTTTTTTTTTTTTTCAAATTTTTCACATTGATACTTTAATGGACTGCGTGAGTTGTTTGTATTACAAAACGTGAGTGTGTTACTTTTAAGGCTCATTCATGAGTACCTTGTAGGTGTGTGTCATCAGAGCTGGTGATCCCATATAACAGCAACAAGCATGAGCAGATTTCAGCAGAGAACATGGAGGTAAAACAACCAGTGCTGCCAACTCCTCAGTAGGGAAAGTTGCTTTTGGTTGTCCCAGAAGTTGTTTTTTTTTTTTTTTTAAATCTCAGAATAAACACACTCTTCCTTTATCCAGGCTTGAGTCAGGCAAAAGTGACCCAAAGAGGCAAACATGCACAATTTATCTGCATGCAGTCACCTGCTCTGACTGCAGCTGGAGGGACTACTGCGCAGGTGAGAAGGACTTGTCCGTCTGTGAGTGTTTTGGATAGGAGAGAGGCTCAGCACCTGCTGCTTCTTGACAAACAGACATGCTTTCACATCAGTCTCCAAACTATGGAAATGTTTAATATGTCACTTTGCTGAAAGAGTTACTAGAGTCTGAAAAGTGGCTGTGTTGGCAACACATGATGCAGGATGAGCAAGAAGGATGCAGGATGAGTAGGAAGGATGCAGGATGAGCAGGAAGGATGCAGGATGAGCAGGAAGGATGCAGGATGAGCAGAAAGGATGCAGGATGAGCAAGAAGGATGCAGGATGAGCAAGAAGGATGCAGGATGAGTAGGAAGGATGCAGGATGAGCAGGAAGGATGCAGGATGAGCAGGAAGGATGCAGGATGAGCATCAATGATGCAGGATGAGCAGGAAGGATGCAGGATGAGCAAGAAGGATGCAGGATGAGCAGGAAGGATGCAGGATGAGCAGGAAGGATGCAGGATGAGCATCAATGATGCAGGATGAGCAGGAAGGATGCAGGATGAGCAGGAAGGATGCAGGATGAGCAGGAAGGATGCAGGATGAGCATCAATGATGCAGGATGAGCAGGAAGGATGCAGGATGTGCAGGAAGGATGCAGGATGAGCAGGAAGGATGCAGGATGAGCAGGAAGGATGCAGGATGAGAGGGAAACTTTTAAGATGAGCAGGAAGGATGCAAAACAAGAAAGACAACTGCAAGAAGAGCAGGAAGGATGCAAAATCAGGAAGGAAGCATGCAAAAGGACTTTTAGGAAGTAAAGCAGGAAGCATGGATAATGAGTAGGAAACATGCATCTGCATCTGGTTGTTACTGAGTCACTGTTTTAAAGGAGAACTGAGTGACTGATACGAGCTGACCTCTCTGACACGTCTTTATGTTGTTCCATTCCCGTGAAGCTCTGCCAGAAAAGGCTGATCACTAAATTCAATAAGTGATGACAAAAAAAAAATGAAACTTGTGGTTTTGCACAATAATAGAGAATCAGCAGGCATAAAAATGTCGGTGACCAGTTAACATGAAACATGTCAGTTTGGTTCTGACTCAGGCGACTCTGCTGCATGCTGATCAGGGCTCATTCACTTCTAATTTTGTTGAATGCTGAGGTGAGCAGATTTCACTCATAACACGATCAACACAGACGGTCTGACGGGTTTGGATCTGAAATGAGACTCTTAACATTTTACTGTCACCAGCTGAGTGATCAGAAGCTTCATTTTGACGAGCTCAGACTGAAATGTAACGAGCTGCAGGGAGAAATCAGTGTCACTAATGAAGCCTGGAAGTTACAGCTGTTGGAATGAGACTGTTGTTCATGTGGAAGCAAAAGGAGCAATCATTACACGGAGCACGTGGACATTCACTGTCCACCCACCACTGAGGAAATGCTCTCCAACATCTTAACGACTTGTTAAGAATAAGAACAATTAGCTTCAGCACGACTGTTTCAGCAGCTTGTTTAAACCTTTTTTTCTTGAGATTAAGACACAATTTAAACACATTTAGTGTTAAAAGATCAGAACACAGATCCATCAGAGCCTTTAAGTCCACGCAGGAGGACAGTTATGGGGTATCAGGTCATGAGATCCTCTTCTGATGAGACTCCATCTGCCTGTCCGTCCGTGTCTCACATGAATTTCAGCCTGTAACATGTTATAAGCATGATGTTTCTGTAAACCTCGAGCTCATTAAAATGCCTCCTGCTGACTTTAAAGTGGTAATTACAGCCTCCTCTGTGTGGCATGCATAGCTAAAGGAGTGTGTGTGTGTGTGTGTGTGTGTGTGTGTGTGTGTGTGTGTGTGTGTGTGTGTGTTGGCCTCTCTGTGCCGCCCTCAGATGTGTGTGTAATTATTTATTTTTAATACACATCTTAATACACACCCTTTTCTGGTCCACAGACACAGACAGCAGCTTCTCTCCTGCAGGCTCTAAAGTTCTGGTTTTTACCTCCAGGTCCGTGTTGTGTAAGCAGTGTGTGCTCAGTGCAGCTTCTCATGATCTCTGCAGCCTGCAGGCCGAAGCAGAGCATGCAGACGACATATAAACTTATGTAACAAAGGGATGTTTGCAGGCCCCAGCAGAGGTCCTGTTAGCCCTCATAACTTCATCCATAAAGTAAAGAGATAATGAAATGCTCTGTTTGACGGGAACGCTGCAGGACCAACAGGCAGCAGTCGTCCAGGAGACAAACACGGAGACTGAGGTTATAAATGCTGCGGAGAAAAAGAAAAGAGGTTCAGTCGGCCTTAAAAAGAGACGGTTACTGTCACTGAAGGAGTTTGATGAGCCCACGGTGGGATTTCCAAAAGTGAGCCCAACAGGACGAGAGTCAGACTCTGAGTCACTGTGACAAACACACAAAGTCCTGCTCATGCATGAAATTAAGACAAGTAGAAACTTAAAGCTCCTGTGAGGAACTTTTCATACGTGTCAGTTTTTTTCTTCACAAAGAGAAAAACAAGACGTCATTTTCCCATCGGAGAAGAAAAAAAGGAGAAAAGGAAAGAGCAAGAAACAAGGAAAAGAAAAGAAAACAACACAGATACACACAGATATACACAGGTACACACAGGTACACACAGGTACACACAGATACACACAGGTACACACAGGTACACACAGATATACACAGGTACACACAGGAACACAAAGATACACACAGATACACACAGGTACACACAGGTACACACAGGTACACACAGGTACACACAGGTACACACAGATACACACAGGTACACACAGGTACACACAGGTACACACAGGTACACACAGGAACCCTAAAAGTACACACAGGTACACACAGGTACACACAGGTACACACAGGTACACACAGGTACACACAGGAACCCTAAAAGTACACACAGGAACACATAGACACACACAGGTACACACAGGTACACACAGATACACACAGGTACACACAGGAACCCTAAAGGTACACACAGGTACACACAGGTACACAGGTAGCTTACAGCGGAGCTGACATAAAGAGATGGTCTTTTCTGTTGTAACGGGTCATAATTAGGCCCCAGTTTGGACTCCAGTCCACTTGAAACCAGCACAGACCCTCTCTGCAGCTTCAGAGACCTTCATGTCTTTTATTTCCAGAGGAAAGTTTTAACATCTCAGATTCTGAGAGCAAAACTTTGTCCCAGGAATTAAAGACGACACTCTATGAATGATTCAGATCCACTCCTCTGACCGCTGGAGCAACAGAACATATTCTCACGATTCCTGGGCCCAGACCCTGTTCCAGGATTTAGGACTGAGGAGGGCCTTCATGTCCTGACGCTGATGAGACAAACTGAGCCTGGAGCGGTAATAACATCAGGACGTCTGCCGTGAACGTCTTAAAACACAGGAGATGAGGGTAGCTGTGGTTCATTTTAGCGTGAAGGGAGACATCCGCCATACTGTCCTTGAACCCCAACCCCCTTAGGACTAACCAGGACCAGAGCGGTACAAGTACAGGGGTTATACATCAGTCTCATAACAGGGCTGAGGGTGCTGAGGTGGTCACCAGGAGCCCACGGCTGCAGAAATGTTCCTGATTGTGAGATTAGGCTGGACTGACACAGATCCATTAAAGACTTCATTAAAACTGTAAGCCGGGTCGGCCAGCACACAGGAAGCTTTGAGGAGGGGGTCTGAACAACCTGCCCTCGGAAATGAAAGAGAGCAGAAGTGAACCATGAGCACAATAAAGATAACTCAGACAAGCAGCCGGAAACCCACGGACAGTCAGCAATTATATGACTTAGAAATGGAAACTGTAATAAGCAATTAAGATGGTTACAGCTCACCGGGAAGCTGAGGCTCTGATGTAAAGGAGTGAAGACGAGGGCGCAGCAGAGACGAGGGCGCAGCAGAGACGAGGGCGCAGCAGAGACGAGGGCGCAGCAGAGACGAGGGCGCAGCAGAGACGAGGGCGCAGCAGAGACGAGGGCGCAGCAGAGACGAGGGCGCAGCAGAGACGAGGGCGCAGCAGAGACGAGGGCGGGGAGACCAGATAAGACACGCAGGAGGCTCTGTAGGCTGAAATACAAAAAGTGCAAGTTGATTTTTACTCTCTTTACTCGCTCTTTGTATGAAATTTGGCTGTTTCAACTTTCTGAACGACAAACATCACAGAGAGGAACCAAACTTTGTTTTAAGCTCTTTAGTTTGTGTGTGTTTGGAGGATTAAAAAGAAAATAAATCTCTTCACACCCACAGAAAACGTCTCATGCAGAGAAAACATAATGAGGGAAATCATCTCAATTACAGGATATCAGATTCTTCTCACCGTCTCAAAGAGGAGTCCTTAGAGACAGATTCAGGTGGTTCAGACTCTGTTTAGTGAAATGAGTCTGGAGTTTTGGGACATTGTTTCCAGGATGAAACGTCTGATAAAAAACAGACTGAAGAAGGAGGAAAAACAATGAAGCTGATGCAGAAACATGCTGCGTCTCTTCTCTTGGCCAACAGGAGGCAAAAGATTTCTCATCCTATCGGAAGTGGCGACATCCAGCAGTTAGTGATGAAGCCGATGTCTCAGTGTTAAAAGGTGCAGATGGCGTAGTGGTTTATGTCGCCCCCATGAGCTTCACCCTGCAGTCTCCTTCCCCCATGTGACTGCCCATTTTTCACCATTTTTCTGCTCTATCCACTTTCCTCTCCAACGACTAAGACTTAAAATAGAGAGAGAAATTTAAAAATAAACTAAGAACAAGAAACATGCAGTTCCTTAAGTGTCCACTTGAGTCTGGCTGCAGAAACCACATCCAATTCAAGCTCAGAGGCATCTTTTCATGTTGGTTTAAAGGACCTTCACAGGCCCAACACTTATGTCCCAATATGGTAATAAAAAAAAATCTCTCAGAGATCTTGTAACGATCTTGTGAGGTTGTCATGACGAACTCATTAAGATCTTGTGAAGAATCTCATGATAATCTCATGATGATCCTGTAATAATCTCTTAATCCTGTGACGATCTTGTGTGAACTTTGTGAGGATCTTGTAACCATCTTGTGTTGATCTTGTTGTCTCGTGAGGTTGTCTTGAAGATCATGTGACAAACTTGCAAAGATCTGTTGAACATTTTTTTAAAAATGGAGTGTTTTGATGAGTTTACAGACGGATTCAGGGATTTCTACAACATATGAATATGAAGAGGTTTGAAAATCTGCACACGCTCAGTCTGAACATCCCGCTTCGGTACTGTAGAGTGTTTGAAATATGGGGAAGAAGAAAAAACATTTTTTGAAGCCTTAAAAAGATGCTCTCTGAAATGAACATCATCAAACAGACCGCCTGGTTGTATATTAAACTCATCTTCTTACAGCAAATACACACACACCCTCAATACTTCATTAAAGGATGATTACGCGTCAGAATTAACGCCTTGTGGTTTAAAATTGGCGTCACATAAGAAAGTAAACTTAAATAAATCAAGCTTGAGGGTTTCTTTGATTAACAACTTCAAATGGAGACTTTAAAGAGAGCATCATTACAGCAACCTAACAGAGGAACACAAACAGCATTCCAGTGTGTTGGTCAATGCATTCCTACCACATTAAATGGAGCTCTGCAGTTTGAACGCCTGTTCAGAAATGCATGAAAAATCCAGTTTATATGACTTTTACATGGCAGTGAGAGAGAGAGAGAGAGAGAGAGAGAGAGAGAGAGAGAGAGAGAGAGAGAGAGAGAGAGAGAGAGAGTACCATGCATTTGACTCTGACTCTGAAGCTGCTCGTTGTCATGATCACTCTGTGGTTTCTTTACTCACCTGCTCTCAGCTGGTAACCGACTGGTGCTCAGCTCTCTCACTTCCTCTGAATCCTGATTTGGGAGGTCTGATGTAAACAGAGCAGCTTCTAAGAGCTGTATGGCTGCACACTGTAAAAAAAAAGAGCTCATCCATCAGAGGGATAATAACTGAGAAAAGCCTCTTTTGCAGAAATCGAAAATTAGTTTATTAAAAATAATCAGCAGCCAAACAAAAGATAAAACTTTAAATGTAAAGTTTTGATTTTTTTATGTGATGACTTGTAGGACAGCCCCCCTCTGTCTGAGAGAAAGTCTGTCTGATCTCCAGTAGAGCTTTCCAAGGTGTGTCACTTCTTACAGTGCGCATGCATTACGCACACAATGTCTGAATCATGACTCGGGTTTAAAAAGCCTCCCACAGCCTCCACAAGTCAGTCAGCAGCGTGTTCCTCTCCGTGAGCATCAGGTAGCTCCATATACGGACCGCTGAGGCACTTCACAGCCCCTCTGGCACAGCACCAGCTCGGGCGCACAGAGGGGCCGTGCCATGCACACTCCTGACTACGCGCTGCTCCTGAGTGGAGGGAACGAGTCTCTGGTTTTCAGTCTCATGGATGGCCTGACAATGGGGACTCCTGGAAACGACACCGTCCACCCGAACGGGTCCGATCCCTACGCGCGGAATGAGGAAGTCGCGCAGATCGAGATCCTGGTCCTGAGCATCACCTTTGTGGTGGCTGTGATCGGGAACGTGAGCGTCCTGCTGGCGATGTACAACACAAAGAAGAAGATGTCTCGGATGCACCTCTTCATCAAACACCTGAGCCTGGCTGACCTGGTGGTCGCCTTCTTCCAGGTGCTGCCGCAGCTCTGCTGGGAGATCACCTTCCGTTTCTACGGTCCGGACTTTCTGTGCCGGATTGTCAAACACCTCCAGGTGATGGGGATGTTTGCATCCACCTACATGATGGTGATGATGACCCTGGACCGATACATCGCCATCTGCCACCCTCTGAAGACACTGCAGCAGCCCACCCAGCGCTCCTACATCATGATCGTCTCCACCTGGATGTGCAGCCTGGTGCTCAGCAGCCCGCAGTACTTCATCTTCTCCCTGAGCGAGATCAAGAACGGATCAGAGGTCTACGACTGCTGGGCGCACTTCATCGAGCCGTGGGGCGCCAAGGCGTACATCACCTGGATAACCGTGGGCATTTTCCTCGTGCCTGTGGTCATCCTCATGCTGTGCTACGGCTTCATCTGTCACAGCATATGGAAAAATATCAAATACAAGAAGAGGAAAACGACAGGTGGAGCCGCTGCTAAAAACGGACTGATGGGCAAGAATTCAGTCAGCAGCGTCACAACCATCTCCAGAGCCAAGCTGAGGACTGTGAAAATGACTTTTGTGATAGTTCTGGCCTACATCGTGTGCTGGGCGCCGTTTTTCATCGTTCAGATGTGGTCAGTGTGGGATGAGAACTCTCAGTGGGCTGGTGAGTACGCAGGAATGTCGGAATTATCATCAAAAGTGAAGTTGTTGCAGCTTTATGAAGGATGAGGCACGAAAAACAAGCGGTAACTAATAAGATCAGGAGAGGCTGGATGGCCAGCAGTGAATCAGAAACTCACCGTGCGTAAAACGTGCCAAATAACCCTTTACGCACAGAGTAGTTTGGCACAAATTCACAAAATTCGCGCAATACTGCATGAAAGGAACGTCTAAGAATCTAAAAACGACATTTCAGCTGATCTTTGGTTGGTGTTGATTCAGTTCAGCATGTTGGAGCCAACTGCAGCTTCATGAATCTTTAATATTAAACAGAAACGTTTTATTTTTGGATGATAAATTCAACATCTTAGAAACATGTTTCTGGGGTTAAACAGCACGCTTCATCTGGATTCTGTTGCTGTTTGAACTTTTTCAGAGTCAAAATGTCAGAAAATGAAACATTGATGTTTATTTAATTTATTATGTTAACCAGTTCTACGTAAACACATAAGGTTAGTTATAAGAGATAACTTCAACTGCAACAAACTGACCCTTAAATATGTTTATCATCTAACCTGAAACATTTACATGGAAATGTTGGACATGATAAATTAAATTAACGCCAATATTTCTCTATTTTTTTGAGTGTGCTGTCTAATTTTTGAATATCTGGAAACAGCACACTCAATAAAATAAAACATTGACTTTAGTTATGTTAATTATGTGATCCGGTTCAATGTAAATGCATCAGGTTTGTTAAAAGCAACAATTTCAAGTTCATAGTTGACCCTAAAATTATTGTTTTCAACTAACCTAATGACAAAATAAATTTAACATCAATGTTTCTTTTTTTGAGTGCACTTAGAACGATCTGGTCAGCAAAGGGAGATAACTTCCTGAACTTTGACTTTGGCAGATTTTCTCCTTTTTGCAGACTAAATACATTTCAAATTTCAACAGCAGATTAATCGCATTAGCGAGGTTTTCCTGCAGCCCGGCCTGTTCCAGATGTTTTGCAGATTAATCATCTTTTTTTCTCCTCTTTGCTCTCTCCGTCCTCCAGAATCCGAGAACACAGCAGTGACTCTGTCTGCGCTGCTTGCCAGTCTCAACAGCTGTTGCAACCCGTGGATATACATGATCTTCAGCGGTCACCTCCTCCAGGATTTCATGCATTGCTTCTCCTGCTGCCTCAGACTGAACCCTGACTTCAAGAAGGAGGACTCGGACAGCAGCCTCCGCAGGACCACGCTCCTAACAAAGATGACTAATCGAAGCCCGACGGGGAGCACAGGCAACTGGAGAGAGTTTGACAATTCACCCAAGACCTCGATTCAGGCTGATTGATCACACAGCTGCCAGCAGCTTTGTTTACAGGGTGAGAATCAAGGTTAACATGCAGGTTTAAACCCTGGAAGGGAGGGACGAGCGTGAGTGAAACTAAAAGATAAACAGATCGATCAGTTTGCATGAGAATGGACACATTTTCTAATATAAAGAAGGAAAGTTGTAATGTTTACCTAATATATATATCATGTTTATGAAAGCTTTGGATGATGACAGCTACACATTCTGTTGAATTTCATTCTTATACTTGAAAATTCAACAGCCTTAAGCAACAAGAACAGATTTTCTAAGATTCAGGATTGTTTTCACAGTTCTTCACTGAGAGTCTTTTTTCCTGGAATACAGACTCTGTTCACTGTGGTTATGTCTCCCTGCAGTGCTACAGAATACCTTTTCCTGTAAAAAAAATCCTACAAAGAAAAGAAAATCAGTGGCGAGGAGATGTGATGTGGTGAAAGGAACTCCTCCAACCCGCAGGTCTCCAAGAAACCGAAGCAGCACCTCGTCCTTTGAACTCAGATTTCTATCTGTTGTTGTTTTTTGTTTTTTTTATATGGGAACAAAACAATCCTTTTATCAAAAAAATATAATAATAATAATAATAATAATAATAATAATAATAATAATAATAATAATAATAATAATAATAATGAAAAAAGGTTCAAGCATCACACCTGAGAGCCTTCCTGCATGCACCATGTTTCTTTTCATTTGTGTTACAGCAGGCAGTTAGCTCTGTGCGCCCCTGAAGAGACGCCTTCCAGCTTTAAAATAGCAGGCGCTTCACATGCACACATGAAGACGGGGGTTGATCAGACTGAAATTAGCCACAGCTGGAAGAGCGTACTTTCAAACCTCGACCCACAACCCCCTGAACACTGTCGGAGCGGCTCACACATTCCACTCATGCTACATCAACACTTCCTCCTTTTTTTCCTCACATCCTGCTCGGCTGTGGGGGGTCTGCTGTTGTCGTGCAGCTCGTTTTCTCTCCAGACCAAACATTTTTCTTTCACATGGTGTACATGCAGCACACAAATGTCCCCCAGCCTGTCCTTTCAGCCTCGCACCAACACTGTGTATCCAATCAAAGTGTTTCTCCTTGTGTATTTGTACATACAGCTGCTTTAATGTGTGTAAATAGAAGTAATATATGTAAATCTGCTCGCCGTTGTTCCTCTTTGTCTGTAGCAGCTTGTGCACATTGAAATAACCTCTATGAATATATGCTGAAATACATGTTGATGCACTGAACGCCCCCTCGGCCCTGTCTCCTGCTTCCACAGCTCATTCCTCTGCTTCAGCTTCTTCCAGTTGCTGCAGAAACCTCTGCTGTTATTGTTGCTTCAGATTGATTGAGCAATATTGAGCTTATAGAGGATCTCCAGCCAATCTCAGCTCCAAGAATCGGCCAAGATCAGGATTATGCAACAGTGGAACAAGAAGCTCTGTGCATAATTGACATCTAGTCAACAAACCGTGTGTCTGTTCAACATAAACGTAACATGAGTGTTTCTTTATTTAGACCTGCTGAAAAATGTTAAATTTAAAGGGTCACTTCAAAACATGAACCAGAAGAGTTATCAGTTCAAATATTTCAGGTGAAAGTTTAACTATACCAATTGGGTTTTGTGTTTTTTTAGCCTTTATTCTGTCCCTTTGGTGTCCCTGTCGTATCTTTACATGATTCACAGCTCAGTAAAATCTCAGTTTTTATCTCTCTGGTGTTTTTCTCTCTAACCCTTTTCTCATTCTCTCATATTTCCCTCATTTCACTCTTCACACTCTGCTCTGGCTCCCAGTTTCTTCAAAAACATAAGAACAATGAAATATATGAAAATAAAATAACTAAAAGGCCAAAAATAACTACCATGGTTACCACACAATTAAAATCAAATAAAACATTTACAGTCAGATCACAGGAAGCGAAGAATAACATTTCTGAAATGACCATAAGAGCTAAAAGTGCTGAAGTTCAGATGGTGTAACAAAGTGTTCCAGGAGTTTGCAGCACTGATGCTAAAAGCAGTTTTCTCCATGTCAGTCTGAGCATGAGGAGCCTGAAGACGCAGCCTTTCACTACAGCAGGTTGAAAATGAACCAGGGTTCAGGTGTGACAGAGAGGTGATGTATGAAGGGAGCTTTCATTCAGTCAGCCGGTGATGTCTTAATATATCAGGTTAGTTGAAAACTATAATTTTAGGGTCAACTAAGTTCAACTTGAAGTTATTGAGTGTCGCCATCACTGGTAATAAATCAAAGCGTAGAATAATAGACAGCGTCCAATGGCTCTTTAAGGCTCCTCACTGCACAAACCCCTCCCTTCTGATTGGCCAGCTCTCCAGGGACAGACTTTGGTGGTTGAGACCCAGTGAGGAGATCCTTATGTGATAACCTCATGATTTCCTTCTGGTTACGATCTGGTGAAGATAGAGGTTTTAAAATCTGCACACGTTTAGTATGAGCATCCATCACTGTTCATTTACATACATCCATGTTTCAGATGAAGGGAAGCAGGACGAGATGTGAGATGATATTCAGCTTTATTATCATGACACATGAGTACAGAGTAATAAAATGAGGTTTGACATCTCACCAGAAGTTCAATAAGCAGAAAGTGAAAGTATCTCTATGTACAGAGAAAATTATGCAAATTAAAGGCCATGTATGGAAGGGTTCATAGGATGGTTTAACTATATATAGATGCTATGAATATAAGTCTGTCCTACAGATTATAATATACAGATTAAGGTGCAGTAAATTTGCTATGCTGACAGACATATAGGTATTAAAAATATATGTATGAATGATACAGATTAGAGATACTATATAGATAATGGACACATTATACATCTTTACATCTTGCTCATGTGATAGTGCCCCCCCCCCCAAAGTAAAACACTTGCACATATTTTAATCATTGGTTAAAACATTTGGGAGCCAAAGAGCGGACTCTCATTGGATCCCTAAATAGTGCTTGAATTCTCATCAGTGTTGTTAACACTGGAGGGGGCTGTTTTTATGAAAGTGAAACTATCTGCAGCTCCTGAAGTTTCTAATGGTTTTGGAGGCTTAAAGCTAAGAAACTATTCGTTAAAGTGTGAGCAAGAGAAGGTCCTCAACTTTATTTCAATCAGGAGAGACTTATACAGCAGATTTAATACAGAAAATACAGATCAACAATTTAGGCGGTTAGACCCCATCAAGCATTAAAATAATAAGAGGGTACGATGATACAATGAATTATGAACATCCTCTGATGGAGTCCAGACACTGGTGGTGGTGATAAAGTCGTGAGTAGGCTGTATCTTGATGTCTCAAAGAGGACTACAAAGCTGATGAGCTGAGAACTGGAGTGATGGAGACGGGGGGTGCCTGTGGAGGGAGGGGGTTGTGTTGAGAGCCTGTAAGACAGCTGACAAGCAGAAGAGGCAGTATTTAAATTTTGACAGCTATGTGATGATTGGCTCACGAATGGAGCTGTGATGATGTGATTGGATAGAAAGAAAAGCTGAAAGAGTGAGAGAAGGAACCATAAGAGTGAAAGTCTTCCTGATTGGACCCTTAGCTTTATCAACCTACTGATGATTCACTGACTCCTGTACGATGACATGTCCTCCACGCTGACAGAAGAAAACATTCCTCCTTGTCTCTGAATCTAATGTAACAGTCATTTTGTGGAGGAATGGTTTCTGGGTAACAGGTGATGTTGTGAATGTGCAGCTCATTTCACCTGATGGATCCCTGATCCAGTGCAGCAGGTTGTCCCATGTGTCCTACTGTACGGCCGCTTCAGTGACCGATGAATCCGTCTCACTCCATCGCTCTCACATGCAGCAGAGTGAAGGTGAACGAGAGGGTAAAGATTATTTGATTTATCTCTTCTTTTTTTCTCAATCAAAATGCAGACTACAACAAAATGTGTCACCTGATAAAAATCAGTCTTTTTGTTTCTCTAAGCTGACAAAGCTTGAACACACAGCTTTATATTTTTAACTCTTTTTCATTCTCACTCAGAGCCACTTTTCTTTAAACTCTGCAGAAATCTGATCTCTGAAGCAGATTTCTTTGCTCTGCCCACTGCGCCCTCAGCCGGGATCATATTTGCATGTCAAGCTACTTCATGATTGACAGGCCTAATAATTTGCTCTTGGGAGCTGAGCTGCATGCATTAGACATGCAGTGATATCCCTTCCATACTACCTTAAGTAAAAATTAAGGCTTCATAATCCTGGATGATATCAGCAGGGATTGCCTGATGCTTGTTTTATTCCCTTTTTCATCACTGACCATGACCGCTGCCATCCTTTATGGCAGGGTTTACCGTCCCCCCCTCCCATTTGAGGGACTAATATGATTTCCTGCAGGACTTGCCCTCCCATAAGTCTCTCTGATATGACTACCAGACTCTGGTATAAGGTCAGATGTTCAGAGATAAGCCAAGCCGCAGAGGAGCAGCAGGGATGAGGCTTTTCGTAACGAGGTGGGGAACCTTCAAATGTGGCTGGTATCAGCTTTTCACAGCAGGAGAATATGGAAAGCTTAGAATGAAAAAAAAAACAACAACAACACATCACTGCATTATTAAATCATGCTGATAGGATATCATCAAAAGGTGTGACACAGCTTTAACCCTTAGCCAGCCAATTTCAAATTCCCCCACCTTTCCCCCAGTGCTGAATTAATTTTACAAATTACCGCTTCTGAAATCCTTCAGCATGAGATTAGATGGTCACAGAGTTGCTCTGCAAGTGCTTTAAAAGAGAGTTTTTTCCTGCATCACTTGTGATGGTTGTGACATTTTTTCTGGACTCTCTGTCCTATACATAGAGTGCTTGTCTGTGTGTGTGTGTGTGTGTGTGTGTGTGTCTGTGCATCGGGACAGACCTGCCATGCACAATACAGAGAGCAGAGGAGTTGTGAAGGCTTGACCATCCTGTCATATAAATAAGATAAATGAGAAATAACACGAGGCTGTTGAGTCTGTTTAATCTATAGAGAGGTATGCCCCTCATCGGGTTCAGAGTGAAGTCCTTTTTTCTGCTCTCTGCTCTCTAAGCAGGTTTCCCACGGTCATCTCAGCCTGGATATCACACGATTTTAAAATCACTATCCTTTCTCAGGTATACTGAATTAAATTTCGCAGTTTTAGTTTGCGTCATCACATGTTTTGGCCACAATGTTTCGGTGCATCCCTGACAAAAACCGAACAGTCTTAATCTCAGCACTGGTGGAAACAAGAAGGCTGACCAAAAACGAGTACACTCATTTATAGTGCTGGTGGAACAGAGCGGGCTAAGGGTTAAACAAGAGGGGATGATGCGAAAACTCCATTAAACAAAATCAAATAAAATGAGGTTGGTGGTGTCTGTGAGTTATACTCCACATGAAGACAGCACTGTGGGGTGCTAATGTGTCACAGAGCCACATCTCCTAAGTCTCAGAGTCACTCATGATAAATTACTCACTATGATGTACCTACTTTACGTTAGTTTCTGCTAATGTCATGGACTGAAGCACAGAAATGGCAGACACAAATCAGAGTTACAGAGGCAAAAGGGTTGAATCAAAAAAAAAACAAACAGGCAGTCCGTACACAAAAGGCAGTCAGATAAGGCAGGGGCATCAAGCAGACGAGAGGCGAAAAGCAAGGTCAAAAAAGGCAAACAAGGTTCAAAACTTGGCTAAAACTATGAACCACAGCTGGAACAAAGATGGTAAAGTCAAAGACCACCTGGTGATGAGACAGTGAGAGACATGAGGTTAAATACAAGAGGTAATGAGGGTGATGGGAAACAGGTGGTAAGGAACAATCAGGGAGCAGGTGTGACAGACGGGGGCAGGGAACAGATCTGAAACAGAGACCAGATCTGAAACAGAGACCAGGGTTAGTGAATCCAAAGGAAAACAGGGAAGACAAAACATGAAACATGAATGAATAAAACAAAGAAACTTGACAGACATGAGATAGTCCTCTACTGTGCGCTGCAGATCCTTCAGAGAAACAGAGACGTTGTTTCTTGGAAGATGAAGTTTTGTTGAGAAATAATTAATGAAATATGCCTTTTTTTTTAAATTTCATACCATTATCTTCATTTAACGATGCTAGTTCAGTATTTAGACCCTTCAAACCTTTCTTTATCCTTATTGAAGCTTCTCAGAATCAGAATGGCCTTTATTGTCATTATACAGAATGTACAACGAGATTGGAGAGCTTCTCCTTTCAGTGCAATAGGTAAAGTTAAAAAAAGTTTAAAACTCATGCAGAACACCTCTCCAAGTCTCTGCCCAGATAAACCCTCTCAACATGTTAAGGGTCTGTTATGTTTCCTATCGCAAGGTCACAAAGGTTGTTCCATGCAATGGCATGCAAGGTGGGGTTTCGCTTCTCCCCTTCAAAATGTCTATGCACACCACTGGTCCCATAACATTTTTACTTCCCTTCAAAATAACAATTAAAGAGGGGGTACTGGGCTTTTTTTTTTAATTTACCCCTCTCTTATACTAATTGCACAGCATTGTTATTATAAGGTTGTTTGTGAAAAAGTGACTCCATTAGATCAGATTGGCTCAGATCAGATCAGAAGCTTGCTTTTTAATTTATATTCTCAGTTTCAATTTCCCTACATCATAAACAATTCAGGCTCTCCAGAATGAGTAAAGTATAATAAGTCTTTGCTGCCATGTCAGCTGTGCTCAGATCATCAGACTGGACCCCAGCCTCAAACACAAGGAATTAAAGCCCTTCTTGGGAACAATCAGACTCTCAGACGACCAAAAGAAAATGCTGACAGTTGAAAGTGAGCGCAGACAACAAACAAACAAATGCATGCAGATGTCATGAAAAGACAGGCTTTTAATATTATTTTTCTTTTGGATTAAGTAACGTCACTGAAAGTCATGGTGAGCTGCATATTATGGGTTGTTTCCCTCCTCTGCAGGGTGAAAATCATTAATGGACCAAAACTGACCCTAACTTTTCTCAGCCTCGGTCACACTTCAAGGCAAGCTTGATAAGGTTTGATGGAGAAGCTCCTCTCGTGTGAAAGCCCACTGAGTCCAGAGATGACCGGCCTGGGGAGTGAGTTAAACGGCACAGTGGTAAACAGACGTGTAAGTCCTTTTTAAGGAGCATGGAGGGAGAACAATCAAACAGGAAGTGTTAGGCAGCACATTAAATGTGACAGGAGCCTCATCCTATCCACCTCCTCTGATCAGCATGCTTACGTTCCACTGACTAATGAGACATAAACTGGTCTCTAGGTTTTCCCCGGCAAACCCAAACCTAGGATAGAAATTTTGTAAACACTCACGTAACCGTTTTAGCCAGCTTTGTTTGTGCTGGCCACTCGGTAACAGCATGTCAGGTGGAGGGAAACCAGTTGTGGACAAAATTGTCAAGATTGAAAGAAACCAGGATACGTTTCCCGCACAGAAAACATGTAGGAAGTTGTCTGACTAAAAAAGGAAGCATGGATCTCCTCAGGGCTGGGCTCACTCAATGGCTTATTGGCGTGTTTTTGTTGTGTAAAAAATACATTAGAGAAGCATCATTTATATCCTACACTTTTTTAAGCACTTAAATCCTGTCAGCAGACACAATGGTACTTAAAAGGAGTTTAAACTGCCTCCTGAAATCATCTTTCATGCACAAAGGAGAGAAGAATGTGACCACAGATGCATGTTCAGCAAACTTCCCTGTCATTGTGCTCCATTGTTGGGATCCCACGCTTCCCACCACTTGCATTTGTTGAATGAAGTCCCAAAACATGACATGCATAAAGAGCAGAACACATCTTTGTTGTCTGATGTGTTCTTCAGACCTACAGAGGCCAACAGATATCTGAGACACATTTAAGAGACGAGATCCGCAAGGGATGAGAAAAGTTCTGCAGAAAGTCGAATTTAAGCATTAACTGCAAATATCTGTCTGATTCAAACTTCCAAAACTGAAAAGTGGAGAAAATACAAGAAGAAAAACTTATGCAAATGTATTCCTTAAAAAAGGTAGTGCATCAAGGCTGCACTTAGCTTATAGGGGGTGATATATGACATTTAAAACAGTAAGAGTTTGAACAAAAAGGGAAAAATGGAGTCAAAGTGGAGACCTTCAGTGTCATTGTCATGGGCTGTGATAAGATAAGATAAGATTTTATTGTCCACCTCCCATAGTAACTTTACATGATTTACAGTTCAATTTTTTTTCTCTGGTGTTTTAAAAATTCTTATTTCAGCTTCTGTCTGAAACACTTTATTTCAGCTGCTGTCCCTTTAAGGCTCCCTGTTCCACAAACCCCCTTAATCTCTAATAATCACACACACATAACCATTCTGTGCCACCACAGATCTAGAATCTAGTCCTCCAACACAAAAATCTCACCTGACCCAACGTGATCTAACAAAAACAGAAGAAGAAACATAGCAACAGATAGCAACAACTGGCTAACACCAAACACAACACAGAAGAGGACATAGAAGAGGAAATGATGGTAGTCTTCGGACTAATTACATCGAATTCACGAACCCCCCCAAAAAAAAGACTGTGGAAAAAATCCTGGAGATGACAGAAACAGACTTTCCTTACCAACTCTCCATGTCAGGTCAGCCATGCTTGTTTTTGTCTACGTCTGCTTCCTCGTTCCTCAGTCAGCTCGCCTCCTGATTAGCTACATTCCATTCTACATCACAACTCATGGAGTCATGACTCGGGAGTCGTCGGCTTTCCCCACACACATTAAGATTTTTGGTCCGAAATATTGAACAAGTTTAATATTTACGAATGTCGGCCCCAACCTGTTTCACAGCGGATTATCAGGACAAATTCAATCTGAACACACCTCGGACCACAGGATAATCTGATGGGATAATCTTATAAAACAGAAGATAATCAGGCATCGTCTGTCCTTGGTCGGGAAGAAGGGAAAGTTTCTTACAAAAACAGCCTGATAATCTTTATGTGTGTAAGCCCTTTTGTTTCTTTGGAGACAGATTGTTGCTGTTTCACGTCAGCTTCATTTTGCTGTTGCTGCCTGCTTTCCTTTGCTACCATCATTTCGACCATCATCGACCTGTGCTGAGAGAAAGGATATTAAAAGGATGATAATGTTGTTGTTGGACAAGAATAAATACCAAAGTTTATGATGAAGACACCTCTTTGAAGACAGGAGAGGACACTGAGCAGTGCTTTTATCTGAAGTTATGAAAACATTTTGTCCCCTAACTTTACAGTATACACTCACACACACACTCACACACACACACACAGACCTTTCAGCCCTTCTCAAAAGGGAGAAAAGGCCATATTTAGACCTTAGTAGCCAAACGTGCTCCCTGAGGCGGCTCAGGATCACAGCGTGGCTTTATGCGGCGGCTCTTTGTGCACACTCAGAGCAGGTGGGAATCAAAGGCAGAGCGGCAGAAGTGAGATCAGAGGCTCAGCGACAGGTTGTGTACTTCTTCATCAGGCAGCTGCATGATGTATGTACAACACAAAACACATGTGCAAACAGCGAACATGTTTGTTCCCTTGGACTCAACCTGAGTTTCAGATTCAGACCAACAGCTCTGTTATTCTGCACGCAGCTGGCTGACTCTCAAAAACAAACACACACCACAACCACT
The DNA here is from genome assembly GCA_030710495.1 of Labroides dimidiatus. Taxonomy (NCBI): domain Eukaryota; kingdom Metazoa; phylum Chordata; class Actinopteri; order Labriformes; family Labridae; genus Labroides; species Labroides dimidiatus. Next base: position 34,815,377 of record CM061147.1, read on the forward strand.
AAGATATGAGTGGCATGTGATGCCTTCATAGCTCACTTGTTGCCTGGAAATATGCAGCAGATCAGTTGGTTAGGTGAACAGTGATTAATGAGGCGTTGGTGGAACAGTTTCCCCCGCTCATGCCCACAGGTCAGGAGGAGAACTGACCTCCTCTGGTTATGAGAGCTGACTGAAGGTGGAGAAGGAGAAGAGGGATGAGGTGTTGCTGATATTGCCTTCCTCCTTGGTTGATGTTGCCACCTGTTGACTTCATAGAAGAGTTCTTTGGTTTTATTGGAGCTAACTGTCCGGCGCCTGTTTTCAGCTGTGAACAGGGTGATGTGTAGATTTATCCTGTTTCTTAGCTCGCTTCTCAAGCTGCATTTTGACTGCTGAAGTACAGAAGTCCTCTGAATGCATCTGTGTTTAGTTTAATGCAGTGTCATAATCTGCTCATCAGATCAGGATTTAAAGAGGATCTAAAGATGTTAAAGAAGGATGCATCCTGCTCAAAGTCCCAAACCCGAGGTCTCATTTCGAAGCTCTCACATGGCTCCATCAGAGCCATCTTCACGTTTTCGACAGGGGAGTGCTCAGTCCCACGTTTCTCTGCTCCAAGCTGTAAGGGCTTTTAGAAAATTGGCTTCGACTAGCTTTAAGGCCTGTTTATGTTCAACGTTAAATATGGATCTGGATTCGGATGGAACCCTCTGTCTGCACTCTACGTTCATTTTGTCCATATTTCTGCACGTTTCCATAAAGCTTACAAATATGGACCAAACAGAGTAGTACCACTGGAAACCGAGGGGGCAGTGTTGCTGCTTCCACCTGATACATAGCTCTTGTGCAGGGGTCCCCCAACTTTTTTCTGTGAGGGTCCCAAACCATTTCCCTTCTCTGATGGGGGGCCGGGGTCAGTTTGTAACAGAAAAAGTGTGACGATGGCAGGAGGGGGGGGGGCTAAACATAAACATTTATTGTTTTTCAGAAAGCCACACGTAATCAAATATTAATAACCCCTTCTGGGATTTTCACAGAAAAAAAGTCAGGAAATAAATAAAATTATGTCTGAAATAAATCACACTGAGAGGGACACAGACTGCAGAAGGGTGGAGTAGAGTGTCACCTTCTAATGAAGGGCTGGGTGTCAATCAAAAATTTTCGATTCCTGTAGAAATACTGACACCTTCACTTTGATACCGGTTCTTGAACAATACTTTTTTAATAACAATTTTTATATCAGTTCTAACAAAAAGAACATTTCATCACATGTTATGGTACAAATTTTGAGTTTTATTTTTCATCTACATCTAATTTTCTACTCTGAGCAGTTTTCTTACATAAAAAAAATAAAAAACAAAACAAATATTTGCCTGTGTAAAAAAACAGGTGCAAACAAGTGACAGGTCAGTTTATACTGAGTAAACTGTAAACATGATAATAATTACAAATGAACTTTCTTTCTTCTGTCCATTCTTGTTTTTTTATGATAAAATAAATATCCTCCTCCTTTATCCGGGCTTTTGACCAGATAAAGTGACCTTAAAGAAACAAACATTAGTGTGATTTATTAGCACGCAGTCGTCTGCTCTGGCTGCATCTTGGAGGGTCTGCTGTGAGCGGAGGAGTCTGTGTTTGGAGAGGGGAGGGGCTCAGTGCCAGTTGCTCTTTGAGAAGCAGAGGTTGAAGATGAAAACATGCTCCGTCCCCAAACTCCATAAAAGTCGCTGGATTTGTTGCTTTTTAGAAAAAAGAAGTCACTAGAGGGGTCTGAAAATCACCAAATGAAGTGACAGAGAAGCTAATTTGGCAACACTGTCTTGCAACCACGTATATGCCCGCTTCAAACGCTCCTCCCTCCCCTGCATTTCTCTCTTGGTTTCTCGCATCTTCTTTTGCTATAGGGTTCTAAATGGGGGGGGGGGGGGTCTGTCGTGCCCGGGAGCTATGGCGGATTTCTTCTTGAAGCTTCCCCACAACATCATACAACCAGTAAGTTTCTTATTCATGTTATGGTAATAAAACAGCTTAATCACCATGTTGATGTATGGTCCTTGCTGGTGAAGATTAAGAAAGCTGAAGTTGGAAGACAGAAAAGCTGCTTCTGTAGCATCATTCTATGGTTTGAGACAGTTAATAGGTAGGGAGTGATGACCTTCATCTCTAAAGTGAGGGGACAGCAGCTCATCAAATCTACAAGCAACTCATTTAGTTGGGCTTTTGGTGCCTGACAGTGTACAAGAATCGAACTAATATTCCTACACCAACCTGCCTTGGTCTCTATGCTGTTGTCTGTAACTTAAACCAGTGACCCTCAGTTTCCTGAGCCAAGTCCCTGAAGTACTAACGCCACGTCTGCATCTTATTTTCTTTCTGATTATGTTACAGGTGACTGAATTTCTGAAAAATAGAAATAAAATGTGGAAATACTCAGTCTCCCCTTTCATGATCTTTTTTCTTTAGTAGGACTTAAAGAGGCCTCGAGATGTGAACCTTTTGGATGAGCATAACTTTATTTTGACTCATTCCTCATTTCAGAAAATTGCACAACTTGCACACAGTCTGCACGTATGTTTCAGAAGTCTGAGTTTTCCCACATTAATCTTTAACCTGCACTTCCACGTTTTTATGTTTGCTTTAGCACAGAACATACATGTGATTTTGACCAGCTTCTGTGTTATCACCTGTTTTAAGTGTGAGAACAGCAGCCCACTTCCTGTTTCTGTACGTTATAGTCTTATCTGTGGGCTCGGAGAGAAAAAACTGTAATAACGTGAACAATGAATGGGATGTGACGCCAGCAGATCACGTGACCACTTCAGACGCGTGTTTTAAATGATGTTTATGAGGAACATCACAGATTAAATTAGTTTCATGCATCTGAATGTTAGTCTCAGAAACTCTGAAGAAGTTTCACCTTCATTAAAATCTCTCTGTTCACATTATTTCAGCACAGATTAAAGGCTTTGTTGTTTTTGTTTTCATTGACAGATTAATCTCTGCTGTATTCTTTCTCATCGGTTTACATCAATTTGTTCTTGTCTCCTCAAACAAAGAAGTGAAATCAAACAATGTCTTCAAAATGAAGCTGAAGATGTCTCTTCTGATAACATACGTCTACGTTCATAACGATGCTGGGAGCCAGGCGAGCGTTTGAGGACACAATCAGGATTGAATATGTATCCTTAAAAAGATTAATAAATGTGTTGTTGTGTGGATATTATGAGCAGTACACTTAGGTACCATTCACTTCAGCTATCTAAAAGTTATAAATGCTCCAATAAGCAGACAATGTGGTGTTTTTCTTTACCTTCTTCTTTGGAGGTTCTTCTTTAAATGCTTCTGTTATTGATTCAATATCATAGTAAACAAAGATGCTCCCAAATGATCCCTTGATTACATTGTCACAAAAGTGAATACACCCCTCACATTTCTGCAGATATTTAAATATATCTTTTCATGGGACAACACTGACAAAATGACACATCGACACAGTGAAAAGTCATCTGTGTGCAGCCTTTATAACAGTGTAAATTTATTTTTCCCTCAAAATAACTCAAAATATAGCCATTAATTCCTAAAACCCGTGGCAACAAAAGTGAGTACATCCCTTAGTGAAAGTTTCTGATGATTCAGGTAATTTCACACTCCCAAGGTGTGCCTGTTTCATCCCTGCAATGTTATGCAACCATTCCCTTTGCCATTGTTCACCTTCTTACCTGAGACTGGTTTAGTGAAAGGACTTGTGGTCTGACTTGTGGCCTGACTTTCCAGAAAAGTCTTTGGCCCTTTGGGCATTGGTCAGTGTACTGTCAGTTCATAGTCCGTACCAGAATCTCCACCATGGTCAAGCATGAAGAACTGAGTGAGGACTTAAGGGCACGCATTGTGGATGCACACAAGGGTGGTTTGGGCTATAAAGCAATATCCAAGCGTTTTCAGGTCCATGTAGCCCCAGTTCAGAGCATCATTAAGAAAATTTAAGGTGTTCCACACTGTCAAGAATCTGAAAAGACCCGCAAGAAAACCCAAAGCCTCAGCCAGTAATGCAAGAAAATTGGTGCGGGCTGCCACGATCAATCCGCTTATCACCACCAAGGAGATGTTGCAGGGCCTCGGCAACATAGGAACCAGTATGTCAAGACAAACACTCCAGAGAACATTGAACAGGGCATGGCTCAATGGACGCAGACCACGGAAGACTCCAATTCTCAAACCAAGCCACACAACATGAAAAACTTGATTTAGGGCCACGCTGGATCTTCCAACAAGATAATGACCCCAAACATACTGCCAGAATAGTCAAGAAATGGTTTGGGGACAATGCAGTCAATGTTTTGGAGTGGGCAAGCCTAAGCCCTGACCTCAACCCTATCAAAAAATCTGTGGAGGGAACTCAAGGTGAAGTTCAGTGCAAGGAGCCCAACCAACTTGAAGGATCTGGAGAGAATTTCAAAGGAGTAGTGGGCAAAAATCCCAGTGGAAACACGCCAGAACCTAGTTGTGAACTACAGAAGACGTCTTGAATCTGTGATTGCAAGTAAAGGCTATGCCATTGATTATTAAGTTATGTTGTAAACAGGGGTATGAATTCTTCAGAACATGATTTTTGTTTCAAACTTGTGAAATAAAGCAAAAATAAGGAAGAAATTCGTCAGAAATACATATGCTGTATTTGTGAAAGCCTATTGGAACCTTTGTATGTAATTAGTTGTCAAACAAATGGAATCTGCAAAGAAATATACAAGATATACCAACAAAATGCCAGGGGTATGAATATTTATGAGCACAACTGTATGTTCATCTGGAGCCTGCCTCAGAGACTGGCCCGCCAAGGGTGGCCCTTCCAGGAGCTTACGCTCCAGACAGTTTCACTCTCCAGGGTCATTGGAACACACAAGCTCTCTCGCCACATCAAGGCCAGACACGTGAGAGGGTAAAGAGACAACAGCTAAAACAAAGTGTTTCAGACAGAGGCTAAAATATTAGTTTATGAAACACCAGAGAGATAAAAAAAAAGAGATTTTTATGGACTGTAAATCATAAAAAGTTACTATGAGGACACCAGATCCCTCTGGTGTCCTCATAGTATCTTGAAAAAAAGACCAAGAAAAAAATCAATACCCTGTCTTTAAATAGTAAAAAGTGTTGTTTCCTCTTCAATGGCACCTGGTTTCTTTTAAATGTTGGATTAAATATATTGTAAAAATAAAGCTCCTAACAGTATTTTTTAGTTACTTCTGTGTTCACTTTCCCAGTTTGAAGCTAACTTTCTGCAGACATTATTTTGATTTAGTACCTCAAGTGAGTTCCATTAAACACTTGTCTGTGTATGTAACTTTCTCAGCCTCTTACCTGAAGATGGCTCAGTGTATTACTCTGTGTGTCCATCATGGTTCCACAGCCTGTTTTAGATGAGGTGGGCTGTGATGTGACTCACTTCATGAATAACATTTTGCAGAACCAAAACAGAGAACAAGTCTTAACCACAGGAAACAAATCTTTCTTTTCTGCCTCACTGTAGCTGTAAAATCCCTCCATTCACTTTTAAAAACATGCCTTTGACCTCCACAAAAACATATATATGGTTTTCTAAAGGCCCTGCTGCTGAAAGACAAGGTTCACCGTGACATGAGAAAGTAATAAAGACAAGTGGTCAGAGCATCAGACCATCACTGCCTTAACCCTCTAATGAGCCAGATGGGAAAGGAATCCAGCTCCACTGAAACCCATTTGTCAAACAAACTCATGGTTCAACACCACCAAGCTCAAACTGTCAGTCGCATGTGGTGTTAATCCCTCCCACAAACACACACTGGGTCTGTCTTTGAGTATGTTTTGATGCTGTGACATCTTATCTGAATCTAACACAGACCTGCAGACCTGTCTGTATGATACATATTTTTTCTACCAATTTCAGCTTTTTATTTACAGACTGATAGACACACATCAAGATGTGCCTGGAGTCTGAGGTTTTTAAGGTGCTCTGTTGACATCTGCTGGGCACTGGATGAAACACACACAGAGAGTTCATTTCACACAGTTGAAAATCTTTTACCTGCATGTAGTTTTTTTCAATAGTTTGTATAAATAAAATAATGAATCAAAGATTTCTTATCTAAGAGTTTTGTGAACTTTAAGGGACATGAGCAACCTCTGAAAATCCAAGATGGCAGCATGTCTATAGCAAGTCTATGTCAATTGTTTGTTTTTATTAGTTTTTATTTGTTCTTAGAAGTATTCTTTGACACTTTCATCTGAGACTTCTGGACTTTGATATTTACCAACTCTAAATTGCTCATTTTTCATCTGTTTTTCTGGTAAGCATATTTTGGCCTTTCCCATTTGCTCTGAAAATTGGGATTTCTTAAATTTAAGGGTTAGGGTTAGGGTTAGGGGTTAGGGTTAGGTTGGTGTATATTTACAGTGACACCCCCCGCTTCATCCGTCGACTGGGTTAGGGTTAGGGCTAGGTTAGGGTTAGGGTTAGGGCTAGGGTTAGGGTTAGGGCTAAGGTTAAGGTTAAGGTTAGGGTTAGGGCTAAGGTTAGGGTTAAGGTTAGGATTAGGAGTTAGGGCTAGGTTAGCATTAGCATTAAGGCTAAGTATGGGGTTAAGTTTGGGTAAATCTAAATTAAGTGAAGTGATCCTGGAGAAAACCGAGAAAAAGGTAAGAAGCGATGACCAGGTTAGGTCCTGGAGACCCTGCGACACCAGTTAGGTTTAAACATCGGGCCTGTAAGGCACCAAGTTCCCGTCCAAGATTACGCAGACGCCCAAGGGCACAGACTCAGGGACACCCAGGCCAAGATTAGGCCTCCGTTTCCACCCCAATCTCGGTACCTTAGAATTTAATTGGTTAGCATTGTTGTACTTAAACACTTACAGTAGTTTGTGTGTGGATGCTTTAGTTAGGTTGGGGCGTGACCCTCGAGAAAGTCAAGACCAGAGTCAGAGTCGGGGACCAGGTTGGGCTTTTGTGACCCCTGTCCGTCTGCGCCACCAGTTAGGTTTAAACACTGGACACCCGTAGGTTTGATTGTGGTTTCACAGGGCCTGAGTTTGGCCTCCGCAACTCCCGCCAATCTCTGTTTCTAAAAGATCCATCCTCTCTGGTCCGTTCATGGATTTCCAGAGCTTCCTCGATAGGGAATTATGCTTCCTCATTAAGGGAAGTAACAGAGTGTCCTAAGATGGCTAAAGAGTCACGGGACCGGGTTGAGCCTCTGATCACCTTATCTGTCCAAGTTCCTGTCCAAGATTTACGCAGACACCCGAAGGCAAGGACATAAGGGCACGCGGGTCCGATTTAGGTCTCCATTTCCACCCCAATCTCAGCTCCTGCAGGTCAGTGCCTTTTGACTTTATTTGTTTTGTAAAGGGAGCCGTGGGGGCTTGACCAATCCCGGCTAGGGGGGGCTGGAGGCACGGGCTTGTTAGGAGTTGGGGTTAGGGCCCCGCCAAGCGACGGAGCCAAGTGCACTGTCCATCACAGTCCCCACCAGGACCAGTCTCACCTCCTTTGGCTTCAAGAAAAATTGGGCTTAAAGCATCGACAAGATAAATTGAGCTTAGTAAATCAATAGCTGATTTAGCTTACTGAAAACTAGCATTAGTCAAACTGAGTGTCAGTACACAATAGCTAATTTAGCGTTTGGTAAACAATAGCTAAGTTAAGCTTATTGAAAACTAGCATTAGTCAAACTGAGTGTCAGTACATAATAGCTAATTTAGCATTTGGTAAACAATGGCTAAGTTTAGCTTATTGAAAACTAGCATTAGTTTGGTGATAAACCAAGATACTTTGAGTTTGAGGAGCAATAGCTTGTTTAGCTTATTGAGAGGACTCACAAAATTGGTCAAGTTTGGCAAACAATAGCTAATTAAGCTTACTGAGAGACATCAGTAGTTCGATGCTGACAAGATGAATTGAGTTCAGCAAACAATAGCTAGTTTAGCTTATTGGAAGAGCTCAGTTGGGTCTTAGTGGGTAGTTTTATGAAACTTACATTGGTCCAGCGCTGGAATTTTTTGAGTTAAATTTCAGAACACGTCCTCAGTAGTGGACCTTGAGATCATCGGGTGTTTCGGCCATTATCACTAGACACCCTCTCTCAAGGAAGGCCCCACGGGTTTGATCAGGCCCCGTGTTGTGCTCTGTGGTCAATTAGTATTTTTTTGTGGGGTTTATTTGTGCTTAATTATTTGTGGCTTAATTGGTTTTGGATTGTTTTTAGAAAATGCACTATTGGTTCTCAGGATACGTTGTTCTGTCTACTCTTTTCCAAGCAAGATCAAATATATTTTTGTACTTACCTTCTGACCGACGCTAACCAATCGTTAACACCGCCAGGTATCCATGGTCAGGTCAATCAGAACAGTAGAATCTTCCTCTATGGTCCAAGAAACTGCATACCGCAAGTGTAGGCTACCGCTTCTTTATTTCTCGGAGTTGGATATCTATTAAATTTAGCGTAACTTTAGCATAAAACTAGCAAAAAGTGTTTAAATAAAGTAATTCTAGAGCTAAAGAATTTTACTCTGTGGCCCATACACCGCTCACCCCCAGAGTAAGTTGAGTTGTTCTCACTTTCTGGGAGCTTGACGATAATCGGGTCATTATTTGTGCTACGAGTCTCGGTTATGGTGCCAAAATGAAATTTTTTCAAATGGGATTTTTTGCAAGAAAAGTCATCTATGGGCTTCGTCCTATATGGTTCGGTCATTTATTTTGACGTCATAGATCATTTTTGGTGTTTTAGCCCTCTAAAGACTTATTTTTAAGACTTCCCATGATTCCATGTTTATCGCCTATGTCTTTTTGATCTATATTCCATATTTACTTTGGTTTAAAGTTAAAGATGGATCTCTAGGATGATTTGGGTCAGGTAATTGCCCCCTCGATGATGGTATGTAGGGTAGGTAAGTCCCCCCAGAGGTGGTCAAGTTTAAGGCTAGGATAAGGTTATAAAACGATATACGGTATACGGTGAACCGTGTACCTTATTGAGGTTAGGGTTAGGTTAAGGTTAGGGTTAGGGCTAAGGTTAGGGTTAGGGCTAATGGTTAGGGTTAGGGCTAATGGTTAGGGTTAGGGTTAATGGTTAGGGTTAGGGTTAGGGTTAGGGTTGGGTGGGTTAGGGTTAGGGTTAGGGCCCCGCCAAGCGACGGAGCCAAGTGCACTGTCCATCACAGTCCCCACCAGGACCAGTCTCACCTCCTTTGGCTTCAAGAAAAATTGGGCTTAAAGCATCGACACAAGATAAATTGAGCTTAGTAAATCAATAGCTGATTTAGCTTACTGAAAACTAGCATTAGTCAAACTGAGTGTCAGTACACAATAGCTAATTTAGCGTTTGGTAAACAATAGCTAAGTTAAGCTTATTGAAAACTAGCATTAGTCAAACTGAGTGTCAGTACATAATAGCTAATTTAGCGTTTGGTAAACAATGGCTAAGTTTAGCTTATTGAAAACTAGCATTAGTTTGGTGATAAACCAAGATACTTTGAGTTTGAGGAGCAATAGCTTGTTTAGCTTATTGAGAGGACTCACAAAATTGGTCGAGTTTGGCAAACAATAGCTAATTAAGCTTACTGAGAGACATCAGTAGTTCGATGCTGACAAGATGAATTGAGTTCAGCAAACAATAGCTAGTTTAGCTTATTGGAAGAGCTCAGTTGGGTCTTAGTGGGTAGTTTTATGAAACTTACATTGGTCCAGCGCTGGAATTTTTTGAGTTAAATTTCAGAACACGTCCTCAGTAGTGGACCTTGAGATCATCGGGTGTTTCGGCCATTATCACTAGACACCCTCTCTCAAGGAAGGCCCCACGGGTTTGATCAGGCCCCGTGTTGTGCTCTGTGGTCAATTAGTATTTTTTTGTGGGGTTTATTTGTGCTTAATTATTTGTGGCTTAATTGGTTTTGGATTGTTTTTAGAAAATGCACTATTGGTTCTCAGGATACGTTGTTCTGTCTACTCTTTTCCAAGCAAGATCAAATATATTTTTGTACTTACCTTCTGACCGACGCTAACCAATCGTTAACACCGCCAGGTATCCATGGTCAGGTCAATCAGAACAGTAGAATCTTCCTCTATGGTCCAAGAAACTGCATACCGCAAGTGTAGGCTACCGCTTCTTTATTTCTCGGAGTTGGATATCTATTAAATTTAGCGTAACTTTAGCATAAAACTAGCAAAAAGTGTTTAAATAAAGTAATTCTAGAGCTAAAGAATTTTACTCTGTGGCCCATACACCGCTCACCCCCAGAGTAAGTTGAGTTGTTCTCACTTTCTGGGAGCTTGACGATAATCGGGTCATTATTTGTGCTACGAGTCTCGGTTATGGTGCCAAAATGAAATTTTTTCAAATGGGATTTTTTGCAAGAAAAGTCATCTATGGGCTTCGTCCTATATGGTTCGGTCATTTATTTTGACGTCATAGATCATTTTTGGTGTTTTAGCCCTCTAAAGACTTATTTTTAAGACTTCCCATGATTCCATGTTTATCGCCTATGTCTTTTTGATCTATATTCCATATTTACTTTGGTTTAAAGTTAAAGATGGATCTCTAGGATGATTTGGGTCAGGTAATTGCCCCCTCGATGATGGTATGTAGGGTAGGTAAGTCCCCCCAGAGGTGGTCAAGTTTAAGGCTAGGATAAGGTTATAAAACGATATACGGTATACGGTGAACCGTGTACCTTATTGAGGTTAGGGTTAGGTTAAGGTTAGGGTTAGGTTGGTGTATATTTACAGTGACACCCCCCGCTTCATCCGTCGACTGGGCGGTTGTATGGGTATGTCAAGGGCTTGCACGGGCCGGCGCATGTCGTTCAAACCACTAGTTCCAGTCATCAACTTTCTCCCCGGTGTAGGGGAGAGTGGGAGGATGAGAGAGAGAGAGAGAGAGAGAGAGAGAGAGAGAGAGA
>CM061148.1:0-32500 GCA_030710495.1 Labroides dimidiatus
TTCTGCCTAATAAGCAATACATTTCCCTGCATAGTTAATGTTAAAGTTGTATTTGAGTTGCTTTTATGATGACATGCTAAAATATATAATAAATAATTAACATGTCCCATTATCGATTTTTTAAATTGAGGGATCATTATTCATTATGACGAAATTTTTACGACCCCATCTGTCAAAATGACCGATAAGTAAAACATCTAGCTCAATGTGTGATTCCCCGTATCTGGCATTGGATGTTAAAATGAGTAAAAACTGGGTATAAACCCAATACTTACATTTAAAAGTAAAATTAACACCACCTAATGTCACTATTGTGCAATTTCCCCCGTTCTTTTTCGGGACTGAGCAGCTGTGGGCAAAGGATCTTGGGATATGGAGGGCCGCGAAGGATAGTAGCAGTGCGTCCTCCAAAAAGAGGCAAAGGAGGCCGCATATGTGAGCTGCATTTGGAGGATCCTCCGAATCTGCTGCGAATTGGGACGGCCTTCGCGCAGCGTTGTGACGTAACTGGCCTTCAAATGCGTCCCACGAAGGATGCAGCCCCTGAATTGGGACACAGCACCTGTTGACAGCGCCTTGCTTAGCTCGGTGGATGGAAAATTTACTTTTTAAAAACAGTTGGATGGAAGCCTGGATTCACACATACTCCGTGAGCGTCGCGGTCCGTCAGCGCGAGCCAATTTACACTGCATCCGTCTCAGGAGTGGAGCGCAGCTCAGCGTACTCATAGCAGCTGGATACACAAGATCACAGGAGAACCACATGTTCCCGGTCTGACCCGCTGATGACTGTTGGCCCTGTGCCAGTGTCGAAGTTTTAATATACGAGGATAATTTTACGATCGACAGGCTGAACATGGTGCTTTATTTTGAAAAGACCGGAAACTCTGATCGTTTTTCGTGTCTGTTTTCCTGTTTGGTACGATCTGCTCTGCGGAGATTGACGCGTTTCCAAAAAAAACATCTTTTGATCAAAATAAACAGGATTTTGTAGTTTAAACTTCTGTATGTGACTATTCAATGATTTAGTCTTCTACCAAAATCTGTTTGAAAAGTGTTGCTTCTGATGTTGAATATCAATGTGATTAAAATGCGATTAATTACAATTAATTAATTTCAAATGGCAAAATTAATTTGATTATTTTTTTTAATCAAGTCCCACCACTAAAATATATATATATATATATATATATATATATATATATATATATATATATATATATATATATATAACAAAAACCACACGAAATAGAAATGAAATTTTCAAAAAAAGGAGTCATAATGAGTAGCTGTGCCATATTTGTTGATCGCCTCAAAATTCTGTTAAGGGATGCCCCATGCAACATTTCCACATAACCAGCTGCCGTTTGACGCCTCTGCTCAACCTGGAGCTCCATTGTTCCACTGAAGGCAAAAGACCCCTGGATCATGATGGCTCCCCCTCCACTGTGCCGTGTAGAAAACATCTCAGGTGGGATCCCCTTGTCATGCCAGTAACATTGGAAGCCATCGGGACCATCAAGATCATTTTTTTCTCATCATTGAATAAAACTTTCTTCCACCTTTCAGTGTCCCATGTTTGGTGCTCTCGTGCAAACTCCAGATGGCCAGTTTGTGCTGTTGAAGGAGACAAGGTCTTTGAAGACGTTTTTTGCTCTTAAAGCTCTTCTCTCACACATGCTGTCTCATGGTTACGGGCCTGCAGCTGGCACCAGTGACAAGCTTAATTTGGGCCGAGGATCGTCCTGTGTCTTGATGGACGGCCATTAGGATCCTCCGACTCAGGGCAGATGACATTTTTTTGGGTCTACCACTTGACTTTTTTTGCCCATGACCCTCAGGATCTTTTAAGAAGTATAAAATGACTGTTTTACTGCGTCCTTACTGCAATGGCGTGCTGCGAGAGGCCTTGCTTATGTAGCTCAACTATCCGACCGTGTTCAAGAAGAGAAAGCTTTTTTGCCTTTGCCATCAGGAGGGCATGACAGTGTAGATACCTGACAGAAAATGACACTGAAGCCACATTTTTGTGAAGATTTGGGCTTTTAAAGGCAGTGGTCCTAAACTTTTGATCAGCTGATGAAGAGCCTATTTCAGTTTAATGGTTGTTTGAAATAAATTGCTTACTCAAAATATTTTCTTGTCTCCCTCCCATTTCTTCTTTTTGCATTTTGAAGCACGACCTAGAACCTCCTAAAGATCCAAAGGTGCAAATGTGGATTCTTGCAATTTTTCATCTGGTCTTAAAATTTTGATCAGGAGTGTATATTTATGTTTTACTGTTAAACCGTGTTGTGCTTATATGATGTAGACAGGCCTGAGCAATACTAAGTGATCCCCTAATGATAATAATCAGCTGATCTCCTGATTTAATTACAAATAAGAAAACAGTATGAATTCATTCTTACTCATTTAAGATGAGATGATTAATTTTAATTCTCACTAAATAGTCCTTATTTGATTTGAATTTTATTTTTTATCACTGAATTCTTTTATGAATGCAAACGTGTTGCGCTGCCACTTTAAGGTTGCTCAGGGTGATTTTGTTTTGACAGTGATGTAAAGGTGTCAGGTTAGTTCGATGTGCTTTTTCCGACGTTGATGAATGGTCATTAAAGGCATCACTACGCACAGCCGATGTTGCCCCGTGCGCTTTCTTCCCCACAGCCCTCAAGTATGATTATTATACAGGTTTCCAGTCAACGCTTTTGAGGTTTAACAGTCCAGAGGAGATAGTAAACAAGTTACGGCGTTACAGCACCTTATCTTTTCTCAAATTACTTGTCTGCTTATCACTGATCAGCAGCTTTGGCATAAGATGAATTTATTGTCTGCATCATGTCCTGGCTAACTCCAGCTGTCCTGCCAGTGACTGAAATTTCCTCTGCCTCTTGTTTTCATATTCTCTGATGTCATCCCTAAACTGTTCCAGTAGTTATTGTTGTTGTTGTTGTTGTTTCTTAACATTTTGAGGGACCTTGCTCGGCTTTTGAACGCAAATGTTTTAAAAATATTTTACCAGTGAAATGAACGAGTTAAAGCCTGCATCGGTATTGTTTAATCTGGTGTCTTTAGTGCACTGGAGGTAAAGGGGCAGAGACAGCAACAGTCTTTCATCCTTCACGCCCACCAGCGTGTGCTGAGGAACAGACATAGAATGTTCCCTGAAGCGATCAATAAGGACATGATCTCACACACTGATCACTGACAAAACAACAGAAAGCTATCATATGAAAACGATGTGATGATATCTTTATTTTTAAAGGCATTACTTTAACTGGCCCATGGAGTGCGCAGTCAGCTGACCAAGAGCCTTCCAGCTGTGCATCCGGCACAGCGGGCCAGTTATTATGTAAAGCACTGGAGGGACACTGGCATTCGGTGCTACAGCCCCGGAAGCCCATGTCTAACGACACTGATGGTTAAAGGATCTCAACTTGCTCACAAAGTAGAGTGTGCTCATCCCCTTCCTGTACACAGCCTGTGTGTTGACCTTCCAGTTCAGTCTGTCATCTATGTTGACACCCAGGAACTTGTTATCCTGTTGTACTTGACTTCCTGTTAAGCACATCTTCTGAGCGTTGTGGAATTTTTCTATCTGAGACACAATGAAAGGTCTTAAATCAAGTTTATCTTTTTGTGTGTTTAATCAACCTTGCAAGGTAGAGGAAGTGGTTTCACAGAGTACAGAAGCAGTCTGCAAAAGTGCTCCACGAGTTTAAGTTCTCACAGGAAACAGAAACACATGAGACTCAAACAGCATTATCAGCAACACCAAGGGTTTGATGAAAACCACAGTACACGGTTTCTGTTTGCATCATGTACGGGACACCTAGGAATCAAACTCAGGTTGGTGGTGGCAGATGCACAGGGGTCAGACTACATAAACATATTTTTTTTTGTAATAACCTAAAACCGTAAGCTTAAAGGCAGTGTTGGTAATCAGATTTAGATACACTTTTGTTATTCTAGTTAATATTACTGTAATTTTACACTAAAAAATTTAGTGTGTTTTTTTCAGTAAACAGTAGACACAGGTGAAATCAGTTCAAAGTCAGTCACTGTTTTCATTATTCTAAAGTCATGTTTGATCAGTTCTATCCCTCTGTCTCTCCAATATGTGACCAATGTTATTCAAAAGATGATACTTTACTGCATTCATTTTGGGACTGTCCATTAATTTATCAGTTCTGATCTAGAATTTTTTCATTCGTCTCTGTGGTTTATCAGAGGTCTCTCTTTCCTGACTGAAGCTTGGCTCTCTTTAGAGCTTCAGAGGATTGCTCATTGCTCCTTTTGCATATCCAAACAGCTTTTCTGGTGGGCATGGTAGCAGGAAAGAAAATGATCTTGAAAGACTGGCAGACACCAACTTCACCGTGCCTTAGAAACTGGTTGCTTGAACTGGTCTCAGTGATGCGCATGGAGTAATTGCAAGTGAATGTTTCAAAATGAAAAAAAAATAAATGGGAAGAATCCTGTGGGGTTGGACTTCAACGCAGAGGCCAGAGAAGCACAGCTGATCTTTGTCAACTTGCAGTCCCTCAATCTGAATAGTGTTTGTCAAAGATAATAAAAGCTCTGAGGGTGTTTGTCATAGAGAAGATAGCCTATAAAAGTGTGTATACAAGACTTAGACAGCACTCAAAGATGTTTATCTCATTTTGAGATCAGTTACAAAAAAGGTTTTAGATATTTATTATAAACACGTGTGTCATGTGATAAATAAATCAGATAATGCAACAACATGAGTAGTAAATGTTTATTGAACACAACAGCATTATATTTGAGATATGGTGATAAACTTTACATGTAATGCCTGTATTGTCAATGTGGTGATTACAATGTGGTGTAATTCTACACTCTGACCACTGGATGACAGTAAACACTCATCACCATCCCACAGGTGCCACAAACTGAAACAAGCAAAATCACAACTGGTTTAAAACCTCAGAAATACAACAACGAAGAAAGAAAGAAAGAAAGAAAGAAAGAAAGAAAGAAAGAAAGAAAGAAAGAAAGAAAGAAAGAAAGAAAGAAAGAAAGAATTGAATTATCAGAACACCAAAACATTTTTAGAATGTGATTTAAAGGGAAGTTACCCAGCTCTACATAAAGACACCTGCATATAATAGACTAAATTATACTTGTATTTAAAGGGAAACACACGAATCAACCAAAGAATTAATTATTTCTGTTTTCTTTAATCTTTCCTGTTAATTTCAGGAGCTTTACACAAGCTTGAATTAAAGGTGGCTGGTTTCTCACTCTGTGGTTTTCAGACCCAGGGCCCTTTGAAATACCCTCTGTGTGTCTTCAGCGAGCACGTCAAGAAAAGCAAAACAGAAACCTCGTTCTAGAGGGCTGGGTTGATTTAGGACTTGATATCCTAAAAACAGACGCCCATCGGTGCACACCACTGACCACAAGACACTTCTTTTACCAAAATTTTATGTTAGTCTGAAAAGTCATGCAAAGAAAAAAAGATGTTTGTTCTCTTCCTTTACAGTTTCACATGGTGATGCATTACATTCACACACACTGGATCAATACACAGCCCTGTCAAACTAACATTAGAGTTTCTATTTGGCAAAGGTTTGATCTGTTAAAATAAATGTTTTATGAAGAGGTTTGTTCAGAGTTGCCTGAATCCAGACATTTTTCACATTGCGGTACATTTTAATGAAAACAAAAACAGATAAATGCACTGTACCAATATGTTTTCTGTACCAGTATTTCAACTGCAAAAGTAACACCCACAGCAGTTATTCATTTTCCTTATAAACAGTCTATCAGAGGTACCAGCCCTTTGGGCGGTTAACAATAAGACGTCTTCCTGTTACATAAGGAGCTCTGACTGGTTGTTTGAAGAGCAGCTGACTTACAAGAAATACTCATTTATGATTAACACGAGACGGAGCCCACTCTGACCCCCTGCTTGTACTAAAACCATGACCACATATTTATTCTGTACTTCACCTCTTTTGACTGCTCCAATACATCGTCCTAGTGTTAGTGAAAGCGATGGTGTTCATTTCTTTATGTCGTGTCAGGATTGATTCTGTAATGTTCTCTGTGCCACTCTCTTGAGTCTGACTGCAGGTGCTCTGAAGGCCCTCTTGAAACCCTAAAGATTATTAATAAGGACCGAGCATGACCACAGAGTTGTAGGTAAAAGTTACTTGCTCTAAAGTGCACCCTCCGGCTGCCTTGAGCTAAAGGCCTGAATTTTTTTTTTGTGCATAACTATCATGCCAAGACCTACAAAAAATGTCTCTTATCAACATGATGAAATCCGAACAGGAAGTTCAGAAATTTGAGTTAAAAGTTGGATTTTGAGGATGTATAGGGTGTGTGTTTAAATGAACTTATTACACAGTTTATTTTGGATCATCTTCAAATTAAATATTTTTATACCCATCACTGAGCACAGCCACAGACAAAGCAGACGACTTTTTGGGGAACACAAAAATCTAAGTAAAGTCTTGTGCAATGTTGGATCAGGACCACACACACACACACACACACACACACACACACACACACACACACACACACACACACACACACACACACACACACACACAAACAATCTACTTCTAAATACTTTAAGGTTCAGATTGAGACTAAAGCCAGCCAAAGGCGTGTCATCTGGTTTAATGTTTCACAGCTTTAACAGGTATGTTGTTTAACAAGTTAGCAGGTTAAACAACATATTTCAGCCCTCTGGTTCCCAGAAACTGCAGAGATACAAGATAACATTGGATGTGACCAGTGTTGTTTCTGCCAACAATAAAAAAATTATTTTGTTTGCATGACGATAATGAGACGAGAACAAGTTAAACAAGGCTCTCTGATGATTAAAACACGACAAGAGGTATGTGAGTTTTCGTTGACGAGACAACACTTGAAAAAAATGTAAGTGGGTGGTCTGTCAGAGGTTCAAAGTGCATGACATTTCTGCCCATTGAACACGTAATCTGTCTCATACAAAGACGCACATTGAGTTTACAGACCCCTTTACAACCTATGTCATCATAAACTTAGTGTGTTTAATGAAAAAGTTGGTTTGGAGCCGAGGTTCTGACCAAATATGGACTCACCATGGAGAGGAAATAATGAGTGAACCTATAAATGATGATAAACAGAAACAGATTTGAAGTTCAACGTTAATCTATGGTATATAATCAAACTATGAAGCAGTCTGATTAGTAATCTGAAAATATCAAAGCATTAATATTCTGATAGATTTGGAGCAGTTCTCTGTCTGGACCTGGTTTTCTGGATCCTTTATTCTGACCCTGGTCTTAGACTCAGCTCTCTGTGAGCTCTTTTCGGTTTATTAACACAAGTTCATGTCTTTATATTTCAGTCTGGTGAGTGTCAAAGGATAATGCAGCTATAACCATTGAGTGACATGTGTTTAAACTCTTCTCTGAGGTACATGCCAGATTTTTCCACTGAAAAACATCTGTCCACTGAATGTCGGTTCAATTAATTTATTATAAGATTAATACTTTCTTTTTCTTCTTTGTTTTTACTAAAACTGACCTTTTTGAATTTTCTTTGACTAAAACTGAACTAAAATGATCACACGTAGAAATGACTAAAATGTGACTAAGACTAACAAACATTTTCTAAACGAAAAGTAAAACTACGATAGCTGCCAAAAACAATACTGGATGTGACCTGTTGTTCAGTGGTAGAGTTGGTCATTTTACCATAGGAGCTTGAAGGTGGCAGTACAATCCCAGCTCCCAACATGCTACACAGTGGTTGTTGGAGACACTGAACCTTAAATCAGTGTAAAGCAGGGGTCACCAACGTGGTGCCCGCGGGCACCTGGGTGCCCGCAAGGACCATTCAAGGTGCCCGTGAGGCATGTTCTAAAAGTAGCACTGGTCACAATGGAGCTCCTTCTAGATTTTTTTTTTTTTCGTTGCTTTGCTTTGTGAGTCAAAAATGCTTACATTACTGTTGATTTAAAATTACTTCCTGTCTGTGTGCAGCGTGATTATGACAGTAACAGTAAACTAACAAAACAACAAGAACTCAAATGTCATAAAAATGCTTCCCTTTGACACGAAGCATACTGACAGACACACGTTCTTTGGTCCGTATCAACAGAGCAAAGAGTTTAACATAAACAAATGTTCATTCAGTATCTTGTTCCCTATCAGGCACCTTTAAGGCGTTTTTTAAAGATCTTTTACTGAAACATTTATGAAGTAGGATCCCTTTTTGGTTCACCTGCACATTATTATCAGTGTGATTGACACGCGTGCATAAAACCTGCTGCTCTTTAAAAATATCACTCTGATCATTTTAGACTTAGACAGTGTGTGAAGAAATAAACATCAGTTTTCCTCTGAACACCCCACACTACTGAAGAAAACCCCCCTTTTTCGATCAGGATATTGACCACGGGAGGGAGACGGGTCGCCGATGGGTGATCCACGTTTTTATTAATCGGCGCTCTGCGTGGACATAAATATACTGAACAAAAATATAAACGCCCCATGTCACTCTTTTTAGCTTTTATTACCATTACAGTTAATCAGCACATAAAATCAACCAAAATTCATTTTGTTATTGATTAACGTTCAGATAACAGTCCATTACATCTTGGTGGTGGCATCTGAAAATGAGTGGCATTCAGTAGAACATGGTGGGGTCAGGGCCAAGAAATTCACTTTTCAATATCTTGTGTGTCCACCATTTGCGTCTCTCAAAGCCACACATTGCCTTTGCATGGAGTTGATGAGGTTGTCTATGGTGGCCTGTGGGATGTTATTCCACTCTTCCTGGAGGGACACACGGAGCTGTCGCACATTCCCCGGAACTGGAACACGATCACGGACACACATGTGGCCGACATGGATGAGGTCGATTTGCAGTACTGCCAGTCTCACGGAAACGAACTCTTAAACAGCCTATCGTCCGATAGTGAACATTCTGCTGTGCAGCGACTGCTCGGGTGGACATCCCTGCATCCAGCATGCCAATGGCACGTTCTCGCATTACTACAGACATCTGAGGCATGATTACTTCTGACAAAATTGGACATTTTGGGGTGGCCTTTTATAGTCCCCACTGTAAGGAGTGCCTGAGTACTAATCATTCTGTTTAAGCTGCTTTTGTGTATCCCACACCCAAGTACTGAGTGGATTCACTGCATCACTGAGCAAATGCTCAATGACAGAGATGGACTCTAATGTGGCACACAAATCAAGAAAAATATTCATTGTGTACAAGTACAAGACAGTATATACTCACTCAGGGCGGTTCAATTCATGTGTCTTCAGTATTTGACATGGGGCGTTTATATTTTTGTTCAGTGTACTTGAGTTGTTTGACTTTTACCTGGGGGGATGGTTGAGTCCAGTCTTTCACTGTAACTCTGTTTATTCCACCAACTGAACCCTCTGTTTAGAATAAATCCATCTGTTGATGAGTTAAACAACATAACGAACCTGCAACGAGGTATGAGCTGACAAGCAGGGGCGGGTCCAGACATTTTAGACTGGGGTGCCCCAACCAGGACACTGACTTATACAGCAAAAGGGACATGATTTATATGAGCCAACAATCCAATACATAGTTTCTATTTTGCAGATTTATATGTATTAAAATTACAGGATTACAAACTACAGCTTAATGAATAATTATAATAATGTTGATTTTGTTTGGCCAATTTTGCTAAATCTTACAGCACAAGTTGAAACAGATAAATGAATGTTGTATTTTAAATATGTGTTTCTTCCATCATTGTTGTGTAAATTAGTGTTAATAATTGTGGGGACTAATTAATAAATGAGGAGTTTCTTTACATAGTATTATTATTATTATTTACAATAATAAATGATCTGTGCAATTTTGTGATTCAGGAAGTTTGTATCAAACTGGTAGCCCTTCGTGCTACTCAGTTCCCTTTAAGTAGCCCTCAGTCTCAAAATGGTTGGTGACCCCTGGTGTAAAGTGTCTGTAACACATGACTGTCTCTAAAACATTGCATTTGTACGTCTGCTTATTTGACAGATAACTATCTCTGTAGTTTCACCATCATCAACCCTTACATTACTGTTTAAATTACATTACACTGCATCATCACATTGTTCAAACAACCTGACGCTAATTCCATGATAAGGCTAAACAGAAGAACTGGTTCACTCAACACTACATGAGGAATAAATATATATGAGCGGCACACGATACTTTATATAATCTCTGAGAGGAAAACACCTCCAAATGTCTATTCATTCAAATAAGGCGGTACGAAGGAAAAGTCATCTGATTTCCCAGAACTGACATGACCTGCAGAGTGACATTTGAATGGTGTGATAATTATTACTGTTGCAGTAGAAAACAAAAAAACAACTACAACAACTTGGGACTATTTCATCAGTGGTCCAAATAAAAATTGCCAACAGCTTTCTCCGAATTTTATGCAGTGGATAGGTCCAAGTCCAAAAACACATTCACTTGGCCCCAGATTTTTAATTTGATCAGATGATCACAATGATAACATTCAGAGAGAAATGTTGAGCCTTGCAGTTGTTATCTTACTATCTTTAGAGAATGGGCTGACATATATTTCCCTTTTTATCCGTGTGTGTGTGCATGTGCCATGATTTGGCCTCTTGTTAGGTTGTTAAATAGGACAGTACAAAGGGGCAAATATTCTTGTTTAGCATTTATGGAATTAATCTTGAACTTAAAATAATTTAGCCCCCTGAGAATGGGTTCCAGCCTTAATTGGCTCCTTGTCTTAGCAAAATCCTGCAACTGACTCTTCCTCTTTCTGCTGAGTTTAAGGTGGAAGGGATAGGTAGTAAATGTGTTGTCATTACCTGGAGCTTGCTATATGGACCATGGGTTGTGAACATGACAGTAGTGAATGGGTTGGGTTTTAGGTGGTTCGATTAATTGATTAATATGATGGAGGGTGAGAGAAGGCATAGTAGTAGGTTGTTCTGGAATAACAGAGATAATTCTCTCCAAGGTGTCAGTGGCCTAACTTAACAAAACTTGATTGACAGGATGCACTTGAAATGCTGTCCTATCCTTGTTTGAAATTGGATTTCAGCTGCTAAGCAGTTCTTTGTTGAATTTTTGGTTTCATGATGCTCCAATTTTTTAAAAGGGTGACAAGTCAAAAATGTAGACAAGCAAGTTAAGCACATACACTCTTCGAGTACAGAGCCATGCTGTTCTGATAGGTGCAGAATGTGGTTTGACTTGGTGAAATATGTCAGTGAAACAGATATAGAGATAGTACTGTAAAGATTTCCTATTCATTTGTTGTTTATTATAAGCCTTTTGATGTGAGATGGAGTAATATCCCCCATTTGTTGCAATGTTTTATAGTTTTAGTGTTGAGAGTAGTGTGTTGAAGGCGTTACAGTGCCCTCTACTGGGGCCCCTATAGATTTGACAGGTAAACTCTCTATATTAACGCAAGCCTGCTGTACCTCCTCTTTGTTGTAGGTAGATTTGTAATAAGTGCCACTTAAATATGTAAAATAAGTTTGGTTTTCATAGTAAATATGTTATTTCTCCATGTATCATGTTTAAGAGAATTCCTGGGTTTTATAGCAGATGTTTTTTTGTTACGTCACTGCTCTGTTTTAGAATGCTCAAAAGTTCACCATGCCGTAATGTTTGCTCGACAAAACGTCATTCTCCACAATTCTGCAAGAGACTGAGACTCAGAGACTGTTTCATCAGACAACAGAGATCATTCACATCCCAGCTACATAAGGCCATCCTGAAAAAGTGTTTGTCTGGATGGCAGCACCAGGGAAGCTTTTTTTTTTTTTTTAAATATACCTATGATGAAAATTACAGACCTCTTTCATCTTTTTGAGTGGGACAACTTGCACAATCAGTGGGTATCCCAATACTTTTTTGCCTTTTCATATATATATATATATATATATATATATATATATATATATATATATATATATATATATATATATATATATATATATATATATAAAAGAAACAATAAAATTACACACACCGATAACCGGTATTTGGAGCAGATATTAATTTGCAGTAAAAGTAAAAACAATGGCTTCAAAATTTTAAATGCCTTTAAATATATATTTATTAAACAGCTCCCAGGCTCAGCAATATGTCTTACAAAGTTAAATGAAAACTTCAACAAATAAATAGCTCCCTATCATTTTCTACAGTAAATTAAGTTTTCTAAAATTTCAATGTGATTTTTCTTTTTTCTTTTAGTTAACTATGCTCTATTTTTCACATCAAAACACTGACACCACGAGGTGATATTTGTCATCTATGACTGTTTACAGGTAGTAGAGCTTTGTGGCAATAACTGTAGCTGTTAACTGGAGCTACAGACTGAAGCAGCTGGCTGGCACAACATATGACCACTGCCTAACATTATCAAAGTACTCATGGAAGGTGACTTAATAGTGATTTCAGATGAGCGTCCACATTCCTAGCTTCTTGTACTGAAACCAATAACTGTACAATTTCCAATCACATTTCACCAAACTTAACCATACTGTGGATAATTGAATTAAAGTGTAACTTACCTGTGATTCTTGGGGGTATGAAGATGTGTTTCCCAGTTTCAGCTGCAGACTTTATAAATGATCTTGAAATAATCAAAATACAAATCCATTTACAGTACTGAGACTGAAAGTCCCTTTAAGGCGAGATGACGAAGTGAGAGGACTGACCACAACTACAATGTAAAACGAGTTTACAAAGTTTGCTTATCCCCTTTTAAACAACAACTCTTCATAACTACAAATAAATACATTAACTTGTCGCTTTGCATCCTGGGAAAAGTTGTCTTGAACAAAGAAAAGTAGTGTCTGCTCTACACTGCAACTACAGTGGGCAAATAAACCAAAGCCTCATTTCATGTCTGGAATTTATTCCACTGTTTCATTCATGAGGTATCCTTTTGTTTTCTTTGTGTTTTTTAATAGGTGGTGTCTTGTGATGTATCACTATTTGTAAGCTTTGTGATCTTGTTTGTTTGATATTTCATTTTGTAGTGTTTTTCTTGTATTTCTTTCTGGTATTGTTCAGTTCTTCTTTCTCGATCTTTTCTCAATACGCTTGTGTGTCTGTACTCACTTTGTGACTGCTCTTGAGTTGGTTTAAGTGTTTCTTCTTTTATTTTGTAGTATACTCTTCCAGTGTTTCTAGTCTAGTTTTACTTCCTATGTTTTCCCTCTTTTATTTTTGTGTACTGCCTTCAGTGTCCCACCTGTTACTCATCACTCAGTGTAGAAGGCAGGTGAGACTCACTTCACAAGTCCCTTTTGGTTGTGAAGGCTGTTACTTGATTTTATTGCATTAAAGCTGGAAGAGGAAGAAGTTATTATACACGAAATAAGATTTGAAGATGGCAGAATGCCCCTAGAAACTTAAGCTGCGGACAGATCTGTGAACATTTTGAAGCAAGAATGACGTCTCTAGGTCAAAGTATGGCGAGGCAGGAGCAGTCAGAAGGAGTGGGTTTTTTTGGTGTTCTCGCAGAATCTCCCTGTTCATTGTCTATGGGACTTTTTCGCCGGTTATTCGGGTGTTTTTCGGCCAAAAAACACCGAAATTCATGGAAAAGTCATAGCACACCAGGATCTGGACCAAGCCGCACGTTTTGATATGTAATTTGTTGGGGTTTTCTCAAAGCTCTGGGAGGAGAAGTGGGATGAAATTTTGCCCGAAAGATGAAAAAGAAGTAGAAAAAAGATGCGAAGAACAGAACAACAATAGTTGGCTCATGTGAAGCCCAAGCCCGTAACTACACAATTTTCCACGGAAATAGTGAGGGGGGCTTGGGCAGCACGCTGCCAGTTTCTTAGTCCCTGCAACCCTGAGCAACGAGAGGAATCAGAGGAGCCTGTTGATATACAAACTGGATTTGGTTGAAGTTGGGAAATTGTGTAAAATGTAAATAAAAACAAAATACAACGATTTGTAAATCCTTCTCAACCAATATTCAATTGAATACACTACAAAGACAACATATTTAATGTTCAAACTGATAAACTTAATTGTTTTTTGCCAAATAATAATTAACTTATAATTTCATGGCTACAACAGCATGGCTTCGTAGTAAAAGAGTCCAGGTTCTCCCCTGGCCCGCTTGCAGTCCAGACCTGTCTCCCATTGAAAATGTGTGGCGCATTATGAAGCGTGAA
This sequence comes from Labroides dimidiatus, assembly GCA_030710495.1. NCBI lineage: Eukaryota > Metazoa > Chordata > Actinopteri > Labriformes > Labridae > Labroides > Labroides dimidiatus. The sequence goes on from CM061148.1 coordinate 14,192, forward strand.
ATACGACAGAGAAGACCCCGGACTGTTGAACAACTGAAGTGGTTCATCAAGCAAGACTGGGAAAGAATTCCACATGAGAAGCTCAGAGAATTAGTCTCCTCTCTTCCAAAACGTTTATTGAGTGTTATTAAAAGGAAAGGTGATGTAACAAAGTGGTAAACATGCCCTTTCCCAACTTCTACTGCACGTGTTGCAGCCATGAAATTCTAAGTTAACCATTATTTCAAAATAAAATAAAGTTTATGAGTTTGAACATTAAATATGTTGTCTTTGTAGTGTATTCAATTGAATATAGGTTGAGAAGGATTTTCAAATCATTGTATTTTGTTTTTGTTTACATTTTACACAATTTCCCAACTTCAACCGAATCCGGTTCGTACTAAATAAACTTCTTGATATACCTTGTAGTGGTTTTCCCTCCCTTATAACTGTTGGAACATAATGGCTACTCATGGGCTGTGGGTGTTTTCGGTGAGACTTATATGTGGATGCATCTCCATACATCTGGTTTCTGGTTACACTGAGGTCACATTTAACTCATTCACACTGTTGGAAATGCTCACCTTTCTCATCCTAAAAACTATTTGTCTAAAATAAAAAAATCTGACTCCTAATTACCTTTTACCATTTCAAGGATGAACACATGAAGTGGCTTAAAGAAGTAGGAGACGGCCGAAATCTCAGTCTATGCCAAATTTAATGGTTACAATGGATCAAGAATGTGCGTACAGAGTCTCTGGGTTCAGAAGTACCTTTCCCTCTCTCTAACACAGAGTGTAGAGGTCTGGGTACTTCCGACCCCTCTATGTTGCCCTTTGGACCTTTATATAGACAAGTCTCCTCCTATTCTAGACATTCATTTCCTGATCTGAGATGGTGTCCTCCTTGGTGCAGGAGGCTCAGCATGTTTCCCATCACTGTCAGCATCTTTTGGAGTGTCCCTAAAAGAAAGTTTCAGTGCACACTCAGACATCTCACATGTTTATCCGTCCTTCTCAGAGAATGTTATTTGGTACCGGGCTCTTGTTGCTCCCTGATGTAAAGACAGACAGTTTGGCACATCTTTCTACATGCATTCAAAACAGACAGTCAGGCACATTCTTCCACTCAAGGTTTACAGATGGATTGCTACTCCTTCCCTCAGCACATTCTCCTACAGACTTCCTTCCATTGTAGATGGACAGTCAACAGGTTTATAACTCCTTTGTTGTTGTCTACAGTAACCCTGGTGGTCTTCCCCCACAGAAAACAGAGCTGAAAGAAATGACAGAGACCTTAACTGAACTCTTAAACAGAAACAGAAGAGAAACTGACAAACTGAAAGACTGCTCACTCCCACTCTGCTGCTAAACCTGTTCAGTACTTTCAGAATTAATTTTACAGAGTCTTTAAAAGTCTGATCACAGAACAGTCACTCTCACAACAACCAAACTGATCCTTGTTCTAACCCGGAGCAGCGGTAAAGATAATGGATGGAAAACTCTCATCTGTTTTAAAGCTGTCTTAAACCTCACACAGCTCTGAACTCTCCTCATCAACGTTAGAGTGTGTATGTAGGCACATACGAGCTAAATGTGGGCTGTGAACAGGGATCACAAAAGTGTGTATCAGCAGGCTCCATTGTGGCCCGGCCTGTGTTTTCCCATGAGGGCTTCAAGGACATAATCTATAAAGGACCCAGAGACCAGACTTCTCTCATTTTGTTTGTTTGTGCAGCTGACTCTGATCCTGTCTGGATGTTGGGTCTTTATTAATAATATGAGAGTGACTGAGACACGCTCTGACTTGTTGTTAATCCACTGATGGTGCTCAACCCATACTGCTTTTAAAAGTAAGGTGTTTAACAAAGTTTGTAAAGCATGAAGTGATGTTTAGTGATCAGAATAAGGACATGTTACAGTCCCTCTCACAGCAGATGCTGTCCACAGGGGCCTGGAGGAATGAAGCTCAACTTAGTAAATGGTAAATGGACCAGTACTTATATAGCGCTTTTCTAGTCTTACCGACCACTCAAAGTGCTTTACACAGCTAGCCTCATTCACCAAATCACACCACATTCACACACTGATTGCAGGCTGACACCGAGGCAGAAGCCATCAGCTACATCTAATCCATTCACACCACATTCATACATCACTGAACAACAGTGGGAGTGGTTCAGTGTCTTGCTCAAGGACACTTCAGCATGTGACTGCAGGAGCTGGAATCAAACCCACGACCTTCTGATTGTGGAGCGACAACTCTACCGCTGACCCACAGCCTCCCCTTAGTGAGTCTTAAAGACTCCAAAGATTTTTCTAACTGTCTGTTGTATGATCTGCAACCGTGAGGTTTTAAAGTCTCCCTGTTTGTGTTGAGTATGTACCTGCCTTGGGACCAGGGCTTTGAACCAGAATTTTTTCCTAATCGGTTCGTTCCGAACAGAAACGGTATTATAACGTTTTCGGTTTTGGGTTCCACCCCAAAATTAACGTTCTCGAACCGGTTAGAACAAAAAAATTTCGTTCCTGAACCGGTTCCTGAATCGTTCCATGTCAGCTCATGTCAGATAACAGCTCCATAACCCAAGAGGTCTAAAAACATGGAGCCTACAATTATACAATTCAACAATTTCATTTAGCAGACGTTTTTCTCCAAAGCAACGTACAACACAAAAACATGACCTGCTCTCTCTCTCTCTCTCTCTCTCTCTCTCTCTCTCTCTCTCTCTCTCTCTCTCTCTCTCTCTCTCTCTCTCTCTCTGTGTGTGCAGCAGGTTGGCACTGATGCGCTGCCTCAGAGCTCAGGATCATATTTGATAACATCTAAATTAAACTGTTGGAAAGCAGCGTTGGTTTCTCTGTTTTGTTGCTCCTAAATGTTGATTATTAGACATGTATGGAGAGTCAGAGCTTTGGTCCAGCAGCTGTTCTGTGTGGACAGAACTCCAGAGATCCAGGTGTGGAGAAAAGGATGAAAAGCTTTGCTGCAGACTGCGGTTAAGAACCAGTTCATTGTCTTTATAGAGCTAACAGTGAGCTCATTATGGTGATGTCAGCAGAAAAACACAAGGTGAACTACGTTTCCTTTCTGAAGACTTTATAGTTAAAGTAAGATCACAGCGCTTTACTTATTGTTGCTTCACAAACTCACTCGCGTGCGCTCATAAAAAAAAAAGAAAAATCAATATTTATGATGGTTGAATATCAGGACAGCACTCAATAAGAACTGATCTTTAGCACAGAAGCTTTGAAGTTTTAAGATCAGTAAATTTGTTCTAAATATCCAGAAATTTTTAATGCAGATTATTTGACTGAAGACATTCAGATGTTGACGTCTTCTTGGACTCACGGCTGGCTGTGCGCTGCAGAGTGAGGCACTGACGCGCTGCTTCACTCTGCAGGGCATGAGAGAATGACAGGAGGTGAATGAGTTTGGGCTACATGACTGACATGACAGACAATTCAGGAACGAAAAAAGAACCGGTTTTAACTGGTTTCTATTGTTTTAACGTTCCGGTTCTGCTCCGGAACATTAAAAATTCAAAAGTTTCTGGTTTCGTTTCCGTTCCTAGCAAAATGGCAAAAGTTCCCGGTTTTCGTTTTCGTTCCGCGAACCGGTTCAAAGCCCTGCTTGGGACCATAGATGAAATTTAGCATCTATGCTAACTCTGGTGCATTTACACTGATGCTCAGTGCAGCAATAAGGATTAATGTGCATTGTCCCAACTCAATGAATAAATAAACTGAAAGAAGTCAGTTTGAGTGCTGTGAGACGATCTCATGGTGCGCGTCATTGTAATGCCACCGTCTCTGTCAACACACTCTGAAACTTTGTCATGGACTGCTTGTCAGTTTAATTTCTGAAAAAATTAAAGTCTGACACTGCTGGAGCAACAAGTGAGATGAGACGTGAACAGACCAGATCATGATCCACCACCCAGCCCTGAAGCTGATAGTCTTGGCACTTCAGCATGTTTTATGTTGGCAGATTTCCGTTGATCTTTGAAGCCAGTACCACGAGAGGAGAAACAGCCCCACACCATGATACTTCCACCTCCAAAATTCACTGTTGGTATGGTGTTGTTCGGGTGATGTGCAGTGCCATTTCTCCTCCAAACATAGTGTGTTGTGTGACAGCCAAAAAGTTCAATTTTGGTCTCATCTGACCAGAGTACATGCTCCCAGTAGTTCCCTGGCTTTTCCAAATGTTGTTTGGCAAACTGTAAACGAGCTTCAACATGTCTTTTTTTCAGTAGTGGAGTCTTGCGGGCTGAACGTGCACAGAGGCCATGGTGATAGAGTGCATTGCCTACTGTCCTCTCTGTCACAGTTGTACCTGCTGCCTCCAAGTCTTTCTGGAGCTCTTTCTGGAAGTCCTTGGCTCTTTGGCTACTCTTCTAAGTATCCTTCTGACTCCCTGATCAGAATCCTGCAAGGAGCTCTTGTGTGTGGCTGGTTGATGGTGGAGTATCCTTCTGACTCCCTGATCAGAATCCTGCAAGGAGCTCTTGTGTGTGGCTGGTTGATGGTGGAGTGAAGTTGCCTCCACTTACAGATAAGGCCCCCAACGGTACTTACTGGAAGATTCAGGAGTTGTGAAATACGTCTGTAGCCACTTACCCGAACACAAAGCAGACTTCATCTCATTTCCTCATCGAGCTGCCAGTGTAGAGGTTAAAATGTCTGTTAGTCTGATCATTTTTTCCCCATGGATTCTTCATCATTCCACAAACTCTCATTCTTGTAGGTCAGGAAATCAAAGTCATCAACAAAGTGTGGTTACAAGAGTCTGCTGGATCTGCTCAATCAATTAGTTGTTTTATTTCAGGTCTTCAGTTCAAACAGTGAAACTCATATAGATTCAGCACACCTATTCTTTTTTTGAGATTCTAAATTTATGTTTTTCATCAACTGTGAGTCACAACTGTTTAGTCTTAAAGGACGTGTTTACTTCTACAGATTCATTGAATCCCAAATGAACCACCAATAAACCACACGATTCTTTTTTTTTTTTTTAAATTGTGCATGGATTATATTTCCATAAACTCTAAAATAAAAAGTCAATCCATTTCAGATTAATTATTAATAAATGATATTACTCTTGGTGTCAGAGTAAAAATCTAATCTGATGATTCTAATGTGATATAATTTAATTCCTTTTTAAATTTGTTATTCATAAACTCCTTAGGACCTTGAAATCTCTCCCTGAATTTGTTTTTCTTAATGAATTTAAAATATTCCTTAAACTGAAAAATGTAAAACAAGGAAAGGACTAAAAAAAAACACAAAAAAATATACAATTACTTAAAAGCACTCCTAAATGAAATATAGTAACTATATATACATATCTATATATATATCTATATATATCTATATATCTATATCTATATCTATATCTATATATCTATATATCTCTATATATATATATATATATATATATATATATATATATATATATATATATATATATATATATATATATATTTCAATCTTTAATTCAAATGATTTGTTGTTGTATTGTGTCTTTACAGCTTTAAAGAGCTACAATTGACCTTAAAATCTAAAAACAGCTCATCAGTTAAAAACTACAACAAACCACCAACACACCAAGTCAAACAGACTGTTTTTGCAGCATACAGACTGTGATTCATCCCTAAACCCCATCACTTTATGTATGTTTAATCTGAAACACTTTTTAAATCAGGATGTTTGTCTTTAGTGTTTGTGGAGAGTAGACGTTCAGAGCAGAGTTTACCAAGAACTACCACTTAAAAACTAAAGCAAGCTAACAGTCAGAGCTCTGTCCTGAGGAGATCATGGACTGCTTTTTCTCTGCTTCACCATCAGCTTCTCTGTTCTACATTAACACTTTGTCTTTCAGAGAAGTGTTGATGTTTCCTGATTATTAAATTTACCCTTCAGCTCTGATTGATTTTTGATCTTGTTATTGAGCAGCCATATGTTTTTTGTTCTCTTCTGTGAAAGAAATTAAAACAAGGAGCAGTTCATGAGACAGAGCTTCATGGACTGAGGTAGAAACACTCTGTCAACATAAGTGAGATTAAACCCTGTACATGTGTAACTCAGGTCCCATGTAGCTATATTAGATTTATTCTAAGTTGGAAGTACTATGGGACACTTTACTTTACCTCTTTTTGAAATTTACTGTACTTTTGATTTTTGGATGGTCTAAATAAAAATTTAATAAGGACACCACACAACTATAAATGCAATAATCCTGAACAGGCATTTATTTACAAAATAATAAAATAAATGAAATTTGCAGCTCTCTTAATGAAATATAATGTAAACAAAGCTCAAAAGTTTTAAATAAAGTTTCAAATGAAATATTGGGTTTTTTATGTTTTCAAATCCTTTTGTTAATCTCTTTTAACCTTTATATTCAATAAGATAAATCAACAAAAAAACCTTAATGTCTTTTCAAAGTTACACCAAAGAAAAAGAGTTACCTTTTAAATGTCTCTTAAACAAATTAATACTCTGTTTATAGAGTGAAGATCAACAAAACAGTTTTAGCACACATACATGAGAAATCTATTCACCTAGTGTAAAATGTGGGCCCACGCACACACACATGCTGTGTCCCAATTCAGGGGCTGCATCCTTTGTGGGACGCATTTGAAGGCCAGTTACGTCACAACGCTGCGCGAAGGCCGTCCCAATTCGCAGCAGATTCGGAGGATCCTCCAAATGCGGCCCACAAATGCAGCCTTATTTGCCTCTTTTTGGAGGACGCACCGCTACTATCCTTCGCGGCCCTCCATATCCCAAGATCCTTTGCCCACAGCTGCTCAGTCCCGAAAAAGAACGGGGGAAATTGCACAATAGTGACATTAGATGGTGTTAATCTTACTTTTAAATGTAAGTATTGGGTGTATACCCGGTTTTTACTCATTTTAACATCCAATGCAAGATACGGGGAATCAGATGTTGAGCTAGATGTTTTATTTATCGGTCATTTTGACAGATGGGGACGTAAAAATTCTGTCATAATGAATAATGATCCCACAATTTAAAAAATCGATAACTGGACATATTAATTATTAATTATATATTTTAGAATGTCATCATAAAAGCAACTCAAATACAACTTTAACATTAACTATGCAGGGAAACGTATTGCTTATTGGGCAGAAAGAAAATACAAATTATAATACCGACCCTGCTGTCAGCAGCTTTGTAAAGAAAAAAAAAAAACGCTCTTTATCAGGCGAAAGAGCGGCAGAGGAGAGATCACAGCATCAGGTTTTGCGTCTCTGCCTCAGTCTGCTGACTTTGGGCGGCTGGTTTTTGTTCTGGGGGCTGAAGTCCATTCACACAAGATACTGGAATGAGCAGCGCTGCATCAGCGTGTTCCCGTGTGAGTCGTGCCAATCGATGCCAACGTTTATAAGGATGAGACAAGCCAGCAGGTCACAGATTGAGAGATCATAAACAGGACAACACCATACCTCATTAATTATGCACACTCACCACTAACTGTACAGGGGGTCTGCTGCAGGTGAGATATGTGATTAATGAATGACTGTGTGACAGTTGAAGTGGACTGAACCACTGAGGGGGTTACTAATCCCTCAAAACTACCTTCAGATTTGTCCAGCATTGATCAAAAAATTGGAAATTTTAACTTTCAGTTAAAAAACCTGAAGCTGGTAATTCATTAGCATATGGCATAAATAAGCATTATGTTAATTTAAACATTTTAAGTGAATAAAAAACAAAATTTAGGATTATGAATTGGGTGGGAGAAATCGTGACGTAAGGATAAGGGCGGAGACATGACGCAACCAGGAAATAATCCGAAGGATAGGACTGTCCCATTTAACAATGGTGTGACGGCCTACCCGTCCTCCGAAGGACTGTCCTTCGGAGGACGGGTCCTTCGGAGGATGCAGCCCCTGAATTGGGACACAGCAACAGTCTCACTGTCTGATACTGTCAGTTAAACACTGTTGCACGCCTGATTCGAAGCTGTGGTGCGTTGAGGCCAAAAAGCTTTAATGGCAGCTTCACTCTGATATGAGCAGAAACAAAATAAATAAAAGCACGTACAAATTCAGTTTTACTCACGATTCCCAAACGAAATGGTAAAGGGTGGATGATAATCACGGGAGTACTGGCAATGGCAGTCACAGGTGCAATGGCGGACACCGATGAGCAGTTAGCACACAGGATCACAGGAATCACGGGGGTGTGGGGAGGGCAGCTGAGTCCGTCCTCTGGGGAACTGGGAAAACCTCTCTGAACGTGTCTCTCTCTTTTAAACATATTAATATCTGATGAGCCACAATACCGAGTGCTATTTCATGGCCAATTATCAACATCCCAGCTAGAATTTTTTTGTTATAAGAACATTCTCAGAATGATACCAGGAACGTTCTGGTAATGCTTTTAGCGGCAAGTTTTTATCCAGTTCCTAGAACGTTCCCTTTAATGGTAAGAGAATGTTCTACATAAATGTTGTAAACACATACTTCCACGAGCTTCTTAAAACATTTGGCACTAACATTTGAGTAACCTGTTTAAACCTGTTTCATGCTTTCAGTTTTATTATGACAGCCAAGTGGCGCCCTGGCAACAGTCCACAGGTTTATAACTCCTTTCCTTGCAACTGCAGTCAGCACAATTAGTATTGATTAGTACACAAAATATAGTTAATCCATCTTAATATTTCGTTCAATCCCCCTTTTTGACCTTGTATCTACACAAGGTCAACCTAAAATGAAATCTCCTCATTCTCCTGTTCAGGATCAAAGTCAGGGTTATAGTTATACAACAACATTTGGTTCTCCGCCTGTAACAATACCATTTGGTGTTGAGGAGGAGCTTTAATCACTGAAACAATCAGGTGTTTAGAGAGTGAACGAACACACGGGATACAACAACATCCACATAGAACCAGGACCGCCACCACTGCTACTATGGAAGTCAACATAGAAACAAACACACCCTTCCACCTGCCAAACCATCTCTTCAGTAAACCATTGAGACCTCCTCTGACGCCAGAATGTTCCTTCATCTTGCTGGAGAGGGTTCTTAGACCTGCTAAAGCACGAGTGACAGAGCCATCTGGAGCAGTGTTATTAGGAATAAAAGTACAGCATTGATCACCAAACATGGAACACGCACCACCTTTTTCAGCCAATAACATGTCGAGTGCCATTCTATTTTGGATTGCCATAATGGATGTCGCAGGTCATTGTTCAGAGAGACCTTCAACTGCGTCTCTAGTGAGGTTAGCCAAATGCTGTACATTGTGATGGATGTAGATGATACAGTCCACATTCTAATTTGGGGTTACAGGAAATATGGCAGAGATGACAGGGAAGCTTTCCCACCCTGCAGATATCTGGTCAGCTAACTTATATTCATCAGGGACACCACGGGGGACACCTATAGAATCAATATATGTGGGACCTGTATTGAGATCAAATGAAACTGCACGTCTTATCTGCAAATGGTTTATAGTGGTTTTACCAAAATATCCTACAACAGTCACCGGAGCCACAAGTCTAACTATAGCACAACGTCCAGACCAAGACATGGGGAGGTAAGAAAGTAATTTGTTTGTTGTACAGAGCCAATATAAGTCCACCCTGGTCCACGGCAGAGATCCTCCTTTTGAGTAAGATTCATTATTGTACTTTGTCACATTGAACGTGACACTATACTCTGTTCTATTAAGAGACCCTATATTAGAGCCACCTACACGAGAGAAACAGGTGCAATTAGCCTTACGATATTCAAACGAGGGAGGAGTAGTATCATTGCTAATAGGAGGAAATATGGACGCAAGAGAGGCACAGTTCTTAGGAGTGGCCCTGTCAAATAAAACAGTCATACATTTAACACCTACATGGTCTGTTTCATTATGTAAAGAAGCAGGATGTGTGTAGAGTGTCGGGCGGGCTGCTGTGCAGGCCACACAGTCTGCAGCCTGAGCTGCCTGAGCTGTTACCATTAACCAATGCAACCAGAGGTTTTTTCCAGTGTATACGGTAGAAATAGCAATTACATCAGAGGGGACCAGTTTAGTACAATCAAGTTGTTTCACAGGAGTGTTATGACATGATGTATCACCAGTGGTGGATGTACTTGGTTCAATTAGATTCACTTTAATTAGTCCCTATGTGTCTTGTACATGGTGATTGTCCTTGTTCCATAGAATCAAGTTGTAATACATTAACACACATCTACTTCCCCCTTTTTTTCTGAAAAAGGGCAGCATTTACAACACCCCCTTTTTCAGAAACCTCAAGATGAAATGTGAGAGAGTAGTCAGGAACAGCCAGGGAAGCTGCAGAGTTATAAGAAACTGTTTAAGAGAAATGAACTGTTGTTCTACTTCAGGTGTCCATGCTAACTTTGCAGTGAGATTCCTATGGCCCTGTTCTGAAACTAAAGCACGCAAAGGGAGGTATGATCAACACAAGATGGAATGTAATGTCTGCTGTACCCTGTTAGGCCCAAAAATGACAACAACTGCAAGGTCAGAAGTTCTATAATGTATGTAGATGTTACAAAAATGAGAACACAAGGTTAATCAGTTAATAAAGGAGCCCAATTAGTATTGATTAGTGAACAAAATATAGTTAATACATCTTAATATTTCCTTCAATCTTCAGCATCCTCAGACCCTGACCATGAGAAACCTGGACATAACACGATGAGTGATCCCGACTCTCCTCACCTCAAGGAAGCCAGGAAACAGGTCAAATCAAATCAAGAAGCAGATTGAAAAGCTTCAGGTGTGAGCAACGATGCTGGAATAATAAAGAAAAAGTTGTCTACAGTAACTCTGGTGGTCTTCCCCCACAGAAAACAGAGCTGAAAGAAATGACAGAGACCTTAACTGAACTCTTAAACAGAAACAGAAGAGAAACTGACAAACTGAAAAACTGCTCCCTCCCACTCTGCTGCTAAACCTGTTCAGTACTTTCATAATTAATTTTACAGAGTCTTTAAAAGTCTGACACTGCTGGAGCAACAAGAGAGATGAGAAGTGAACAGACCGGATCATGATCCACCACCCAGCCCTGAAGCTGATAGTCTTGGCACTTCAACATATTTTATGTTGGCAGATTTCCGTTGATCTTTGAAGCCAGTACCACGAGAGGAGAAACAGCCCCACACCATGATACTTCCACCTCCAAACTTCACTGTTGGTATAGTGTTGTTCGGGTGATGTGCAGTGCCATTTCTCCTCCAAACATAGTGTGTTGTGTGACAGCCAAAAAGTTCAATTTTGGTCTCATCTGACCAGAGTACATGCTCCCAGTAGTTCCCTGGCTTTTCCAAGTGTTGTTTGGCAAACTGTAAACGAGCTTCAACATGTCTTTTTTTTCAGTAGTGGAGTCTTGCGGGCTGAACGTGCACAGAGGCCATGGTGATAGAGTGCATTGCCTACTGTCCTCTCTGTCACAGTTGTACCTGCTGCCTCCAAGTCTTTCTGGAACTCTTTCTGGAAGTCTTTGGCTCTTTGGCTACTCTTCTAAGTATCCTTCTGACTCCCTGATCAGAATCCTGCAAGGAGCTCTTGTGCGTGGCTGGTTGATGGTGGAGTGAAGTTGCCTCCACTTACAGATAAGGCCCCCAACGGTACTTACTGGAAGATTCAGGAGTTGTGAAATACGTCTGTAGCCACTTACCCGAACACAAAGCAGACTTCATCTCATTTCCTCATCGAGCTGCCAGTGTAGAGGTTAAAATGTCTGTTAGTCTGATCATTTGTTTTTCCCATGGATTCTTCTTCATTCCACAAACTCTCATTCTTGTAGGTCAGGAAATCAAAGTCATCAACAAAGTGTGGTAACAAGAGTCTGCTGGATCTGCTCAATCCCAAATGAACCACCAATAAACAACACGATTCATTTTTTAAAAAACTGTACATGGATTATATTTCCATAAACTCTAAAAATAAAAAGTCAATCCATTTCAGATTAATTATTAATAAATGATATTACTCTTGGTGTCAGCTTAAAAATCTAATCTGATGATTCTGATGTGATATAATTTAATTTCTTTTTGAATTTGTTATTCATAAACTCCTTAGGACCTTGAAATCTCTCCCTGAATTTGTTTTTCTTAATGAATTTAAAATGTTCCTTAAACTGAAAGATGTAAAACAATGAAAGGACCAAAAACCCCACAAAAAAATACATTTATGAATAATTATATATATATATATATATATATATATATATATATATATTGGTAGAAGACTAAATCATTGAATAGTCACATACAGAAGTTTAAACTACAAAATCCTGTTTATTTTGATCAAAAGATGTTTTTTTGAAACGCGTCAATCTCTGCAGAGCAGATCGTACCAAACAGGAAAACAGACACGAAAAACGATCAGAGTTTCCGGTCTTTTCAAAATAAAGCACCATGTTCAGCCTGTCGATCGTAAAATTATCCTTGTATATTAAAACTTCGACACTGGCACAAGGCCAGCAGTCATCAGCGGGTCAGACCCAGAGGAAATCTGACGCCATGGACGAGGAAAAGTTTATATTGGAGGCGGAAAACCAGATAATTATATACGATACAACACATCCTTTATATAAGGACACCAACAGTGACTAAAAGGGAAGGACTGAATTAATGAAGCTCTGGGAGGGCAGGTGAGTTTAACATACTAAATATCATGAAAGTAGTTGTCATGGGTGTGATTCCTGCGCGAACATGTGGTTCTCCTGTGATCTTGTGTATCCAGCTGCTATGAGTACGCTGAGCTGCACTCCGCTCCTGAGACGGATGCAGTGTGAATTGGCTCGTGCTGACGGACCCGCTCACGGAGTATGTGTGAATCCAGGCTTCCATCCGACTGTTTTTTAAAAGTAATCCACCGAGCTAAGCAAGGCGCTGTCAACAGCGTTATCCATCACTCAGTGCGTTGCTATAATCCGTCTGCCAGAAACTTGTGCGCTGAGAACCGTTCTGTGTGATATAGACTATAAAATAAAATACAATAAAATGCGTCATTTTTTTTTAACGCCGTTAATTTCCCCCCGTGTTAATTATCGAATTAACGCGACAAAGTCCCACCACTAATTAATAGAATATAGTTACTATATTTCAGTGAGGAGTGCATTTAAGTAATTGTATATTTTTTGTGCTTTTTGTTCCTTTCATTGTTTTACATTTTTCAGTTTAAGGAATATTTTAAATTCATTAAGAAAAACAAATTCAGGGAGAGATTTCAAGGTCCTAAGGAGTTTATGAATAACAAATTCAAAAAGAAATTAAATTATATCACATCAGAATCATCAGATTAGATTTTTAAGCTGACACCAAGAGTAATATCATTTATTAATAATTAATCTGAAATGGATTGACTTTTTATTTTTAGAGTTTATGGAAATATAATCCATGTACAGTTTTTTAAAAAATGAATCGTGTTGTTTATTGGTGGTTCATTTGGGATTGAGCAGATCCAGCAGACTCTTGTAACCACATTTTGTTGATAACTTTGATTTCCTGACCTACAAGAATGAGAGTTTGTGGAATGAAGAAGAATCCATGGGGAAAAAATGATCAGACTAACAGACATTTTAACCTCTACACTGGCAGCTCGATGAGGAAATGAGATGAAGTCTGCTTTGCGTTCGGGTAAGTGGCTACAGACGTATTTCACAACTCCTGAATCTTCCAGTAAGTACCGTTGGGGGCCTTATCTGTAAGTGGAGGCAACATCACTCCACCATCAACCAGCCACACACAAGAGCTCCTTGCAGGATTCTGATCAGGGAGTCAGAAGGATACTTAGAAGAGTAGCCAAAGAGCCAAGGACTTCCAGAAAGAGCTCCAGAAAAACTTGGAGGCAGCAGGTACAACTGTGACAGAGAGGACAGTAGGCAATGCACTCTATCACCATGGCCTCTGTGCACGTTCAGCCCGCAAGACTCCACTACTGAAAAAAAAGACATGTTGAAGCTCGTTTACAGTTTGCCAAACAACACTTGGAAAAGCCAGGGAACTACTGGGAGCATGTACTCTGGTCAGATGAGACCAAAATTGAACTTTTTGGCTGTCACACAACACACTATGTTTGGAGGAGAAATGGCACTGCACATCACCCGAACAACACTATACCAACAGTGAAGTTTGGAGGTGGAAGTATCATGGTGTGGGGCTGTTTCTCCTCTCGTGGTACTGGCTTCAAAGATCAACGGAAATCTGCCAACATAAAATATGTTGAAGTGCCAACACTATCAGCTTCAGGGCTGGGTGGTGGATCATGATCCGGTCTGTTCACTTCTCATCTCTCTTGTTGCTCCAGCAGTGTCAGACTTTAATTTTTACAGAAATTAAACTGACAAGCAGTCCATGACAAAGTTTCAGAGTGTGTTGACAGAGACGGTGGCATTACAATGACGCACACCATGAGATCGTCTCACAGCACTCAAACTGACTTCTTTCAGTTTATTTATTCATTGAGTTTGGGACAATGCACATTAATCCTTATTGCTGCACTGAGCATCAGTGTAAATGCACCAGAGTTAGCATAGATGCTAAATTTCATCTATGGTCCCAAGCAGGGCTTTGAACCGGTTCGCGGAACGAAAACGAAAACCGGGAACTTTTGAATTTTTAACGTTCCGGAGCAGAACCGGAACGTTAAATTAATAGAAACCGGTTAAAACCAGTTCTTTTTTCGTTCCTGAATTGTCTGTCATGTCAGTCATGTAGCCCAAACTCATTCACCTCCTGTCATTCTCTCATGCCCTGCAGAGTGAAGCAGCATGTCAGTGCCTCACTCTGCAGCGCACAGCCAGCCGTGAGTCCAAGAAGACGTCAACATGTGAACGTCTTCAGTCAAATAATCTGCATTAAAAACTTCTGGATATTTAGAACAAATTCACTTATCTTAAAACTTAAAATCTGCTGTGCTAAAGATCAGTTCTTATTGAGTGCTGCCCTGATATTCAACCATCATAAATATTGATTTTTCTTTTTTTTTTATGAGCGCACGCGAGTGAGTTTGTGAAGCAACAATAAGTAAAGCGCTGTGATCTTACTTTAACTATAAAGTCTTCAGAAAGGAAACGTAGTTCACCTTGTGTTTTTCTGCTGACATCACCATAATGAGCTCACTGTTAGCTCTAT
Organism: Labroides dimidiatus; assembly: GCA_030710495.1. Classification (NCBI taxonomy): domain Eukaryota; kingdom Metazoa; phylum Chordata; class Actinopteri; order Labriformes; family Labridae; genus Labroides; species Labroides dimidiatus. The sequence goes on from CM061148.1 coordinate 29,305, forward strand.
AAAGACAATGAACTAGTTCTTCACCGCAGTCTGCAGCAAAGCTTTTCATCCTTTTCTCCACACCTGGATCTCTGGAGTTTTGTCCACACAGAACAGCTGCTGGACCAAAGCTCTGACTCTCCATACATGTCTAATAATCAACATTTAGGAGCAACAAAACAGAGAAACCAACGCTGCTTTCCAACAGTTTAATTTAGATGTTATCAAATATGATCCTGAGCTCTGAGGCAGCGCGTCAGTGCCAACCTGCTGCACACACACACACACACACACAGAGAGAGAGAGAGAGAGAGAGAGAGAGAGAGAGAGAGAGTATGCAGGTCATGTTTTTGTGTTGTACGTCGCTTTGGAGAAAAACGTCTGCTAAATGAAATTGTTGAATTGTATAATTGTAGGCTCCATGTTTTTAGACCTCTTGGGTTATGGAGCTGTTATCTGACATGAGCTGACATGGAACGATTCAGGAACCGGTTCAGGAACGAAATTTTTTTGTTCTAACCGGTTCGAGAACGTTAATTTTGGGGTGGAACCCAAAACCGAAAACGTTATAATACCGTTTCTGTTCGGAACGAACCGATTAGGAAAAAATTCTGGTTCAAAGCCCTGGTCCCAAGGCAGGTACATACTCAACACAAACAGGGAGACTTTAAAACCTCACGGTTGCAGATCATACAACAGACAGTTAGAAAAATCTTTGGAGTCTTTAAGACTCACTAAGGGGAGGCTGTGGGTCAGCGGTAGAGTTGTCGCTCCACAATCAGAAGGTCGTGGGTTTGATTCCAGCTCCTGCAGTCACATGCTGAAGTGTCCTTGAGCAAGACACTGAACCACTCCCACTGTTGTTCAGTGATGTATGAATGTGGTGTGAATGGATTAGATGTAGCTGATGGCTTCTGCCTCGGTGTCAGCCTGCAATCAGTGTGTGAATGTGGTGTGATTTGGTGAATGAGGCTAGCTGTGTAAAGCACTTTGAGTGGTCGGTAAGACTAGAAAAGCTCTATATAAGTACTGGTCCATTTACCATTTACTAAGAGCAGCTTCATTCCTCCAGGCCCCTGTGGACAGCATCTGCTGTGAGAGGGACTGTAACATGTCCTTATTCTGATCACTAAACATCACTTCATGCTTTACAAACTTTGTTAAACACCTTACTTTTAAAAGCAGTATGGATTGAGCACCATCAGTGGATTAACAACAAGTCAGAGCGTGTCTCAGTCACTCTCATATTATTAATAAAGACCCAACATCCAGACAGGATCAGAGTCAGCTGCACAAACAAACAAAATGAGAGAAGTCTGGTCTCTGGGTCCTTTATAGATTATGTCCTTGAAGCCCTCATGGGAAAACACAGGCCGGGCCACAATGGAGCCTGCTGATACACACTTTTGTGATCCCTGTTCACAGCCCACATTTAGCTCGTATGTGCCCACATACACACTCTAACGTTGATGAGGAGAGTTCAGAGCTGTGTGAGGTTTAAGACAGCTTTAAAACAGATGAGAGTTTTCCATCCATTATCTTTACCGCTGCTCCGGGTTAGAACAAGGATCAGTTTGGTTGTTGTGAGAGTGACTGTTCTGTGATCAGACTTTTAAAGACTGTAAAATTAATTATGAAAGTACTGAACAGGTTTAGCAGCAGAGTGGGAGTAAGCGGTCTTTCAGTTTGTCAGTTTCTCTTCTGTTTCTGTTTAAGAGTTCAGTTAAGGTCTCTGTCATTTCTTTCAGCTCTGTTTTCTGTGGGGGAAGACCACCAGGGTTACTGTAGACAACAACAAAGGAGTTATAAACCTGTTGACTGTCCATCTACAATGGAAGGAAGTCTGTAGGAGAATGTGCTGAGGGAAGGAGTAGCAATCCATCTGTAAACCTTGAGTGGAAGAATGTGCCTGACTGTCTGTTTTGAATGCATGTAGAAAGATGTGCCAAACTGTCTGTCTTTACATCAGGGAGCAACAAGAGCCCGGTACCAAATAACATTCTCTGAGAAGGACGGATAAACATGTGAGATGTCTGAGTGTGCACTGAAACTTTCTTTTAGGGACACTCCAAAAGATGCTGACAGTGATGGGAAACATGCTGAGCCTCCTGCACCAAGGAGGACACCATCTCAGATCAGGAAATGAATGTCTAGAATAGGAGGAGACTTGTCTATATAAAGGGCCAAAGGGCAACATAGAGGGGTCGGAAGTACCCAGACCTCTACACTCTGTGTTAGAGAGAGGGAAAGGTACTTCTGAACCCAGAGACTCTGTACGCACATTCTTGATCCATTGTAACCATTAAATTTGGCATAGACTGAGATTTCGGCCGTCTCCTACTTCTTTAAGCCACTTCATGTGTTCATCCTTGAAATGGTAAAAGGTAATTAGGAGTCAGATTTTTTATTTTAGACAAATAGTTAGTTTTTAGGATGAGAAAGGTGAGCATTTCCAACAGTGTGAATGAGTTAAATGTGACCTCAGTGTAACCAGAAACCAGATGTATGGAGCTGCATCCACATATAAGTCTCACCAAACACACCCACAGCCCATGAGTAGCCATTATGTTCCAACAGTTATAAGGGAGGGAAAACCACTACAAGGTATATCAAAAAGTTTATTTAGTACGAACCGGATTCGGTTGAAGTTGGGGAAATTGTGTAAAATGTAAACAAAAACAAAATACAATGATTTGAAAATCCTTTTCAACCTATATTCAATTGAATACACTACAAAGACAACATATTTAATGCTCAAACTCATTTACTTTATTTTATTTTCAAATAATAGTTAACTTGGAATTTCATGGCTGCAACATGTGCAGTAGAAGTTGGGAAAGGGCATGTTTACCACTTTGTTCCATCACCTTTCCTTTTAATAACACTCAATAAACGTTTTGGAAGAGAGGAGACTAATTCTCTTTGCTTCTCATGTGGAATTCTTTCCCAGTCTTGCTTGATGAACCGCTTCAGTTGTTCAACAGTCCGGGGTCTTCTCTGTCGTATTTCACGCTTCATAATGCGCCACACATTTTCAATGGGAGACAGGTCTGGACTGCAAGCGGGCCAGGGGAGAACCTGCACTCTTTTACTATGAAGCCACGCTGTTGTAGCCATGAAATTATAAGTTAATTATTATTTGGCAAAAAACAATTAAGTTTATCAGTTTGAACATTAAATATGTTGTCTTTGTAGTGTATTCAATTGAATATTGGTT